>NC_069424.1:29288065-29303065 GCF_026875155.1 Cherax quadricarinatus
TTTCTTAACTTGTTTAACTCACTCCAAATTTTTTCTTATTTTCATTAAAATTTCTTGACAGTGCCTCTCCCACTCTATCATCTGCTCTCCTTTTGCACTCTTTCACCACTCTCTTCACCTTTCTTTTACTCTCCATATACTCTACCCTTCTTATAACACTTCTGCTTTGTAAAAACCTCTCGTAAGCTACCTTTTTCTCTTTTATCACAACCTTTACTTCATCATTAGACCAATCACTCCTCTTTCCTCCTGCCCCCACCCTCCTATAACCACAAACTTCTACCCCACATCCCAATACTGCATTTTTAAAACTATTCCAACCCTCTTCAACCCCCCCCCCACTACTCATACTTGCACTAGCGCACCTTTCTGCCAATATTTTGCTTATATCTAACCCTAACTTCGTCCTCCCTTAGTTTATACACTTTCACCTCCCTCTTACTTGTTGTTAATTAGCTAATATTCATAATAATGATAATAATAACAATAATAATAATAATAATAATAATAAAAATAATAATAAATAATAATAATAATAATAATAATATTCACAATAATAATAATAATAAATAATAATAATAATAATAATAATAATAATAATAATAATAAAAATAATAATAATAATAAAATAATAATAATATTAATAATAATAATAATAATAATAATATTTATAATAATAATAAATGGTGTATTTGGACACGGTAAAAAGTTCACAGACTTCTGAGTGCTCGGCCAGAGGCAGGTCTGTCGAGGCTGTCAACAAGAAAAACATTGAAATTATAAATTTCATCTTTCTTCATAACTGAGAGGAACTTAACTAATTATACAAGCAAAAATATCCTTCATAATGATAGAAAGTTTCTTCCCTCGCCTGATGGAACACCAGAGACATCTGTAATGGTGTTACAAAGACACCCGAATTAAGTTCTGGCATTTAGAACAATCCCCCTACGGCTGTACTGACGAGTGTTGTACTGGGACGGACTTACGGGTCTTAAACTTTGTCCACATCAACATAGATATTTCGTCCGCATTGGGGATAATAATGATGCTGATTGTCGACATATAATGTAGAGGGAACTAAAATGTTAATTTATGTGATAAAGTATTGATGAGATGCAACAACAACATCATCAACAACAATAACAACCAAACAACAGAGGAAGATTAGTGAATCAAATATTATTCCTAATATCAATATTATTATAGAGAACTTCAAGCCTTTGTTGAATACATTTCTTCTAGAATTTAACAAACTGTTTAGCAAGTTAACTGATCAACAACAGTCCTCTGGAAGCATTACCTTTGACCGTCCACCCATTAAATTACCATTAATTTAAGACACATATATATATATATATATATATATATATAACTGGTCAATTAGCAAGAGCTCATTTAAAATTAAGTTCTTTCTAAAAAGAATTTTTTATATGTTTAAACATATAGTTTTTCCATTTATGTTAATGTAAAAATTAATAATTTTGTACCAAAAGAACTTTAGAAAACTTACCTAACCTTATTATAACAAGCGCAATTTAGTCTAATCCAACTAAAAATATTTTAGATAAGTTTACAATAATTTAATAATAAACAAACACAATAAAATATAATTTTTTCGTTAGGTTCAGAATGATTTTTGCGAAATTATTACATGCACAAATTTTCGCTTGCCCTATTCGGCAAGAAGAGCGTTGATATTTAAGCGAAAATAGCAAGTTTTACCTATTCGGCACGATATCATAATAATAATAATATTAATAATAATAATAATAATAATAATAATAACAATAATACTAATACTAATAATAATAATAATAATAATAATAATAATAATAATAATAATAATAATAATTGCCGTCGTTGTCTGTCAGAAGTGACTTGAACAACCACATGCAAGGTCAGATAATAGATGAGGAAATACTTAACGGTAATTAGCTAGCACCATGAACAGTGATAACTATACACTAGGAATGTGCCATAGTATCGCCACCAGTATCGGTATCAATGTCGGTATTAGAACCAGTTAAAGAACTGCCGATACCAGCCGATACTTTTCAAAATATTAATATTACGTGTGTGGTTAATAATATCAACATTAACACTACCTCACTATTGTGAGAGTTACTCTTGTACACACACACACACACACACACACACACACACACAACCTCAACTAGGTGAGTACAACTAGGAGAGTACACTGCTGGTAAACAGCGCGGTCCTGCGTCCTATATGACTCTATTGAATACTAATACCAGCCTTCCCACGTCTCCACCCTCCTACTCTAAATACATGAACGAGCTCTGCCACGCCAGCTGCGTTTGTCCTATAGTCACACACACTGTATATAACAAACTGAACACTACCACGGCAGCTGTGTCTGCCTTATACTCCCATACGGTGTATATAACAAACTGAACACTACCACAGCAGCTGTGTCTGTCCTATACTCACAAACTAAACACTGTCACGGCAGGTGTATTTGTCTTATACACGCTATATATAACAAACTGAACACTGCCACGACAAGATGGAACAATTTTTTTTATTCAAGTCTGTAATAAAAAGTAAACCAAACGTTAAAGGCAAAATACGATAATTTAAGAACAACATCAAAACTGTTACCATGTATGAGGAGGCAAAGTGAGAGGTATCAACAACAAGCTTCACAGGTATTTTACGAAAGAAGATGTATGATATGTGAGAGATTTGAAACTCAAAGAGGCAACTGAGTTAATAGATGCTGAAATAACAAACGAGGCAGTTAAGAAATCAATTCTAAATGTTGACAAATAAAATTAAAAAAAAAGAAAAAACATAATCAGGGACCATAACAGCATGGATGTTAAAAGAATGAAGACAGTCTGGCGATCCTTCAACACAAGACTATGTACAGATGTTGACCTATCGATTTCTGAAAATGTATTATTTCACTGCAAGAGTGTATACTGGGAGACATGTGGAATATGGCTCACATTGTGCCGATATTGAGGGAAGGTGACAGTGATGCAACTATAAGCCAAGATCGCTGACAAAGGCTCAAATATGGAAAAAATAAGAACAATGGACGAAACACTTTGAAAAGTAGTAGTTTAGGAGACAACAAATCACTTTTAGTTTTGGATATAACTGTATATCAGATCTGTGAAGCTATACACGAATAAGCAGCACTTAGGAGAGGGGAAAGTAATGACGACGTTTTGACGAATTTTGATCACTGACAAGTCGCAGTGTGACTTAACTATGGTCCAAGTCATGACGAAACGTCGCTAGTACTAACTCTTTCACATGTCCGGGTTATTGTTGTACTCCAGCTCATGAACTGTGGCTTTTTATCCTTTCTGCAAAGCTGTTATGACACCGGCACAGAAACTGCTCAAGAAACAAATAGATAGGCAGATTATATTCACATACATTAAAAAAAAATTAATAAAATAAGAACATAACTTCAAAACATAGGGAAAATAAAAGGGCAACAACCTATTACAGAGGACGCAAGATTTTCTGCATGAGAGAAAAAAATACGAATAGTAATAAGAGGGAAGAACGTCCTTCTGGGGGATATGTTTTGATTGGGGTACCGCAAGGACCTGTATTAGTTCCAATAATTTTTCAACGCATATGAACGACTGACCAGAAAGAAGAGAAATTTATATGAATTTGTTCGTGACTGATTAAAAAAAAAAATCTCGTGCGAAACAAATAATAAAAGACAACTTGAACAAAAATAGAAATTTTTTGACCGTTGGGTAATAAAATTTAATGCTGGTAACTGCCTTGTAATGGAGACGAGAGAAGAGGAAGTCGACAACATTAAGAATACTGATTGTGTGACAAAGTTTTGGGAACATCCTACAAGAGACCAAAAGAGCTCTTAATAATACTAATAATAATAATAATAATAATAATAATAATAATAATAATAATAATAATATAGTTTTATGAAGATCATATAAATGAATTGTGAAAAGTTCAAGTGCTATGCTGACTAACTATAAAATGGGCTTCAAATATATGGAGAGATACCGAAAACAATTTGTTTACCAAACACTCGTACTAGACCACAAGTGAAATATGCACGAGCTGGGTGCTACTCAAGACTGAGAAAAAACGATGGGAATTAAAAATAGGAAATATGGATCAGATGGATACAAAATGGATCCCAGAGATAGAAACAAAATTGTGAGCGAGGATGTAAGGCAGAAAACACTGTAGGTGCCGGGGCTGCCTGAGACCAGAAAGATGGGAGATATGATAACAACGTGAAAGATTATGTAAGTATATTAATAAATAAATTAAGAAATTGTATTAGTACCTTCAACAGGGATACCAAAGGGCCACAGACAGGAATACCACGAGGGTCACAGACGGGAATATCACGAGGGTCACAGACAGGAATACCACGAGGGTCACAGACGGGAATATCACGAGGGTCACAGACAGGAATACCACGAGGGTCACAAGCAAGGACACCAAGAGAGCCACAAACAAGGATACCAAGAGAGACACAAAGAAGGATACAAAGAGAGCCACAAACAAGGATACCAAGAGAGCCACAAACAAGGATACCAAGAGAGCCACAAACAAGGATACCAAGAGAGCCACAAACAAGGATACCAAGAGAGCCACAAGCAAGGATACCAAGAGAGCCACAAACAAGGATACCAAGAGAGCCACAAACAAGGATACCAAGAGAACCACAAACAAGGATCCAAGAGAGCCACAAAAAAGGATACCAAGAGATTCATAAGCAAGGTTACCAAGAGAGCCATAAACAAGGATACCAAGAGAGCCACAAACAAGGATACCAAGAGAGCCACAAACAAGGATACCAAGAGAGCCACAAGCAAAGATACCAAGAGAGCCACAAACAAGGATACCAAGAGAGCCACAAACAAGGATACCAAGAGAACCACAAACAAGGATGCCAAGAGAGCCACAAAAAAGGATACCAAGAGACTCACACGCAAGGTTACCAAGAGAGCCACAAGCAAGGATACCAAGAGAGCCACAAACAAGGATGCCAAGAGAGCCACAAACAAGGATACCAAGAGAGCCACAAACAAGCATACCAAGAGAGCCCCAAGCAAGGATACCAAGAGAGCCACAAACAAGGATACCAAGAGAGCCACAAACAAGGATCCAAGAGAGACACAAACAAGGATACCAAGAGAGCCACAAGCAAGGATACCAAGAGAGACACAAACAAGGATACCAAGAGAGCCACAAACAAGGATACCAAGAGAGCCACAAACAAGGATACCAAGAGAGCCACAAACAAGGATACCAAGAGAGCCACAAACAAGGATCCAAGAGAGACACAAACAAGGATACCAAGAGAGCCACAAGCAAGGATACCAAGAGAGACACAAACAAGGATACCAAGAGAGCCACAAACAAGGATACCAAGAGAGCCACAAACAAGGATACCAAGAGAGCCACAAACAAGGATACCAAGAGAGCCACAAACAAGGATACAAAGAGAGCCACAAACAAGCATACCAAGAGAGCCACAAACAAGGATACCAAGAGAGCCACAAACAAGGATACCAAGAGAGCCACAAACAAGGATACCAAGAGAGCCACAAGCAAGGATACCAAGAGAGCCACAAACAAGGATACCAAGAGAGCCACAAGCAAGGATACCAAGAGAGACACAAACAAGGATACCAAGAGAGCCACAAGCAAGGATACCAAGAGAGACACAAACAAGGATACCAAGAGAGCCACAAACAAGGATACCAAGAGAGCCACAAACAAGGATACCAAGAACCAAAACAAGAAATACCAAGAGAGCCACAAAAAAGATCCCAAAGGAGCCACAAACAAGGAAAAAAAGGAAAGCCACAAGCAAGGATCCAAAGAGACACAAACAAGGATACCAAGAGACCACAAACAAGGATACCAAGAGAGCCACAACAAGGATCCAAAAGCCACAAACGGGATCAAAACCCCACAAACGAGGATACCAAAGAGAACAAACAAGGATACCAAAGAGACACAAAAAAGGGAACCAAGAAGCCCAAGCAAGGAACCAAGAGACCACAAAAAAGGATACCAGAAGCCCAAACGAGGAAACCCAAAGAGAGCCACAAAAAGGATCCAAAGAGCCACAAGAAGGATCCCAAGAGACCCACAAACAAGGCCCCAAAGAGCCCAAACGGGGAACCAAGAGAGACACAAACAAGGGTCCAAGAGAGAAAAAAACAAGGTCCCAAAAGAGAGCCAAAGCGGGAACCAAGAGACCCCAAAACAAGGATCCCAAGAAGCCAAAAAAGAAAGGGATCCCAAAGAGAGCCACAAACAAATACCAAGAGAGCCACAAACGAGGATCCCAAGGAGTCACAAACAAGAATCCAAAGAAAACCCACAAACATAAATTATTAAAATGGGGCCGAATGATACTGGGAAATTTTTCTTTACGAGGATCAAGAAAAATAACAAAATTAAAAGAGGGGGCAGTAAGTGTCCCACCACTAAAAATTTAAATAATATTGTTATTTTTAAAGATAAATACATTTTGTTCGTGGGTTAATTTTTTTATATATTATTAATAATAAATATATATATATATATTATATTTTTAAATTTTATATAATATATATATATATATATATATTATTGTCCCACAAACATGTGGCTTTGATCAATAACAACACTGCGACTACCCAAAGGGAAAGTCAAACCTCCCCATGCGTTTGGCCTCCCCTCGGTGGGCGAAAATCATGAGCCTTAATCCACGGGACCACACAACCTTAAAAGTAGCGCACCCCAGCAGAACTGGATGTTGTACTCGCTACCCAAGGACATACGTTGGGTGGATGACTCTAGGAAATTTTTATTTACTCCCTGTTTGATGTATAGTACAAAGAGCAGTATTTTATATTATTTGCCCCGAACAAGGGGTATTGATAAATAACAACACAAAGATGGACCACTGACAAAAAAATGAAAGGGAGTAGAGGAGGGTTTTGTTCCTAAGGGCAAAGACATAATTGGAAGACAGAATGAGGCCTTGGTTTACCCAAAATGTGGGGAGGAAATAAACATGCGTGAAAGAGAATGGAAACAATACAAAGACAAAGGACCAGGAAAATAAAGAGTTTTTTCGATGAACCGACATAGTATGCACAATAGGAGGAGGCCCGCGACAATACAAAAGCGACATAGCATCGAAAGTCAATTGACCCGAAAAGTTAATAAACCCTCTCAGGGGAAAACCCAAATAGTCAAGGACCAGGTCATCAGGCTGGGGAAAGAAGAGGGGGAGCTCACAAGAAACCCCAATAAGTTGCAGGAGCTCAACTGAATTTAAGGAAGTATTTACAGGGGACACGAATGGACTCTGGGAAGTCGAATAGGGGGGTACACCAAAAGGGTATACCAAAAAGTCGAATAAAAATACACCAACCGAGGGGGAGTGAAGAAGCTGTAAGTGAACTTGATACCTCAAAGGCGGTGGGATGGACAACATCTCCCCGGGGTCCGAGGAGGGACAAGATGCGGGTTTGTGCCTCTAACAAAAATTTTTCAATAAAACCATTGAAACTAGGACCTATTGAGGTATGGATAAGCAAATGTGGGCCCCAATTTAAAAGGAGACAGAAAACGAGCACAAACTACAGACCAGTGTCATGCCGGTTAAGATGCAAACCAGGGAGAAGATTTCAGGAGGAGAGTGGTGGAGCAACTAAAACGGAATAAGCTTAAAAACGAAAACCACATGGATTCGGGGAAAGGAAAAACCCTGTGTCCAACCTGCTGAGTTTTAAAATAAAGGTAACGAAGTAAGACACAAGGGAGGGGTGGAGATTGCATTTTCTTGGTTTTGAAAGGCCTTTGAACACTTCCTCCCAAGAGTTTTTAGAAAAAAAGCAAAAGGATCAGGAAAACTAACGGGAAAGGTCTCTAAAAGGGATAGAGAATCCCTTTAAAGGGGGAAGTAACAAGAGTCATGTGTGGACGGGGTGTCAGAGTGGGCGCATGTGACGAGCGGAGTTCCAAAAGGGGCCATTTAAGACCATGTTATTTTTGGTATTTTGAAAAACATGAGGGAAGGAACGACTCAGAAGTGTCTCTGTTTGCAGATGATGTGAAGTTAGAGGAAAATTTAAAATCAAAATGAAAATCAGGAAGATTAAAAAGAGCCCTGTACGGGTTTGCAACCTGGCCAAAACGGGCTTCTCAAATTTTAAACCCCGGGCCAAACAAATCATGAAGACGGGGGAAGAGCAAAAAAGCCGCAGACAAAATTAGGCTGGTGGCCAAAAAGACACAAACCTCACTAAAAGAAAAGGATCTTGGAGTGAGTATAATAGCGACACATCCCTGAGGCACAAACAACCAGAAACTGCGCAGCATTGGGCCCTGGCAACGTTCCGAACCTCATAAGGACTCTTCAAGACTCTGTCACTGTGTACGTCGGCTCATAACGGAGTATGAGCCCTTTTTGAAGCCACACCTGGTTAACACTTCAAGAAATTAGAGAAGGCAAAGGTTTGCAGCAAGACAGTCCCAAAGCTACGGGTAATTCCTAAGAAAAAGGTTAAGGAAAATTTGGGCCCGACGGCCTGGGGACAGGAGGGGTTTGGAGAGACTGAAAACGACATACAAAATTCTGCGAGGAATTGACAAAGGTGGACGAGCAGGTGTTCCAGAGATGGGACAAGAACAAGGGGTCACAATTTGGGAATTTAAATTCAGACGAATCAAAGAGATTTAGGGATTTTTTTTTTAGCCATAGATTGTCAGGGGAAATGAAATATCTTGCAAGTGATGTATGGAGGCGGAACCAAAATAGTTTTAAGACATTTGTTAAGGTCATGGGGCAGGGGAGAGAGGACCCGTACGATCAGTGAAGATCGGACCAGGACAAGGAATCGACCCCCGCAACCCAAAAAGGGGTTACAAAAAGGTGACACCACACACACACACACACACACCACACACCACACACACACAAAGGTGATTTTCCTAGCTAAAATATAGCATACCGTATATGTAATAAGTGGCGAGAGCTCAGATTTTTTTGGGGGTCTTCCTGGAGGCTGCCAAGTCTCGGCCGCATCAGCATTATTCTTTGCTTTAAAACCACATTTTTACCCTAAATCACTAGTGTTCTCCACGAGTTAGACAACTGACCGCTGACACCTTCAATCACCCGGGGTTTCAGACGCCTCAAACTTGGGTGGCCAGCCCAAGCGTAGGGATATTTCCCCGCAGAATGGGGACACCACAGAACCTCTCCGTTTTCCCCTACTGTCCTCAGAGCAATACTGCTTGAATGTGCGTTTGACGTTGTATGGAGATGTAAGTATCGTACATGAAAAGTGAGTGAGGTACATGAGGTGTGAATAAGGTGCATGAGGAGTTAGTGACCTACGTAAGGAGTGAGTAACGTGCACGAAGTGTGACATACAGGGAAATGAGTGACGTACTCGAGTGTCAGTGAGTACATGACCGTCATCACTCAACATAAAAGTAAAAGCTGACTCACAAAGCTCGTGAGTGACCCACCATTAAACTGACCTCTGAACACACACAAACAACACTTTCCCTAATTATAACTCATAATAATCACCCCCACCCACCCCCATTTTCCCCCACGGGAAACCCCCCCCCACATGCTAACCCCCCCCCCCAACCCCCCCCCTAACGCATATCAAACTTAGGTACGAAAAAAATGTGAGAACGGGGGAAAAGCATGAAAGAATTTTTTTTTTTAGGGGGGTTTAGGGCGGGGGTTTGCGAGGGTAATCACACCCTCCTGTGATTTGATTACCTCTGGATCCCCACAAGGGAACGCTCAGGAGCACTTTCCTTTGCTCACCTGCCTCACCCAGGGAAAGTTAAAGGGAAGGGGGGGAATTTTAGAGGAGGGAGGGGAAGTGGTGAGGGGCTGGGGGGGGAGGGGGGAGGGGGAATGGTTTTTTGGAACAGGTCGAAATGTTTTCATTAGTTTTTTTTTGGGGAAATTCTCTCATTTTTTCATTATATCTACATCAAATGCAAGAATATTCTCTAAAATAAAAATTTAAGTATGCATAAAATATATATTATATTTTTATTAAAAAAATATATTTATATATATAATTTTATATATATATAATATTATATTATTAATTGTGTTGTTGTTGTGTCTTGCCGAATATGTAAAACTGTCAATTAGCAAGAACCATTTAAAATTAAGTCCTTTCTAAAATTTTCTTTTTTGTTTTAAAAATATATTTTTTTCATTAAATTTTTGTAAAAATTTAAAAATTTTGTACTAAAAGAAATTTTGAAAACTTTTCCTAACCCTTTTTTAAACAAGAAAAATTTATTTTAGCCTAACCCCAAATAAATTAATTTTTTAATTTTTTTACAGTAATTTAATACAAAAAAAACACAGTGAAAAAAAATTTTTTTCGTTAGGTTCAAATATTTTGGCGAAATTATTGCATACACAAATTTTCGCTTGTCCATATCAAGATGAGCGTTACATTTTAAGCCAAGTTCGCAAGTTCTGCCTATTCGGCACGAAATAAATTATATATTAATATATTTTAAAATTTAATATATAATATTTTATAAATATATATAATAAAATTGGAATTCGCAAGAGCAGGCGAAATTTACACAAAAATGATTCTGGGGAAGGAGACTCGAACCTACAAAACCCTTTGGAACAAGGTACGCATGCCTTACCATTTTTACCACACTGGGCCAATACCTTGGCGTCCACTTGCGCTAGACTTTTATCCAAGGCAGCCAGTTTTCAGGGAAAAGGGTTTTACAGCTTTTCCTACAACCTACGAACCCTTTGGGAAAAAGGTTTTGAGGTTTCGTAGGTTCGAGTCTCCTTCCCAAGATCAGTATTTGTAAATAATATAATTATATATTATTTTATATAAAATATATAATATATAATATATATGCAAGGAATTCGCGGAGCATGCGAAATAAAACAAACACTGATCTCTGGCTGAAGGAGACTCGAACCAAACCTTTAGGACGGGTACCCAGTGCTTTACCAATCACCCCACTGGACCATACCTTGGCGTGCAGAAAAGCCCCTACACTTTTTGATCCAAGGCAGCCAGTTTCAGGAGAAGGTTTACGTTTTTTCATCTCATCCCCTGCATGCATCAGCCTTACAGGATTTTAACAATGCAAGGAATCGCGAGACATCAAATATACACAAACACGATCCTGGCGAAGGAGATCAAACCCTAGCACCTTAGGACAAGGACCAGTGCATTACCAATCTACCCACACGGGACCAATACCTTGGCGTTAGCAGCGCTACACTTTGACCCAAGGGCACCAGTTTTTAGGGAAAAGGGCTTACAACTTTTCATCTCTCCCCTGCATGCATCAGCCTTACTAGAGATTTGAACAATGCAAGGAATCGCGAGACATGCGAAATATACAAAACACTATCTCGCGAAGGAACTCGAACCTACAACCTTAGGACAAGGACCAGTGCTTTACCAATCAAAACCCACCGGGCCAATCCCTTGCGCGTACTCCCCAAACGTTTGATCCAAGGCACCCCGTTTTCGGGGGAAAAGGGCTTACAGTTTTTTCATCTCACCCCTGCATGCACAGCCTTACTAGGATTTGAACAATGCAAGGAATTCGCAGAGCATGCGAAATATACTCAAAACGATCCTGGCTGGTCGTGGGTTTTCGAGTCCCCTTCACCCCCGTACATTTTGTGTATATTTCGCATCCTCGCGTTCCTTGCATTTTTTCAAATCTCTATTAAGGCTTTGCATTCAGGGGATGAGATGAAAAGCTGTAAGCCTTCCCCTGAAAGCGGCTCCCCTTGGAAATCAAACGGAGCGCAACTACCCCAAGGTTTTGGGCCCATGTGGGAGATTGGTAATGCACGCGTCCCTTTGTCCAAAGGTTTCTGGGTTTCGAGTCCCTTCAGCCAGAGATTTAGTGTTTTTATATATATATATATATATAATATATATAATATAAAATTTTTATAAAATAATAAATATAAAGTTAGAAAAATAGTTTTCAATAAATTAACAAAGAATGGAGGGGGTCTCAAACCATGGTCCTTACTGTATTAACCCAACACTGTCACAAAATCAGTCACGGCTTACAAAAGGGTTTTTACAAACAAATTCTGAAAACTTTTTTTTTTCCCCTATTTAAATTTTAAATTTTTAGTTTTTCAGGACACCTAATTAAAACATTTTAAAAAAATTTATCACTTTACGCAGGTTAGTTACTAAAATATTTAAATCAAATGTATTTTTGTGAACGCACTCACTACTCTCGTTCATTTTAGTACGTTCACTTGTTCTGGTTATAGTGTTAGATACCTAGAGTTTACCTGGAGAGAGTTCCAAGGGTCAACGCCCCCGCGGCCCGGTCTGTGACCAGTCCTCCTGGTGGATCAGAGACTGAAAAGTAGAAAGTAAATTTTACAATTTTAAGCCCAGACTCTGAGAACCCTCACTGAGTGAACCCCACGAGTGAAAACCCCACGGGTGAACCCCTCACTGATGAAACCCCACTTTGGGGAACCCTCACTGTGTGAACCCTCACTGAGTGAACCCTCACTGGGTGAACCCTCACTGAGTGAACCCTCACTGGGTGAACCCTCACTGAGTGAACCCTCACTGGGTGAACCCTCACTGTGTGAACCCTCACTGAGTGAACCCTCCTGGGTGAACCCTCCTGAGTAAAACCCCCCTGTGTGAACCCTCCCCGAGTGAACCCTCCCCTGGTGAACCCCCCACTGTGTGAACCCTCATGAGTGAACCCTCACTGGGGGAACCCTCACGAGTAACCCCACGGTGAACCCCACTGATGAACCCCCCACTGGTGAACCCTCACTGGTGAACCCTCACTGGGGTTAACCCCCACTGGGTTTTAAAACCCCACTGAGTGAACCCTCACTGTGGAACCCTCACTGAGTGAACCCCACTGGGGGAACCCTCACTGGGGGAAAACCCCATAGTGAACCCTCACTGGAAAACCCCCCGATGAACCCTCCCGAGTGAACCCTCATGGGGGGAACCCTCACTTGGGGGAACCCTCACTGAGTGAACCCTCACGGGTGAACCCCCTGGGGAACCCTCACTGGGGGGGAACCCTCCTGAGTGAACCCCCACTGAGGAAAACCCCCACTGGGTAACCCCCCACTAAAAAACCCTCACTGATGAACCCCCACTGGGTGAACTCTCACTGGGGGAAACCCCCCCTGGTGAACCCCACGGGTGAACCCCACTGAGTGAACCCCCACTGGTGAACCCTCACTGGGGGGAAAACCCCCACGAGAGAACCCTCAGGGAACCTCACTGGGTGGGAACTCTCACTGGGAACCCTCACTGGGGGGAACCCCCCACTGGGGGGAACCCTCACTGGGGGAACCCCACGAGTGAACCCCATGGGTGAACCCTCACTGGGTGAACCCCATGGGGGGAACCTCACGAGTGAACCTCACTGGTGAATCTCACTGGTGAACCCCCACTGGGAACCCCACGATGAACCCTCATGAGTGAACCCTCACTGGGTGAACCCTCACTGAGTGAACCCTCACTGGGTGAACCCTCACTGGGTGAACCCTCACTGGGTGAACCCTCACTGAGTGAACCCTCACTGATAACCCCACTAGTGAACCCCATGAGTGAACCCCACTGGGTGAAACCCCCCGGGGGAACCCTCACTGTGTGAACCCCACGGTGAACCCTCTCTGGGGGGAAACCCCCACGGGTAACCCTCACTGGGTTAACCCCACTGAGGAAACTCTCAGAAAAACCCCCACTGGTGACCCCCCACTGGGTGAACCCCCCTGGGGGTTAAACCCCACTGGGGAACCCCCACTGGGTGAACCCTCACCTTGGGGGAACCTTTCCTGTAACCCCTCTGGGGGAACCCTCACAGTGAACCCTCCTGGGTGAACCCTCCGGGGAACCCCTCTGGGTGAACCTCTCTGGGTGAACCCCCATGGGTGAACCCCCACTGGGGGAAACCCCACTGGGTGAACCCTCACTGGGGGAACCCTCCTATGAACCCTCCTTGGTGAACCCTCACTGGGGGAACCCTCACTGGGTGAACCCCTCTGGGTGAACCCTCACTGATGAATCCCCACTGCTGAAAACCCCCTGGGTGAACCCCCACTGGGGGAACCCTCACTTGGGGGGAACCCTCACTGGGGTGAACCCTCACGATTGAACCCCACTGGGTGAACCCCCGGGTGAAAACCCCATGAGTGAACCCTCACTGATGAACCCTCCTGGGTGAACCCTCACGGGAACCCCCACGAGTGAACCCCCACGAGTGAACCCCAAGAGTGAACCCACCTGGGGGAACCCTACTGGGTGAACCCACCCTGGGTGAACCCCCTGGGTGAACCCTCACTGGGGGAACCCTCTCTGGGGGAACCCACACTGGGGGGGAACCACACTGGGTGAACCTGACTCAACCACAAATTCATTTTCCGATCCTACGTCATTTCCCGATCCAGATGAAAAAAACGTAGCAACAGCACAAAAATTTTGAATTTTAAATAAGTTTATTCAGGTATACACATAACAGTTACAAATCACATACATACCAAGTATAAATACCGGGAACTATACGTTACAGAGATTATCATACATAGCACATATCATAAAGTACCCGGTACACAATACAGTTACATAGATTATCAACACAGCACAATGTATAAAGACCTGGGACACATATACAGTTACAGAAAATTATCATACATACAGCATAATATAAAATACCTGGTACACAATACAGTTACAGAGATTATCATACATAGCAGCATATGTATAAAGTACCTGGTACCATAACATTACAGAGATTATCATACAAGCAGCATATGTAAAAAGTACCTGGGACCAAATTTTCAGTTTCAGAATTATCATCATAGCACATATTAATAACATAAGACTGCCCTCCCCACGACCCCTTTAGGGGGGTAATGGCAGACCGACCAGCTTCTCCCACGGGGCCCCGTGAGGGTGGGGAAAAGTGGCTAGG
>NC_069424.1:29308065-29325578 GCF_026875155.1 Cherax quadricarinatus
AAAAGCGAAAACATTGAGAGAAGAGACGGAACATTTCTGGCTTCTACACCCATGCTAATTTCCAACTTGTAATGTTGTCAAGTTTTCTCGCTTCAATGCGTTTTTACGTCTGAAAAATCGTTTCAGATTGGTTTGCTGGAACCAGTCATCAGTTTCGGTTTATGATGGGTGTGGATCTGATTGGGTGTGGCTCATGATGGGTGTGGCTCTGAGGAGTGTGGCTCATGATGGGTGTTTTTCAATGATGGGTGTGGCTCATGATGGGTTGTGGCTCATGAGGGTGTGGCTCATGATGGGTGTGGCTCAATGATGGGTGTGGCTCATGATGGGTTGTGCTCATGATGGGTGTGGCTCTGATGGGTGTTGGCTCATGATGAGTGTGCTCATGATGGGTGTTGCTCATGATGGGTGTGGTCATGAGGGGTGTGGCTCTTGATGGGTGTGGCTCATGATGGGTGTGGCTCTGATGGGTGTGGCTCATGTGGGTGTGGCTCATGATGGGGTTGTGGCTCATGTGGGTTGTTGATCACTGATGGGTGTGGTCATGATGAGTGTGGCTCTGATGGGTGTTGACTCATGCATGGGCTGTTGGCTCATGATGGTTGGTTCATGATGGGTTGGTCATGATGGTGTTGTCATGATGGGTGTGGCTCATGATGGGTGTGGCTCATGATGGGTGTGGCTCATGATGGGTAGTGGAATACATGACTGGAGTGTGGTGATGGTGGGGCGGCTGATGGTGGGTGCGGATGATGGTGGATGTGGCTGAAGGTAGGTTGTGGGTTCATGGTGTGTTGTGGTATGGTGGGTGTGGATGCATGGTGGATGTGGCTGAGGTTGGTGTGGCTCATGATGGGTGTGGCTCATGATGGGGTGTGGCTGATGGTCGGGTGCGGCTGATGGTGGGTGCGCCTGATGGTGGGGTGAGGCTGTTGAGTGGGTGTGGCTGAAGGTAGGTGTGGCTCATGATGGGTGTGGGCTCATGATGGGGTGTGGTGATGGGTGGGTGGGCCTGAGGGTGGGGTGCGGCCTGATGGTGGATGTGGCTGAAGGTTAGGTGTGGGTCATGGTGGGTGTGGGTCATGGTTGGGCGATGTGGGTCATGGTTGGGTGTGGCTCATGGATGGTGTGTGTGCTCGACATGAGTGGGTGTGGGTCTGGTGGAGTGGCTCATGGTGGGAGTGGCTCATGGTGGGTTTTGCTGGCTCTTGGTGTGTGTCGGAATGTTTAGGATGGTGGGTGTGGCTCCTGGTGAGTGTGGCCTGATGGTGCTAGGTTTGCTCATGGTGAGGTGGCTCATGGTGTGTGTGGCTCATGGTGGATGTGGGACATGGTGGGTGTGGTCATGGTGGGAGTGGCTCTTGGTGGGTGTGGCGATGGATGTGTGTGGGCTGATGGTGGGTGGGCTGATGGTGAGTGTGGGATGATGGTGGGTGTGGCTCATGGTGAGTGTGGCTCTGGTGTGTGTGGCTCATGGTGGATGTGGGTCGTATGGTGGGTGTTGACTCATGGTGGGGAGTGGGCTCATGGTGGGTATGGGTTCGCAGTGGCTGGGATGTGGGTCATGGTGGGTGTGGGTTCATGGTGGTGTGGCTCATGGGGGTGTGTGTTGCTATGGTGTGTGTGATGATGGTGGGTGTGGGCTGATGGTGAGTGTGGGCTCATGGTGGTGTGGCCTCATGGTGGGTTCGTGGGTCATGGTGGTGTGGCTCAATGGTGGGGTAGTGGCTCAATGGTGGGTGTGGGTCAGGGTGGGTGAGTGGGTCATGGGGGTGTGGGTCATGGGGATGTGGCTGAAGGTAAGGTGTGGCTCATGGTGGGTGTGGATGATGGTGGTTGGATGTGGCTGAAGGTAGGTGTGGCTATGGTGGGTATGTGGTTCATGGTTGGGTGTGTGGGTCATGGTGGTGTGGGCTTTGGTGGTGTCTGGTTCCCATGGTGGGTGTGATGGTTCCGATGGTGGGAGTGGCTCATGGTGGGAGTGGCTCATGGGTGGGTGTGGTCATGGTGTGTGTGGCTCATGGTGGGTGTTGCTCATGGTGTGTGTGGCTGATGGTTTTGGGTGCTACATGGTGAGTGTGGCTCATGGTGTGTGGGGCTCATGGTGGGCGAAGCTGAATGGGTCATGGTGGGTGTGGCTCATGGTGGGAGTGGCTCATGGTGGTGATGGGTCATGGGGGGTGTGGGTCATGTGTGGGTTGTGGGTCATGTGTGCGCGATGTGGACATGTGTGTGTGGTTGCTCATGTTGTTTTGTGGCTGATGGTGGGTTGTGGTGAGGGTGAGTGTGGCTTCTTGTGTGGAGTGTGTGGGCTCATGGTGGTCTGTGGTTCCATGGTGTTGAGATCTGTGGCATTCATGGTGGGAGAGGTAATGTGTGGGTGTGGGTCATGCGTGGGTGTGGGTCATGGGTGGGTGTGGGTCATGGTGGATGTGGCTCTTGAAGGTAGGTGTGGCTCATGGTGGGTGTGGCTGTGGTGGATGTTGGCTGAAGGTAGGTGAGGCTCATGGTGGGTGTGGCTCATGGTGGATGTGGCTGAAGGTAGGTGTGGCTCATGGTGGGTGTGGCTCATGGTAGTGTGGCGCATGGTGTGTGTGGCTCATGGTGGGCTATGGGTCTGGTGGATGTGGTCTGAAGGTAGGTGTGGCTCATGGTGGGTGTGGCTCATGGCTAGGTGTGGCTCATGGTGGGAGTTGCTCATGGTGGATGTGGCGCTGTAGGTAGGTGTAGGCTCTTGGGGGTGTGGCTCATAGGTTGGATGTGGCTCATGGTGGGTGTGGATCATGGTGTGTATGGCATGGTGGGTGTGGGTCATGCGTGGGTGTGGCTCATGGTGTGTGTGGCTCATGGTAGGTGTTGGCTCTGGTGGTGTGTGGCTCCTTATTTTTTTCCTGGTCTTATTATTGTTATCATCATAACTGCTCACTGTGAACAGCTAGAAGAGTGATTCTCCAACTCCTGAGTGGTCAACCAGGCTGTTGCTGCATCAGACCGCTGTGGCCCACACAACCATCACAGCCATTGTTGATCTGACCTTGACGGTGGAAGTAGTGATTCAGTTCCTCGTGAAAACTTATTACACGTGTTACAAGAATGTTTTGAAATTGAAATCTGCTGATATCATCAGATTGTTCAGGTATCTTCTCAACTCCATTATGTCGTTATGGAAGTGTTCGGGATTCGAGACCTGCCCCTTATTGTGCCATTTTCGATGTATATCTTATCAGGCATTTCCCTGTTATCAGCTCCAGAGAGTATATTCCATACATTTTGAGTTATTCCTAGTAGTTTAAATGTTTTTTTGACATGGACAGGCATGCGGGGGCGATGACCCCTGGAACACCTTCCAGATATTATCAGGTATGTAGGTACGAAACGTCTCTCTTTTCTTTCCCAGCTCTGATATTATTATCTCCTGCCTGGAAAACAGCTGTCAACTACCCGGGACGATATTTCTAAACAAGAGAGTGAGAGCAGAAAACCGAGTTTATATGATAGTGTCACTATTGACGTTTATTTCTCTTGTTTTGAAAGTTCTCATTATCCACTCTGTCATTTTTATGGCCTTTGCCGGGCATTTGTGTTATTGTGTTCTCAAAATAATGATTTCATCTGACAGTTATTGTGTAACCCAAGTGCTTTACTTGTTCTTTCGTTCTATGAGAGCGATCCTCTGTGTTTTGTGTTCGGTGCTCCTTGCCAGTTATTA
Organism: Cherax quadricarinatus; assembly: GCF_026875155.1. Classification (NCBI taxonomy): domain Eukaryota; kingdom Metazoa; phylum Arthropoda; class Malacostraca; order Decapoda; family Parastacidae; genus Cherax; species Cherax quadricarinatus. The sequence continues at coordinate 29,311,775 of NC_069424.1, forward strand.
ATTCTTTAGAATCATCTGTAGGAGCTGGAATTTTGTACCAATGAAACATCAGGTTTTTTTCCATTGACGTCTTGATGGTCTTTCGTTATCTGCTTACAGATTTCTTTGCTTCTGTCCTCCCACTGAGGCGAGTTTAATGCTTATTTTGTATCGTCATCAAAGGATGATGTTAAAACCTTTGGATAGTTATTTTGTTTATGTACGTCTACTGCTGACGATGATAAACAATACAGACGGCCAGAACCATGCCTAGGAAGTTCTGGACTTGTTTTTATTTGGTTATTGCTTGGCTAGATTTTTGCTTTACTGCATCTCTCAGTGAAATATTATTACAATACCGAATATCAATTTTCCTACTTTCCTGTCATATTATTAAACCTTATTTTACTTGGCTATCTTAATTGCATGTTATATCTAATGGCTTAGACCACATCATTCGTATTGGTGTTTTCCAAAGCCTCCGTAATTAAATGTTCTGTCTTTATGTCCTGGAGTCATTTCATGGAGCTATGTAGGTCATACTTTTCCAATAAAAGTCAGTAATGTGTCGTCTCACTGCCCTTCCCAGGGACTAATGACTTCGGTAATGTTTGTGACGGTTTGTAGGTTTTACTGAGGGTTATGCTGGACTCTTTGTACAGAGGAGATATGTTTATTATTTTAAGGCTAATGGGAGCCATTTAAATTACAGAAGCTAAATGGCAATAAGCGACAAATGGGGGGAGGCAGACAATGGTTGCAGAGGGTCCTTTAAATTCAACGTTTCTACAAAAGGCGCTTGGGTCAAAATGTTGTTTTAAAAAAAAAAAAAGAATTAAACTCCTGACACTTTCTTTATCCCCATCTAATTATAGAGTTTTTCCTTCAAAAGAATGTTGTACCGAGTACCGTGCTAAGGCATTGTTTGCGCGTATTTATCAATGAAAAGTGACAGGAAAAAGGTTCCAGGTGCTTCGTGTGTGTATGTTTTTGGTCCAGGTGCTTGTGTGTGTTTGTTGTCTAAGAGTGCTTTGTGTGGTGTATGTTCTGTCCACGTGTGTTTGTGTGGCGTATGTTGTCAGGATGCTTGTCGTGGTGTATGTTGTTAGGGTGTTATTGTGCGTGTATGTTGTCCAGGTGCTTGTGTGTGTAGGCTATCCATGAGTTGTGTGTGTTGTTGTCCAGGTGCTTTGTTTGTGTGTATGTTGTCAGGTGCTTGTGTATGTATGTTGTCAGTGCTTGTTTGTGTTGTTATCCGGGTGCTTGTGTGTGTATGTTGTCCAGGTGTTGTGTGTGTATGTTGTCCAGGTGCTTGTGTGTGTATGTTTTCAGGTGCTTTGTGTGTGTTTGTTGTTCCAGGGCTGTGTGTGTATGTTGTCAGGTGCTGTGTGTGTATGTTGTCCTGGTGATTGTGTGTGTATGCCCGCATCACCAGGTGCTTGTGTGTGTTTGTTGTCCAGAGTGCATGTGTGTGTATGTTGTCCAGGTGCTCTGTGTGTGTATGTTGTTAGGTGCTTGTGTGTGTATGCTATCAAGGTGCTTGTGTGTGTATGCTGTTCCAGATGCTTGTGTGTGTATGTTGCTCCAGGTGTTGTGTGTGTATGTTGTTCAGGTGCGTGTGTGTGTATGTTGTCAAGGTGCTTGTGTGTTGTATGATATTAAGGTGCTTGGGTGTGTATGTTGTCCAGGTGCTTGTGTGTGTATGTTGTCCAGGTGCTTGTGTGTGTATGTTGTCCAAGGTGTTGTGTTGTATGTTGTCCAGGTGGTGTGTGTGTATGTGGTCGGTGCTTGTGAGGGTTGTTGTCCAGGTTGCTTGTGTGTGTATGTTGTCTAGTTGCTTGTGTGTGTTATGTTGTCCCAGGTGCTTGTGTGTGTATGTTGTCCAGGTCGCGTGTGTGTGTTTGTTGTCCATGTGCTTGGTGTGTATGTTGTCCAGGTTCTTGTGTGATGTATGCTATCCAGTGATTGTGTGTGTATGTTGTCCAGGTGGATGTGTGTGTATGTTGTCCAGGTGCTTGTGTGTGTATGTTGTCCAGAGTGCTTGTGTGTTGTATGCTAATCCAGGTGCTTGTTGTGTGTATGTTGTCCAAATGTGCTTTGTTTGTGTATGTTGTCCCAGGTGCTTGGGTGTGTATGTTGTGCAGGTCTTGTGTGTGTTATGTTGTCCAGGTGTTGTGTGTGTATGTTGTCAGGTGCTTGTGTGGTTATGTTGTCCAGGTGCTCGTGTGTGTATGTTGTCCAGGTGCTTGTGTGTGTATGTTGTCCGGTGCTTGTGTGCCGTATATTGTACAGGTGCCTTGTGTGTGTTTGTTGTCAAGGTGCTTGTGTGTGCTTGTTTTCCAGGTGCTAGGGTGTGTATGTTGTTCCAGGTGCTTGGGTGTGTATGTTGTCCAGGTGCTTGTTGTGTAGTTGTTCAGGTGCTTGTGTAAGTATGTTGTCCAGGTGCTTGTGTGTGTGTTTGTTGTCCAGGTGATTGTGTGTGTTTGTTTGTCAAGGTGCTTGTTTGTGTAGTTTGTTGTACAGGTAGCTTGTGTGAGTATGTTTTCCAGTGGATGTGTGTGTATGTTGTCAGGTGCTTGTGTGTGTATGTTGTCAGGTGCTTGTGTGTGTATGTTGTCGGTGATTGTGGGTTGTTGGGGTATGTTGTCCAGGTGCTTGTGTGTGTATGTTGTACAGGTGCTTCATGTGTGTGTAAGTTATGTCCAGGTTTTTGTGAGTGTATGCTATCCAGGTATGTTTGTGTGTGTTGTTGGTCTGGTGGGAAGTGTGTGTATGGGTTGTCCCAGGTGCTTGTTGTTGTATGTGGTCCAGGTGCTTGTGTGTGTATGTATCCCAGCGTGCTTGTGTGTGGATGTTGTCAAGTGCTTGTATGTGTTTGTTGGTACAGGATGCTTGTGTTGTGTATGTTGTTCCTGGTGATTGTGTGTGTATGTTGTCCAGGTGCTTGTGTTGTGTATGTTGTCCAGGTGCTTGTGTGTGTATGTTGGCCAGGTGCTTCGTGTGTGTATGTTGTCCTGGCTGCTTGTGTGTCGTGTATGTTCGTCGGGTGCTTGTGTGGTATATTGGTCCAGGGTGCTTGTGAGATGTATGTTGTCCCAGGTGGATTGTGTGTGCAGTTTTCCAGGTTTGCTTTAGTGTGTATGTATGTCCAGGTGCTTGGTGTGTATGTTTGTCCAGGTGCTTGTGTGGGTATGTTGTTCAGGTGCTTGTGTATGTATGTTGTCCAGAGTGCTTGTGTGTGTATGTTGTCAGGTGCTTGTGTGTGTTATGTTGTCAGGTGCGTGTGTATGTATGTTGCCCAGGTGTTGTGTATGTTATGATTGTTCAGGTGCTTTGTGTATGTATGTTTTCCTGGTGTTTGTGTATGTTTGTTGTCCAGGGGCTTGTGTTGTTGTTGTCCAGGTGCTTAGTGTTGTGGTATGTTTTCCAGGTGCTGTGTGTGTTGTTTTCCAGGTGCTTGTTGTATGTTATGTTGTCCAGGTGCTTGTGAGTGTATGTTGTCCAGGTGCTTGTGTGTGTATGTTGTGCAGCTGTGCTTGTGTATGTATGTGGTCCCAGGTGCTTGTGATGGTGTATGTTGTCAAGTGCTTGTGTGTGTATTGTTGTCCGGTGCTTGTGTGTGTATGTTGTCAGGGTGCTTGTGTGTGTATGTTGTCCGGTGCTTGTGTATGGTATGTTGTCCAGGTGCTTGTGTATGTATGTTGTCAGGTGCTTGTGTGTGTATGTTGTCAGGTACTTGTGTATCGTCTGTTGTCCAGGAGGGCTTGTGTATGTATGTTGTCCAGGTGCTTGTGTGTGTATGTTGTCCAGGTGCTTGTGTATGTATGTTGTTCAAGGTGCTTGTGTGTGATGGTTGTTCCAGGTGATTGTATGTGTTGTATGTCCAGGTGCTTGTGTATGTTGTTGTCCAGGTGCTTGGTTGTCGATGTTGTCCAGGTGCTTGTGTGTGTATGTATCCAGGTGCTTGTGTGTGTATGTTGTCAGGTGCTTGTGTTTGATGTGTATGTTGTCAGGTGCAGTGTGTGTATGTTGTCCAGGATGCTATTGCTGTGTGTATGTTGTCCAGGTGCTTGTGTGTGTATGCTTTCAGGTGCTTGTGATGTGTATGTTGTCATGTGCTGTGTGTGTATGTTGTCCAAGGTGCTTGTGTGTGGATTGTTGTCAGGTGCTTGTGGGTATGTTGTCCTGCGTGCTTGTGTGTGATATGTTGTCCAGGTTGCATATGTTGTGTGTTTGTGTCTGGTGATTGTGTGTGTAGCTATCCAGGTTGCTTGTGTGTGGTGTTATGTTTCGTCCAGGTGCTGGGTGTGTATGTTGTCCAGGTGCTTGTGTGTGTATGTTGTCAGGTGCTTGTGGTGTATGTTGTCCAGGGAGCTTGTGTGTGTATGTTGTCCAGGTGCTTGTGTGTGTATGTTGTCCAGGTGCTTGTAGTGTGTATGTTGGTCCTGGTGCTTGTGTGTGTATGTTGTCCAGGTGTTGTGTGTGTATGGTGTCCAGGTGCTTGTGTGGTGTATGCTATTAAGGGTGCTGTGTGTGTATGTTGTCCAAGTGTTGTGTGTGTATGTTGTCCAGGTGCTTGTGTGTGTATGTTGTCCAGGTGCTTGTGTGGTATGTTGTCCAGGCTGCTTGTGTGTGTATGTTGGTCCAGGTGCTTTGGTGTGTATGTTGTCCTGGTGCATGTGTGTGTATGTTGTCCAATGCTTGTAGTGTGTATGTTGTCCAGGTGCTTGTGTGTGCTTGATGTTACAGGTGCTTGTGTGTGTTTTGTAGTCCAGGTGCTTGTTTGGGTATGTTGTCCAAGTGCTCTTGAGTGTGTATGATGTCCAGGTGCTTGTGTGTGTATGTTGCAGGCTGCTTGTGTGTGTGTATGTTGTCAGGTGCTTGTGTATGGATGTGTCCAGCGTGCTTGTGTGTGTATGTTGTCCAAGTGCTTGTGAGTGTATGGTTGTTCAAGTGTTGTGTATGAATGTTGTCAGGTGCTTGTGTATGTATGTTGTCCAAGTGCTTGTCTGATGTTATGTTGTCCAGGTGCTTGTGTTGTGTATGTTGTCCAAGGTTTTTGTGAATGATATGTTGGTCAAGTGCTTGTGTTATGTATGTTGTCCAGGTGTTGTGTGTGTATGTTGTCCAGGTGCTTGTGTGTTGTATGTTGTCAAGTGTTGTGCTGTGTATGTTGTCCAGGAGCTTGTGTATGTTTGTTGTCCAGGGAGCTTGTGTATGTATGATTGTCCATGTGCTTGTGTATGTATGTTGTCCAGGTGATTTGTGTGAGTATGTTGTCCAGGTGCTTGTGTTGTGTTGTATGTTGTCCAGTGCTTGAGTGTGTATGTTGTCCAAGTGCTTGTGTATGTATGTTGTCCAGGTGCTTGTGTACGTATGTTGTCCAGGTGCTTGTGTATGTTTGTTGTCCAGGAGCTTGTGTGTGTATGTTTTCAGTGTGCTGTGTATGTATGTTGATCCAGGTGCTTGTCCGCTCCCTCCTCGCCGCTCGCCCCGCGCCCGCGCACATACCCCCCCCCCGCGACTCCTCGCCTCCCCGTCGCCCCCTGCCCCCCCCCCCCTCTTCGCTTGCCCTCCACACCCGAGGTGCTTGTGTATGTTGTTGGTCCAAGTGCTTGTGTGTTGTATGTTGTCAGGGCTTGAGTGTGTTATGTTGTCAAGTGTTGTGTGTGTATGTAGGCCAGGTTGCTTGTGTATGTATGTTGTCAAGGTGCTTGTTGTGTGTATGTTGTCCAAGTGCTTGTGTAGTGTATGTTGTCCAAGGGCTTGTGTGTGTATGTTGTCCAATGTGTTGTGATTGTTGTTGTCCTGGTGATTGTGTGTGTATGTTGTTCCAGGTGATTGTGTGTGTATGTTGTCCAGGTGATTTGTGTGTGTATGTTGTCAGGTTTCTGCTTGTATGTGATGTTGTCCAGGTGTTGTGTGTGTATTGTGGTACAGGTGCTTGTGTGTGGGTATGTTGTCCAGGTGCTTGTGTATGTATGTTGTCCAAGTGCTTGTGTGTGTATGTTGTCCAAGTGCTTGTGTGTGTATGTTGTCCAAGTGCTTGTGTGTGTATGTTGTCCAGGTGCTTGTGTATGTATGTTGTGCTGGTGCTAGTGTATGATGTTGTTCAGCTGTTGTGTATGTTTGTGTCCAAGTGCTTGTGTATGTATGTTGTTCCAGGTTGCTTGTGTGTGTATGTTGGCAAGTGCTTGTGTGTGTATGTTGTCCAGGTGTTGTTGGGTTGTTGTCCAGGTGCTTGTGTGTGTTTGTTGTCCAGGTGCTTGTGTGTGTATGTTGTCCATTGGGCTTGTGTGTATGTTGTCCAAGTGCTTGTGTGTGTAATGTTGTCAAGGTGCTTTGATGTGTATGTTGGTCCTGGTGCTTGGCTGTGTGTATGTTGTCCAGGTGCTTAGTGTGTGTTTGGTTGTCCAGGTGCTTGTGTGTGTTTGTTGTCCAGGTTCTGCTTGTATGTGTATGTTGTCCAGGTGCTTGTGTGTGTATCGTCTGTCCAGGTGCTTGTGTTGTGTATGTTGTCCAGGTGCTTGTGTGTGTATGTTGTCCAGGTGCTTGTGTGTGTCTGTTGTCACAGGTGTTGTGTGTGTGTGTTGTCCAGGTTTGGCTTGTGATGTGTTTGTTCGTCAAGGTGCTTGTGTGTGTATGATGTCCAGTTCTGCTTGTGTGGTATGTTGTCAGGTGCTGTGTGTGTATGTTGTCCAGGTTCTGCTGGTGTGGTTATGTTGTCCAGGTGCTTGTGTGTGTATGTGTCCAGGTGCTTGTGTTGTGTGTGTTGTCCAGGTTCTGCTTGTGTGTTGTATGTTGTCCAGTGTTGTTGAGTGTATGTTGTCCCCCCCAAGGGGCTTGTGTGTGTGGTTGTCCCAGGTGCTTGCTGTGTGTTTGTTGTCCAGGTGCTTGTGTGTGTATGTTGTCCAGGTGCTTGTGTGTGGTGTTGTCCTCCAGGTTCTGCTTGTGTGTGTATGTTCGTCAGGTGCTTGTGTGTGTATGTTGTCCTGGTTCTGCTTGTGTGGTATGTAGTCCAGGTGCTTGTGTGTGTATGTTGTCCTACGGTTCTGCTTTGTGTGTGTATGTTGTCCAGGTGCTTGTGTGTGTATGTTAGTCCAGGTTCGGCTTGTCATGTGTTATGTTGTCTGGTGCTAGTGTGTGATATTGTTGTCCAGGTTTCTGCTTGTATGTGTATTGTTGTCAGGTGCTTGTGTGTGTATGTTGTCAAGGTTCTGCTTTGTATTGTGTATGCTGCATGTTTCTTTTTTGATTCTGCAGGATCTCTGTCTGTGCCAAAATATTTTAGGATAAACAGAAGTATTAAGAGGCTCCTCCAGAACCCTCACCTCTCTGGTTGTTTTGGGAATTGTTCAACATTGTTAATATAGAGATAAATTGTATAAAATACAGGGTACACGATGGGAGAAACAGACACAAATGCAGTATAATGTGATCCTTACATTCGTGTGGCCGAAACGTAATCAATAAAGGTATCTACATTTGTACTATATTTGCTGCGATTTTTCCATTGATTCGTATTTGTTCGTTCTTGATTTCGCTCATTTTTTGTTTTGTCATCGATCTGCGACTTGAACCTCCTGTGAGTAATGGGGCAATTCTGAAGCTGGTTTTTCTCGATCTTAAGTTATGCGTATGTGTTGAAATATTTAATATATTTTATTATTTTTTTTTTGCAATTTTCTTGAACGACTTTCGTTCCATTTTGTCTTCTTTCCGTCTGGAATGTTTTTAGGTTCTGCCTTAATATGTAATCTTCAGGTGTGGGACGCCTTTCTTGTGTAATATTCTCGTTTTCGACGGTTTAGTAACTCCTTTTCTTCTGTTGTAATTCCTCTTTCGTTTTCTTTCAAGATTGAATTTCCTTATTCTCGGCGGATTGACATAATTTCTGAAGACACTTGAATTACGTTCCATGAACTGGTGTGGTTTGTTAGTTGTTGCTTAATACCGTTTTCCTGTTTTTCCAGGGAATGTTCGTAGCCTTAGTTGTGTATTATGTAAGAAGTCCAGTTCTTGTTTGTTGTAGCTAATTTACTGATACATTCTCCAGGATAGTTATTTGGCTCTCTTTGCTTGGATTTATGCTTGTCTGTGCAAGAGAGCCCTGCTTTTTACAAGCAGGTTAGTTTCCGGGCTACCGCAGTGAAGACAAAATCACTGCAAAGTGAACCATAAGCCTTTTTTCAATTTCAAAAGCTTTATAGAAGCCTGTGTTTAACATGTTATATATTAAAGTAACAATAGATCCCAATGCCTTGACATGCTTATACAGTACACACGTTACTTACCTTAAAATATTTACTGCAGGAAGTGTGAATAAATGAAGAATGGGTATACAGAATTAACCGCTGCATTAGACAACGCTGTAGAGGGGAAGCGCTGTAAAGCGGGGCCCTCCTGTACTTCAACGAGGCAGGCTCTGAGCATTTGTATTTGAAGTTTGTTATATAATCTAATTACCTTCTTCATTATCTGAGAAGATAAGATCAAGTGTTTTTTTCGTTTATAGTAGGTTATCTTTTCATGTTTGTTTAAGCTATTTTTTCACATTAGTTCTAAGACCTAGCTCTGCTAAAATTTTGTCTGGTACAATACTGTTGTCTGCCATTTGCCATTTAACAGTTGGAAGATGGAAAGGCCAAGCACTATAGTATTCGGTTCTAGAGGAATTTAAAAACTTTCATAGCAGCTGTCCTTCTTCGTTATATGTTCCTGACGGTGGTTCATATACCAGGGATAATTACCAATTCTTGTTCACTTTAGTACATAGTATGTTCTACTATATTATTGTTGATTTCAATCACCTCTGCTACAACATATTTTGTTTTAAGTCACACAGTTTATCACCTGTGACTTACATGCTGTCACACATCTATATACATTGTCATTTTGCAACCGTCTCTCAGTTGTACAAAATTATTTCCAAAATGTGGTTGCTGTGAAACCCTTTATATATTGCTTTTGCATTATATAAAGAATTAGACATTATCCAAATCTGGGTATATTTGTTAGACGTTTTCGCCATCTAGATAAAAATACCCCAGATGTTGAAAACACGTGTATAATTCTTCATCTTTGCCAGTACTGTTATACCATTCATATACATATGTTAACTTATTGTTTTTTACTTGTGTAAAAAACTCTGGCTTTTTTTTTTTGGCGCCGGCTTAGAAAAAATAAGGGGATTTTAACGTTTGGGATGCTTGGGTAATGGCTGTTTTTCCTAGTTTCTCTGTATTGTGAATCTTGTTTAGTTAACTCTTAGGTACTGTCAGTCATGTTGTGCATGTGTTTGTTCTTCCTGTACTGTTAAAATCTTGGGCAAAGGACTGTGTAGGTAATGACCTACTGTATCAAAACACTGGTTCATTGTGTCTCCACTGTCGTTATCTTTGTATCACCTCGTATTTTATTGCGTGTTCCTTTTTCTTTTTTTCACATCGCTCCTTACTCTCTCTGCCTTTAAAGATATTCTTTTCGTGTGTGTGTACCACAAACATTCCAGTTTCTTGGTACGTAATTATTATGTAACGTGGTGTGTCTTTTTGGTGGATTTTGGGCAACTTTAATCATTTAAATTTTTTTAGTCTGTGGTAAAGCACAGGAATTTTATCAAGGTAATTCTCTTTCTTTCATTCTGTTTTTAATATTCTGGTGGTTATATCTTATTCTATGTTGTAGATTCTAACTGTTTTTTCTTTTTTTTTTGCCCCCGAGGTATCGAAGGCTTGCTGACTGGGAAGTGTCCTCTCCTACCTCTCTGTCTTCCTCTGAGCTATATTTTCAGTCTGTGTTTTTGTTTCCTCTTTGCTTCTGTTCCCCCCGTTTCTTAGTGCATCTTTGCACACTATTTGTGTTTCATCTTTGTTGTTCTGCGACAGTGTTTCTATTTATTTCACTGGCTCGCTGATGTTTAATAATTAAATAATAATAATATTAACAACAATAATAATAATAAATAATATAATAATAATCATAATGTAATAATAATAATATATTATTATTATTTTTATTATTATATATGTTATTATTATTATTAATTATTTTTATTTATTGTTATTATTATTATTATTATTTTATATTATTATTAGTATTATTATTATTATTATTATTATTATTATTATTGTGTGCTTACAATCAAATTTGTAAGGTGACTTCAGTGCTTCTCTAGGAAATGAGGCAGTCGATAAACACTGCTTCTGAACGGTGGAAAAAATGACTTCCTATATCTGGCAGTGATAGTGCAAAGGGAATTGTACTATTAGCAGTTATTACAATGACTTACTAGCATTGGACAGTGATGAAAATGACTTGACACTTTGCAGGCGAGTGATACAATTGATCAATACGTCTGGATTTTAATGGCTGAATGGCTTAATGGAGTTATTAAGTTTACGGGCTACATAAACAGGGTCCATTAAGAGGTGCGTGCACTTACTCTCCACAGTAATGAGAGTTACAGTTATCTCTCACTGTTTATACACTGAGAGGATAACCTTCTGGTGTATTTACTGTACATGAGAAGCTTATAACTCTTGGTGTATATACACGGCCAGACATACACCTCTCGGGGTATATACCACTGCCAGAAAATACCTCTCGGTGTATATACACTGTGCAGTCATACCCTCTCGGTGTAGTTACACTGCCTGCATACATTTTCTCCGGTGTATATACATGCCAGAACATACATCTCTCGGTGTTTATATACTGTTCAGACATTACACCTATTCGGTGTATATCACTCTGCCCACACATATACTTCTCGGTTGTATTATATCATAATTAACCCAGTACATACCGATGGGTTAATTCTTCTTTTCGCCTGTGTTTTATCCAATAGTGTTATCAAGAGTTTTTCCGGCCTAGCTGGCCGACCCAGCTGATCGCCCCTCCTCAGCTGATCACCGCCTCAGCACTGATCACCACCTCAGCTGATCACAGCCCCTCAGCTGATCCACCACCTCATGATTTACCATTGCAAGTTCCTTCTTCATTAATCTTATTAAACTTTGCATTGTTGATCGCAAAATGTGTAATTAATAGATTTGTTTGTACATCTGAAGTTTGGTTTGGCAATGGAAATCTCTTCTTTTCCACTGCTTCTTAGTAAACCTATACATGGATTTTTTGAATACATGGTTGCTATAACAGATTCCTCCCTAATAGAGCTTAATGGTTCAGATATGTTGATGATTATTTGTGTCTTATGCCCAAAAAATGTTGATTTACACCATTTCACTTGGACAAATTTAAATTGCTTAGCCATTCTATACTTTACTGTTGAGTTAGAAGAAAATAACTCATTGCCTTTTCTAGATGTTTAATTATTAAGGGTAATAATGAATTCAAAATTTCAAATTTACAGAAAATCTACAAATAACTGTTCCTATGTCACTATTATCCTCTCGCTTCAACGATAGAGTCAAAACTGTCTGTTTTCTCATAAATGTTGTTTGAGGCTTTACGAATTTTGTAGTCCTGAGTTCATAGATGAGGAAATATCCAAAAATTTATGAAATAGGTAATATTTAAAATACCCAAGGAAAATGTAATTGATAAATCTTTTAAAGTTGCTAGAAATACTTTTTACAATCCAAAAAGGGACAAACTGCCTTATTCAACTAAAAATGTTGGTTCTCCCTTTACAATGTAAACTTGGTTGATATGCCTTCTCTTCTTTAAGGACTTTTAATATTTATGGTGTTTCAAAAATCTGATACCAGTAAAAAAAACTTTTGATAAAGAATTCCCCCCAAAATGCTGATGTGTTGTCTATAAGAGTCCTTGTAAAATTTGCGATAAAGTTTTTACGGTTTCAACTAGTAAATATCTCGAACTAAGATTAAAACAACATAAAATATAGCATTAGAACTGGACAAGATTCCAATGCTCTATTTATTCATGTAGAGATTTTAACCATCCAATTGATTTCAAAAGTTGAGAAGTAGTATCAAGCTAGTCATGGTCGACTCGAATATAATTGAATCTCCCGCTGATCGCCCCCCCTCAGCTGACACGCTCAGCTGATCACCCCCTCAGCTGATCACCGCCTCAGCTGATACCACCTCAGCTGATCCCCCGCCTCAGCTGTCACCCCTCAGCTGATCAACCCCCTCAGCGATCACCGCCTTTAGTGATCACCGCCTCAGCTGATCACCACCTCAGCTGTCACCGCCTCAGCTGATAACCGCCTCAGCTGATCGCCTCCTCAGCTGATCACCGGCCTCAGTGATAACCGCCTCAGTGATCCCGCCTCAGCTGATCACCACCTCAGCTGATCCCGCCTCAGCTGATCACCACCCCAGTGATCACCGCCTCAGTGATAACCGCCTAGCTGATCGCCTCCTAGTGATCACCGCCTCAGCTGATAACCGCCTCAGTGATCACCACCTCAGTGATCACCACCTCAGCTGATCACCACCTCTGCTGATCACCCCCTCAGCTGATCACCGCCTTTAGCTGATCACCAAATCAGTGATCACCGCCTCAGTGATCCCCCCTCAGCTGATCACCACCTCAGCTGATCACCGCTAGCTGATCACCACCTCAGCTGATCACCACCTCAGCTGATCACCGCCTCAGATGATTCACCAAACCCCAGCTGATCCCACCTCAGCTGATCACCACCTCAGCTGATCACCACCTAGCTGATCACCGCCTCAGCTGATCACCACCTAGCTGATCACCACCTCAGCTGATCACCACCTCACTGATTTACCACCTCAGCTGATCCCCCACCTCAGCTGATCACCGCCTCAGCTGATCCCACCCTAAACTGTTCACCACCTCAGCTGATCACCACCTCAGCTGATCACCGCCTCAGCTGATCACCACCTCAGCTGATCAAACCCCCTCAGCTGATCACCACTCAGTGATCACCACCTCAGCTGATCACCAACCCCAGCTGTTCACCACCTCAGCTGATCACCCCAGCTGATCACCGCCTCAGCTGATCACCACCTCAGCTGATCACCACCCCAGCTGATCACCACCTCAGCTGATCACCACCTCAGCTGATCACCACCTCAGCTGATCACGCCTCAGTGATCACCACCTTTAGCTGATCACCCCTCAGCTGTCACCACCTCAGCTGATCATCACCTCGTGATCACCGCCTCAGCTGATCACCACCTCAGCTGTCACCACCTCAGCTGATCACCACCTCAGCTGATCACCGCCTCGCTGATCACCGCCTCAGCTGATCACCGCCTCAGCTGATCGCCTCAGACCTTGACGTCCAACCTTTTCTTTTGATCTAAAACCAAAAATGAACGGAAGATTTTTCCATTGATTTATTAAGGTATTAAATAAGTTTTTTTCCCCCCTCCAGTTTTATTACGTTTACTGTTACACCACCAGTTTTTTTTTTTTTTTTTTTTTTTTTTTGCGTTAGATCTCAGAAGTCATGATTTATTCCGACACCTAAAGAAAAAAAAAATTCGTAAAAAATTTTAGCCTAAAAAATAAAGAAAAAGAACAAATTCCAGAAATAATCAATCATTTTTATGTTTTTTTTTTTGTGAATAATGATTTTTTTTTATGTTTAGGGCACTGGTATCTATTTATTATCAACCTATGTATCTGCATATTTATCTACCAACCTATCTATCTATCTGCTTATTTATCTACACCCTACCTATCTATTTGCCTATTTATGTACCAATCTACCTATCTATTTGCCTATTTATGTACCAATCTGCCTATCTATTTGCCTATTTATGTACCAATCTACCCGTCTATCTGCCTATTTATGTACCACTACTATCTATTTGCCTATTTAGTACCCAATTTCCATCTATTGCCCTTTATGTAAAAA
>NC_069424.1:29331078-29343578 GCF_026875155.1 Cherax quadricarinatus
TGCGGCTGATGGTGGGTGTGGCTGAAGGTAGGTGTGGCTCATGATGGGTGTGGCTGATGGTGGGTGCGGCTGATGGTGGGTGCGGCTGATGGTGGATGTGGCTGAAGGTAGGTGTGGGTCATGGTGGGTGTGGCTCATGGTGGGTGTGGGGTCATGGTGGGTGTGGCTCATGGTGTGTGTGGCTCATGGTGGGTGTGGGTCATGGTGGGAGTGGCTCATGGTGGGAGTGGCTCATGGTGGGTGTGGCTCATGGTGTGTGTGGCTCATGGTGGGTGTTGCTCATGGTGTGTGTGGCTGATGGTGGGTGTGGCTCATGGTGAGTGTGGGTCATGGTGGGTGTGGCTCATGGTGGGAGTGGCTCATGGTGGGTATGGGTCATGGTGGGTGTGGGTCATGGTGGGTGTGGCTCATGGTGTGTGTGGCTCATGGTGGGTGTTGCTCATGGTGTGTGTGGCTGATGGTGGGTGTGGCTCATGGTGAGTGTGGCTCATGGTGTGTGTGGCTCATGGTGGTGTGGGTCATGGTGGGTGTGGCTCATGGTGGGAGTGGCTCATGGTGGGTGTGGGTCATGGTGGGTGTGGGTCATGGTGGGTGTGGGTCATGGTGGATGTGGTTGAAGGTAGGTGTGGCTCAAGTTGGGTGTGGCTGATGTGGATGTGGCTGAAGGTAGGTGTGGCTCATGGTGGGTGTGGCTCATGGTAGGTGTGGCTCATGGTAGGTGTGGCTCATGGTAGGTGTGGCTCATGGTGGGTGTGGCTCATGGTGGTGTGGCTCATGGTAGGTGTGGGTCATGGTAGGTGTGGCTCATGGTAGGTGTGGCTCATGGTAGGTGTGGCTCATGGTAGGTGTTGCTCATGGTAGGTGTGGCTCATGGTGGGTGTGGCTCATGGTAGGTGTGGCTCATGGTAGGTGTGGCTCATGGTAGGTGTGGCTCATGGTAGGTGTGGCTCATGATAGGTGTGGCTCATGGTAGGTGTGGCTCATGGTAGGTGTGGCTCATGGTGGGTGTGGCTCATGGTGGGTGTGGCTCATGGTAGGTGTGGCTCATGGTAGGTGTGGCTCATGGTGGGTGTGGCTCATGGTAGGTGTGGCTCATGGTAGGTGTGGCTCATGGTAGGTGTGGCTCATGGTAGGTGTGGCTCATGGTGGGTGTGGCTCATGGTAGGTGTGGCTCATGGTAGGTGTGGCTCATGGTAGGTGTGGCTCATGGTAGGTGTGGCTCATGGTAGGTGTGGCTCATGGTAGGTGTGGCTCATGGTGGGTGTGGCTCATGGTAGGTGTGGCTCATGGTAGGTGTGGCTCATGGTAGGTGTGGCTCATGGTGTGTGTGGCTCATGGTGTGTGTGGCTCCTTATTTTTTCCTGCTCTTATTATTGTTATCATCATAACTGCTACATGTGACCAGCTAGAAGAGTTGTTCTCCAACTCCTGAATGGTCAACCAGGCTGTTGCTGCATCAGACCCGCTGGCCCACACACCCATCACAGCCTGGTTGATCTGACACTTGACGGAGGCAGTAGTGATTCAGTTTCCTCGTGAAAACTTCTACACTTGTTCCAAGAATGTTTTTGAAATCTACTGATATCATCCAGTTGTTCAGGTATCTCTCACTCCAGTATGTCGTTATGGAAGTGTGTGGATTCGAGACCTGCCCCTTTTAGTGCCATTTTCTATGTATATCTTATCAGGCATTTCTCTGTTATCCGCTCCAGAGAGTATATTCCATACATTTTGAGTTATTCCTAGTAGTTTAAATGTTTTATTGACATGGACCAGGCTGCGGGGGCGATGACCCCTGGAACACCTTCCAGATATTCTCCAGGTATGTAGGTACGAAACGATCTCTGTTTCTTTCCCAGCTCTGATATTTCTCTCTCCTGCCTGGAACACAGCTGTCAACACCGCACGATATTCTAAACAAGAGAGAGAGAGAACGAGTTATTTGAAGTGTCACTATTGACGTTATTTCTCTTGTTTTGAAAGTTCTCATTATCCACTCTGTCATTTTTATGGCCTTTGCGGCATTTGTGTTATTGTGTTCTCTAAATTAAAGATCATCTGACGTTATTGTACCCAAGTGCTTTACAAGTTTCTTTCGTTCTATGAGAGCGTCCTCCTGTGTTTTGTGTTCGGTGCTCCTTGTCAGTTCTTCATTCTTTACTCATCTGAGGAGCTGGAATTTGTCACCATGAAACATCAGGTTATTTTCCATTGACGTCTTGATGGCTATCGATATCTGCTTACAGTTTCTTTTCTTCCTGTCTCCCACTGAGGCGAGTTAATGCTTATTTGGTATCGTCATCAAAGGATGATGTTAAACCTTGGCTAGTTTTTTGTTTATGTACGTCTACTGTGACGCTGATAAACAACACAGACGCCAGAACCATGCCTAGGAGTCCTGGCTTTTTATTTGTTTATTTTGCTAAGGCTAGATTTTGCTTTACTGCATCTCTCAGTGTTATAATTATTACAATACCGAATATCAATTTTCCTACTTTTTCTGTCATACTTATTAACCTTATTTTATGGGCTATCATAATTGCATTTATCTAATGGCTTAGACCACATCTACGTTTTGGTGTTCTTCCAAAGCCTCCGTAATGTTGTCATAATGACCTGGAGTTATTACATGGAGCTGTGTAGGTCATACTTTTCCATAAAGTCAGTAATGTGTCGTATCACTGCCCTTCCAGGGACTTATGACATAGGTAATGTTAGTGCAACTGGTTTGTAGGGTTTTACGAGGGTTCTGCTGACTCTTTGTACAGAGGAGATATGTTTTTATTTTAAGGCTAATGGGATGCCATTTAATTACAGAAGATACAATGGCAAAAGCCGACAAATGGGGATACAGACACTGGTTGCAGAGGGTCCTTTAAATTCAACGTTTCTACAAAGGCGACTTGGGTCAAATGTTGTTTTTAAAAAAAAAAAAGAATAAACTCCTGACACTGTCTTTATCCCCATCTAATTATAGAGTTTTTCCTTCAAAGAATGTTGTACCGAGTACCGTGCTAATGATGGTTTGCGCGTCTTTATCAATGAAAAGCTGCAGGAAAAAGGTCCAGGTGCTTGTGTGTGTATGTTGTCCAGGTGCTTGTGTGTGTATGTTGTCCAGGTGTTTGTGTGTGTATGTTGTCATTGTGTGTGTTGCACCTGTTTGTGTGTATGTTGTCCAGGTGCTTGTGTGTGTATGTTGTCCAGGTCTTGTGGTGAGTTTCAGGTGTTGTGCGTGTAGTTGTCCAGGTGCTTGTGTGTGTATGCTAGTCCAGGTGCTTGTGTGTGTATGTTGTCCAGGTGCTTGTGTGTGTATGTTGTCCAGGTGCTTGTGTGTGTATGTTGTCCAGGTGCTTGTGTGTGTATGTTGTCCAGGTGCTTGTGTGTGTATGTTGTCCAGGTGCTTGTGTGTGTATGTTGTCCAAGTGCTTGTGTGTGTATGTTGTCCAGGTGCTTGTGTGTGTATGTTGTCCAGGTGCTTGTGTGTGTATGTTGTCCAGGTGCTTGTGTGTGTATGTTGTCCAGGTGCTTGTGTGTGTATGTTGTCCAGGTGCTTGTGTGGGTATGTTTTCCAAGTGCTTGAGTGTGTATGATGTCAGGTGCTTTGTGTGTGTGTGTTGTCCAGGTCGCTTGTGTGTGGTATGTTGCCAGGTGCTTGTGTGTGTATGTTGTCCAGGTTCTGCTTGTGTGTGTATGTTGTCCAGGTGCTTGTGTGTGTATGTTGTCCAGGTTCTGCTTGTGTGTGTATGTTGTCCAGGTGCTTGTGTGTGTATGTTGTCCAGGTGCTTGTGTGTGTATGTTGTCCAGGTTCTGGTTGTGTGTGTATGTTTCTTCCAGGTGCTTGTGTGTGTATGTTTCCAGGTGCTTGTGTGTGTATGTTGTCCAGGGGTGCTTGTGTGTGTATGTGTCCAGGTGCTTGTGTGTGTATGTTGTCCAGGTGCTTGTGTGTGTGTGTTTGGTGAGTTTGCCAGGTCTGCTTGTGTGTGTATGTTGTCCAGGTGCTTGTTGTGTATGTTGTCCAGGTTCTGCTTGTGTGTGTATGTTGTCCAGGTGCTTGTGTGTGTATGTTGTCCAGGTTCTGCTTGTGTGTGTATGTTGTCCAGGTGCTTGTGTGTGTATGTTGTCCAGGTGTTCTGCTTGTGTGTGTATGTTGTCCAGGGCTTGTGTGTGTATGTTGTCCAGGTTCTGCTTGTGTGTGTATGTTGTCCACAGGTGCTTGTGTGTGTATGTTGTCCAGGTTCTGCTTGTGTGGTGTATGTTGTCCAGGTGCTTGGTGTGTATGTTGTCCAGGTGCTTGTGTGTGTATGTTGTCCAGGTGCTGTGTGTGTAATGTTGTCCAGGTGCTTGTGTGTGTGTGTTGTCCAGGTTCTGCTTTGTGTGTGTATGTTGTCCAGGTGGCTTGTGTGTGTATGTTGTCCAGGTTCTGCTTGTGTGTGTATGTTGTTCCAGGTGCTTGTGTGTGTATGTTGTCCAGGTTCTGCTTTGTGTGTGTATGTTGTCCAGGTGCTTGTGTGTGTATGTTGTCCAGGTTCTGCTTGTGTGTGTATGTTGTCCAGGTGCTTGTGTGTGTATGTTGTCCAGGTTCTGCTTGTGTGTGTATGTTGTCCAGGTGCTTGTGTGTGTATGTTGTCCTGGTTCTGCTTGTGTGTGTATGTTGTCCAGGTGCTTGTGTGTGTATGTTGTCCAGTTCTGCTTGTGTGTGTATGTTGTCCAGGTGCTTGTGTGTGTATGTTGTCCAGGTTCTGCTTGTGTGTGTATGTTGTCCAGGTGCTTGTGTGTGTATGTTGTCCAGGTTCTGCTTGTGTGTGTATGTTGTCCAGGTGCTTGTGTGTGTATGTTGTCCAGGTTCTGCTTGTGTGTGTATGTTGTCCAGGTGCTTGTGTGTGTATGTTGTCCAGGTTCTGCTTGTGTGTGTATGTTGTCCAGGTGCTTGTGTGTGTATGTTGTCCAGGTTCTGCTTGTATGTGTATGCTGCATGTTTCTTTTTTGATTCTGCAGGATCTCTGCCTGTGCCAGATATATTTCTATGGTAAACAGAAGTATTAAGAGGCTCTCCAGACCCTTCACTCTCCTGTTGTTATGTGAATTGTTCAACATTGATTAATATTAGAGATAAATTGTATAAAATACAGACACGATGGAGAAACAGACACAAATGCAGTATAATGTGATCCTTACATTCCGTGTGGCCGAAACGTAATCAATAAAGGATCACATTTTACTATATTTGTGGCTATTTTTCCATTGATTCATATTGTTCGTTCATGATTTCGCTCATTTCTTTGTTTTGTCATCGATGTTTGAACCTCCTGTGAGTAATGGGCCAATTCTGAAGCTGGTTTTTCTCGACTTAAGTTTTGCGTATGTGATGAAATATTTAATATATTTTATTATTTTATTTTTGCAATTTCTTGAACGACTTTCGTTCCTTTTGTCTCTTTCCGTCTGGAATGTTTTAGTTTCTGCCTTAAATATGTAATCTCTCAGTGTGGGTCGCCTTTCTTGTGACATATTCTCGTTTTCGCCGGTTTAGTAACTCCTTTTCTTCTGTTGTACATTCCTCTTCGTTTTCTTTCAAGATTGAATTTCCTTATTCTCGGCGGAAGACATACTTTCTGCAGACCTTGAATTACTTTCCATGAACTGGTGTGGTTGTTAAGTGTGCTTAAGACCGTTTTCCAGTTTTCCAGGGAATGTTCGATAGCTCTTTGTGTATTTTGTAAGAAGTCAGTTCTCTGATTGTTGAAGCTAAATTTACTGAACATCTCTCCAGGTTAGTTATTTGGCTCTCTATGCATGGATTTATGCTTGTCTGTGCAAGAGAGCCCTGCTTATACAGCAGGTTAGGTTCCGGGCTACCGCAGTGAAGAGAAAATCACTGCAAAGTGAACCATAGCCTTTTTTCAATTTCAAATGCTTATAGAAGCCTGATGTTTACACTGTTATATATTAAGTAAACAATAGAGCCATGCCTTAGACATGCATATACAGTACACACGTTACTTACCTTAAAATATTTACTGCAGGAAGTGTGAATAAATGAAGAATGGGTATAACAGAAAAACCGCTGCATTAGCCAAACGCTGTAGAACGAAGCGCTGTAAAGCGGGGCCCTCCTGTACTTCAACGAGGCAGTGCTCTGAGCATATTGTATTTGAAGTTTGTTATATATCTAATTACTTCTTCATTATCTGAGAAGATCAGATCAAGTGTATTTTCCTTTATAGTAGGTTATCTTTTCTGTTGGTTTAAAGCTATTTTTTTCACATAGTTCTAAGAACTCTCTGGCACAATTTTTGTCTGGTACAATACTGTTGTCTGCCATTTGCCATTTAACAGTTGGAAGATGGAAAGCCCAAGCACTATAGTATTCGGTATAGGATTTTAAAAACTTTCAAAGCAGCTGTCCTTCTTCGTTATATGTTCCCTGACGGTGGTTCATATACCAGGATAATTACCAGATTCTTGTTCACTTTAGTACCTCGTATTTCTACTAAATCATTTGTTGATTTCAACACCTCTGTACAACATTTTTTGTTTTAAGTTACAGTTTTCCCTGTGACTTACATGCTGTCTCACATCTATATACATTGTCATTTTGCAACCGTCTCTCAGTGTACAAAATATTTCCAAAATGTGTTGCTGTGAACCCTTTATATATTGCCTTTGCAATATATAAAGAATTAGACACATATGCCACATCTGGGTATATTTGTAGACGTTTCGCCATCTAGATAAAAATACCCAGATGTTGAACACGTGTCTAATTCTTCATCTTGCCAGTACTGTATACCATTCATATACATATAGTTAACTTTATTGTTTTTACTTGTGTAAAAACTCTGGCTGCTAGAAAAATAAGGGGATTTACCGTTTGGGATGCTTGGGTAATTGGCTGTTTTTCCTAGTATCTCTGTTATTGTGAATCTTGTTTAGTACCTCTGGTACTGTCAGTCATGTAGTGCATGTGTTTGTTCTCTCCTGTACTGTTAAATCTTGGGACTGGTGTAGGTATGACTGCTGTATCAAACACTGGTTCATTGTGTTCCACTGTCGTATATCTTTGTATCACCTCGTATTTTTTATTGCGTGTCCTTTTTCTTTTTTTCACATCGCTCCTTACTCTCTCTGCCTTTAAAGATATTCTTTTCGTGTGTGTGTACCAAACATTCAGTTTCTTGGTACGTAATTATTATGTAACGTGGTGTTCTTTTTGCGTGGAATTTTGGGCAACTTAAATTATAAAATTTTTTTAGTCTGTGGTAAAAGCACCAGCAATATTTATCAAGGTAATTCTCTTTCTTTCATTCTGTATTTTAATATTCTGGTGTTATATCTTATTCTATGCTTGTAGATTCTACTGTTTTTCTTTTTTTTTTTGCCCCCGGGGTAGTCGAAGTCTTGCTGACTGGGAAGTGTCCTCACCTTACCTCTCTGTCTTCCTCTGAAGCTATATTCTTCAGTCTGTGTTTTTGTTTCCTCTTTGGCTTCTGTTCTCTTAGCACATCTTTGCACCACTATTTGTGTTTCATCTTTGTTGTTCTGCGCCAGTGTTTCTATTATATTTCACTGGCTCTCTGATGTTTAATAATAATAATAATAATAATAATAATAACAATAATAATAATAATAATAATAATAATAATAATAATATTATTATTATTATTATTATTATAATTATTATTATTATTATTATTATTATATATTGTTATTATTATTATTATTATTATTATTATTATTATTATTATTATTATTATTTTATTATTATTATTATTATTATTATTATTATTATTATTATTATTATTATTATTATTGTGTGTATACACTCAAATTTGTCAGGTGACTTCAGAGCTTCTCTAGGAAATTAAGCAGTCGATAAACACTGCTTCTGAACGGTGAAAAAATGACTTCCTATATCTGGCAGTGATATGCAAGGACTTGCTACCTATTAGCAGTTATTACAATGACTTACTAGCATTGGACAGTGATGAAAATGACTTGACACTTTGCAGACAGTGATACAAATGACTCAATACGTCTGGATTTTAATGGCTGATTGGTTAATGGAGTTTTTAAGTTTACTGGCTACACAAGGGTCTTTAAGAGTGCTTGTCACTTACTCTCCACCAGTAATGAGATTACAGTTATCTCTCAGTGTTTATACACTGAGAGGAATACACCTCTCTGTGTATTTACTGTACACTGAGAAGCTTATACCTCTTGGTGTATATACACTGCCAGACATACACCTCTCGGTGTATATACACTGCCAGACATACATTTCTCGGTGTATATACACTGCCAGACATACATCTCTCGGTGTATATATACTGTCAGACATACACCTCTCGGTGTATATACACTGCCACACATATACTTCTCGGTGTATATATCATAATTAAACCAGTACATACCCGATGGGTTATTCTTCTTCGCCTGTGTTTTATCCCATAGTGTTATCAAGAGTTTTATCCGGCCTAGCTGGCCGACCCAGCTGATCGCCTCCTCAGCTGATCACCGCCTCAGCTGATCACCACCTCAGCTGATCACCGCCTCAGCTGATCACCACCTCAGCTGATCACCGCCTCAGCTGATCACCGCCTCAGCTGATCACCACCTCAGCTGATCACCGCCTCAGCTGATCACCACCTCAGCTGATCACCGCCTCAGCTGATAACCGCCTCAGCTGATCGCCTCCTCAGCTGATCACCGCCTCAGCTGATAACCGCCTCAGCTGATCACCACCTCAGCTGATCACCACCTCAGCTGATCACCACCTCTGCTGATCACCACCTCAGCTGATCACCGCCTCAGCTGATCACCACCTCAGCTGATCACCGCCTCAGCTGATCACCACCTCAGCTGATCACCACCTCAGCTGATCACCACCTCAGCTGATCACCGCCTCAGCTGATCACCGCCTCAGCTGATCACCACCTCAGCTGATCACCACCTCAGCTGATCACCACCTCAGCTGATCACCGCCTCAGCTGATCACCGCCTCAGCTGATCACCGCCTCAGACCTTGACGACCAACCTTTTCTTTTGATCTAAAACCAATAATGACACGGAAGATTTCCATTGATTTATTACGGTATTAAATAAAGTTTTTTCCGCCCTCCAGTTTTATTACGTTTACTGTTACACCACCAGTTTTTTTTTTTTTTTTTTTTTTTTTAGCGTTAGATCTCAGAAGTCATGATTTATTCCGACACCTAAAGAAAAAAAAATTCGTAAAAAATTTTAGCCTAAAAAATAAAGAAAAAGAACAAATTCCAGAAATAATTAATCATTTTTATGTTTTTTTTTTTTGTGAATAATGATTTTTTTTTATGTTTAGGGCACTGGTATCTATTTATCTATCACCCTATGTATCTGCATATTTATCTACCAACCTATCTATCTATCTGCTTATTTATCTACCACCCTACCTATCTATTTGCCTATTTATGTACCAATCTACCTATCTATTTGCCTATTTATGTACCAATCTACCTATCTATCTGCCTATTTATGCACCACTCTAAACTGCCTAACCAATTATCTACTGAACATATAAGTTCCATCAAACACCTTAACTACTGGGAACGCCTGGAAGCACTTGACTTGTACTCACTGGAGCGCAGGCGAGAGAGATATATCATAATCTACACCTGGAAGATTCTGGAGGGACTGGTCCCTAATATGCACACAGCAATCACTCCATACGAAAGCTAAAGACTTGGCAGGCGATGCAACATACCCCCAGTGAAAAGTTGGGGCGTCACTGGTACACTAAGAGAAAACACAGTAAGTGTCCGGTTCCCAAGACTGTTTAACAGCCTCCCACCAGCAATAAGGGGCATTACCGGTAGACCCCTGGTTGTCTTCAAGAGGGACTTGGACAGATATCTAAAGATGGTGTCGGATCAGCCGGGCTGTTGTTCGTACGTTGGATTGCGTGCGGCCAGCAGTAACAGCCTCGTTGATCAGGCCCTGATCCACCGGGAGGCCTGGTCGTGGACCAGGCCGCGGGGGCGTTGATCCCCGGAATGCCCTCCAGGTAGCCCTCCAGGTATCTACCTAACACTCTACCTATCCACCTGCCTACCTACTTATTTACCTACCCCCCTATCTCCGTATCTACCTAGCAACCTGCTTCTTAACCTACCCCCCTATCTACGTATCTACCTAGCAACCTGCCTCTTAACCTACCCCCCTATCTACGTATCTACCTAGCAACCTGCCTCTTAACCTACCCCCCTATCTACGTATCTACCTAGCAACCTGCCTCTTAACCTACCCCCTATCTACGTATCTACCTAGCAACCTGCCTCTTAACCTACCCCCTATCTACGTATCTACCTAGCAACCTGCCTCTTAACCTACCCCCCTATCTACGTATCTACCTAGCAACCTTCCTCTTAACCTACCCCCTATCTATGTATCTACCTAGCAACCTCCCTCATAACCTACCCCCCCTATCTACGTATCTACCTAGCAACCTGCCTCTTAACCTACCCCTATCTACGTATCTACCTAGCAACCTGCCTCTTAACCTACCCCTTTATCTACGTATCTACCTAGGAACCTGCCTCTTAACCTACCACCCTATCTACGTATCTACCTAGCAACCTGCCTCTTAACCTACCCCCCTATCTACGTATCTACCTAGCAACCTGCCTCATAACCTACCACCCTATCTACCAACTTTTTTTTTCCAGCTATCAGCCTACCTACCTCTCCAGTCCTAGGCAAGGTCTTCCAGCTGTCTGATCAACCAGGCTGTTGGTGCTAGGCACACGCAGACCAGTGTGTGCACCAGAGCCCGGCTGATCAGGAACTGACTCGAGAAACTTGCCAAGTTCCAAAAAAGTAAATGAAGAAAAAACAAATGTTTATTGATGCTATGGTTATATATTATCAAGCAGGTGTTAGAAACGTCTAATTTCTAACACCTGTCTAATTTCTAATTTTTCATAATTCCGTGTTTTTTTTATTTCCATGGTTTTTATAATTCCGTGATTTTTATAATTCCGTGATTTTTATAATTCCGTGATTTTTATAATTCCGTGTTTTTATAATTCCGTGATTTTTTATAATTCCGTGATTTTTATAATTCCGTGATTTTTATAATTCCGTGGTTTTTATAATTCCATGGTTTTTATAATTCCGTGGTTTTTATAATTCCGTGGTTTTTATAATTCCGTGATTTTTATAATTCCGTGATTTTTATAATTCCGTGGTTTTTATAATTCCGTGGTTTTTATAATTCCGTGGTTTTTATAATTCCGTGATTTTTATAATTCCGTGGTTTTTAATAATCCGTGTTTTTTATAATTCCTGGTTTTTATAATTCCGTGTTTTTATAATTCCGTGATTTTTTATAATTCCGTGATTTTTATAATTCCGTGTTTTTATAATTCCGTGTTTTTATAATTCCGTGATTTTTATAATTCCGTGGTTTTTATAATTCCGTGGTTTTTATAATTCCGTGGTTTTTATAATTCCATGGTTTTTATATTTCCGTGATTTTTATAATTCCGTGATTTTTATAATTCCGTGGTTTTTATAATTCCGTGTTTTTTTTATAATTCCGTGGTTTTTATAATTCCGTGGTTTTTATAATTCCGTGGTTTTTATAATTCCATGGTTTTATATTTCCGTTGATTTTTATAATTCCGTGATTTTTATAATTCCGTGTTTTATAATTCCTGGTTTTTATATTTCCGTGATTTTTATAATTCCGTGGTTTTTTATAATTCCGTGGTTTTTATAATTCCGTGTTTTTTTTTATAATTCCGTGGTTTTTATAATTCCGTGGTTTTTATAATTCCGTGGTTTTTATAATTCCATGGTTTTTATATTTCCGTGATTTTTATAATTCCGTGATTTTTATAATTCCGTGGTTTTTATAATTCCGTGTTTTTTTATAATTCCGTGATTTTTATAATTCCGTGATTTTTATAATTCCGTGGTTTTTATAATTCCGTGTTTTTTTTTATAATTCCGTGGTTTTTATAATTCCGTGGTTTTTATAATTCCGTGATTTTTATAATTCCGTGATTTTTATAATTCCGTGGTTTTTATAATTCCGTGATTTTTATAATTCCGTGGTTTTTATAATTCCGTTGCTTTTATAATTCCGTGGTTTTTATAATTCCGTGGTTTTTATAATTCCGTGTTTTTTTTTATAATTCCGTGGTTTTTATAATTCCGTGATTTTTATAATTCCGTGATTTTTATAATTCCGTGGTTTTTATAATTCCGTGGTTTTTATAATTCCGTGATTTTTATAATTCCGTGATTTTTATAATTCCGTGGTTTTTATAATTCCGTGTTTTTTTTTATAATTCCGTGTTTTTTATAATTCCGTGGTTTTTATAATTCCGTGATTTTTATAATTCCGTGATTTTTATAATTCCGTGGTTTTTATAATTCCGTGATTTTTATAATTCCGTGGTTTTTATAATTCCGTGTTTTTTTTATAATTCCATGGTTTTTATAATTCCTTGGTTCAATAA
>NC_069424.1:29348578-29401078 GCF_026875155.1 Cherax quadricarinatus
TTTAAAGAAATTTGTAGATGTGGTAAAAAAATATTCCGGGACCAGACGGGTAACCCCGGGCTCTAAGAATATGCAGATGTGATAATACGTGGAAAAATAATTTTGTTTTCGCTACGAAGGCATTTAGGAAAAACTTAAAGGGGCGTTATGGGTTTTGTTGACGAGTGTTTTTACGAGTTTTTGTTGACGATGTTGTTGAAGTGTTGTTGCGATTTTTGTTGACGAGTGTTTTGACGGTGTTTTGACGAGTGTTTTGGGTGTTTGGAGTGTTGTTGCGATTTGTTTACGAGTTTTTTGGGGTTTTGACGAGTTGTAATTTTTAAAAAATTGGAGTAATGTTGATTAAATACTTAAAATAATAACGATTTTTTAAAAAATTTTTGGTTTTTGTCTGACATTCTTTACAATAAATTTGTTATTCATGTTAAAAGAAATTGTTTAAAATAAAAATGAAGGACAGACTGCACTTGCCAGACTGCAAGAAACCCTTTGAAATTTTCCCCACAAAACTCAGTTGGAAACCAAAATGCAGGAGAAATTTAAAAAAAAAATTAAAAAAAATAATGAGAGACTTTTTGTTTGGGGAATACAAACAGTTAAAAAGAAAAAAGTCGCAGGTTGGGATGGAAAAGTGGGGTGCCACAAGGGTCTGTACTGAAAAATTATGTTCCTAATTTATGATTTACCAGAAGGAATAATAAAGTAATGAAAGCGTGCAGATGATGCAAAAACTTTTGATAAAATTAAATAAATAATGTAAATTTTACAAGAGGATCCAGATATAGAACAATGGTTTTATAATGGGGGAAATATAATGAAAATAAATGCCAGTAATAGAAACAGGAGAAGTGAAATCAAGCAACGGGAAAAATAAAACTGTTAACAAACAAAAATTAAAATGGGTAACAAAAAATTTGTCACCAGAAGATCAAAAAATCAAATTGAAAAAATCATTGCTAATTATGAACATGAAATACTTTAAAATTATGGATGGGAAATTTAAAAAGTTTTCTTAAATTTTTCGGGGAAAAATTTGAATATGACGTGGCGGGGGAAAGGGTCAAAAAACCCACCCCCCCCCAAGCATGGGGTTTTTATATGTACTCTTTTTGTCTTTTGTTATGAAAACACAAAACAACATAGTAAGGCAAGGGGCCCCAACCCCTCTTCAGCTCCTGCCATCATACAGAAGGGTGGCTTCCAAAGACCAGTGCTCGTTTCAAGAGGGGCTTTATAAGTTTCTCAGGTACTCCTATAGACGGCTGTGGTTCGCTTTCGGGAAAGGAGTCAAAAGTAACAGCCTGGTTTTATCAGGTTCTGATCCCCCACCCGGGGCCCGGGTTTGGACCGAGCCGCGTGGAAATTTGGCCCCCAAAATATCCTTCAGGTTGAGGGGTGTACACCAACAACCCTAAAATGTACACCCAAAAACCTCACCCTGACCAAAAACCAAAACCCTTACCCAACACCCACACCCCTGTACACCAACACCCCCCCATGTACACCAAAACCCCACACCCTTACCAACAACCATACCATGTACCCAAAACCCACACATGTAAAACCCCAAAAACCACACATGACACCAACACCCACACCATTACACCAACACCCACACCCTGTACATCAACAACCTCCCATGGCACCAACAACCTACCATGTACACCAACAACCCAAACCCTGACACCAACACCCAACCCCTGTACACCAACACCCACACCATTACATCACAAAAGCACCATGTGCACCAACAAACCCTACTATGTACACCAAAACCACCCAGTACACCAAAAACCACACCATGTACTCAACAACCTCCCATGTCACCCAAAAACCAACCAGTACACCAAAACCACACCATGTACACCAAAAACCACACCATTTAAAAAACCCCAAAAACCACAATGTACACAACAACCCACCATGACACAACAAAAACCCCACCCTGACACCAACAACCCCCACCATGTACACCAACAAACCCCACCCTGTACATCAAAACCCACCATGTCACCAAAAACCAAACATACACCCAAAAACCACACCATGTAACCAACAAAACCCCACCAGACACAAAAACCCCCCATTACACCAACAACCCCACCATGTACACAACAACCACACCATGACACCAACAACCACACCCTGTACCCAACAACCACACCATGTACACCAACCCCACCCATGACACAAAACCAACAAGTACACCAAAACCAACCAGTCACCACAACCACACAAAGTCACAAAACCACACCAATCACCCAAAAACCACACCAGACACAACAAACCCCACCCCGTACACCAAACAACCACACCCTGCCCCAACAACCCACATGTTTCACCAAAAACCCACCAGTACACCAACCCCACACCCTGACACAACAACCACACCATGACACAAAACCACACCAATTTTCACCAAAACCACACCCTGTCACAACAAACCACACCATTACACCAACAAACCCCCCATGTACACCCAAAAACCCCACCTTTCCCCCCACATCAACAACCCACCATTACACCCAAAAACCACCCCAGTACACCAAAAAAACCCATGTACACCAACAACCAACCATGACACCAAACCACCCATGTACACACAACCACACCATGTACAAAAACAACCAACCATTTACACCAACAACCACACCATGTACACCAACAACCACACCATGCACATCAACAACCACACCATGTACACCAACAACCACACCATGTACACCAACAACCACACCATGTACACAACAACCACACCCCTGTACACCCAAAAACCAACCATGTACACCCCAACCCACTCACAAACAACCACACCATGTCCCAACCACCCCCATGCACATCAACAACCACACCCGTCCCCAAAAACCACCCCCTTACACCAAAAACCACACCATGAACAAACAACCACACCATTTTTCAAAAAAACAACCTTTTTACACCAACACACCTGACACACAACCCCTTTTAACAACAAACTCACTTAAACACTTTAAAAAAACCCACCTGTCAAAATCGGTCTTTTCAACAACTGTCTTCAACACCCAACTGTACCCAAACATTGTTTCCCCCAACATGTAACCACCCTTTTAACACACAATTTTTACAAAACAACTGTAACACACCCCGCAAACACAACACTGTTTTAAAACAAATGTCCAAAACTGTAAACCACAACTGACACCCAAAACCGTCCAGGGGGGGCCAGGATCCAAAACACTGGCCCCCCCCCTGTACAAAAAAACCATTAATCAACCTTTTAAAGAAAAAAACCAAGTTACATTTAACCCCCTGCCCCAACCAAAATACCCAAACACATACCCACCACAACCAGGGGGGCACAACCAGGGGGCACATACCCAGGGTGCGACATACCCAGGGTAAGACATACCCAGGGTGCGACATACCCAGGGTTACGACATACCCAGGGTACGACAAACCCAGGGTAAGACATACCCAGGTCAAGACATACCCAGGTCAAGACATACCCAGGTGAAAACATACTCACGTCTCTCACCCCGGGTCCAGGTCTCTCACTCACCCCCGGGTCCAGGTCTCTCACTCACCCCCGTCCCTCACCTCCGACACCCATTCTCTTCACTTCCCTTCTCGATCCTACCACTCCCGCTCCACCCTCCCCTCCTCCCCATTACTTACCTCCTTCTGTAAGTACTCCTCACCTACTTTCCCCCGTCTATTCCCCCTCACCCGTAGATACACATCCAGTGTACACGTGTAAACTCTCTATGGCCTATTCCTAGGCTTCCTGTGAATCCATATGCTCCTGTGTACCTCCACATGATGGATATGGGTACGACACCATAACTAGCCACTACCACCCAAACAGGAATGGATATGGAGGTCGACAATAACCGGCCACTACCATCCACAGGGTGGATATGGGGCCCGACAATAACTAGCCACTACCATCCCTCATATTGAGTCCAATAACTAGCCACTACCATCCACAGGTGGATATGGAGTCGACAATAACTAGCCACTACCTTTCCACAGATGGATATGGATCCTCGACATAACTACCCACTACCATCCACAGATGATATGGACGTCGACAATAACTAGCCCTACCATCCAGGTGGATTGGAGTCGACAATAACTAGCCACAACCATCCACAGGATGGATATGGGGTCGACAATAACTAGCCACTACCATCCACAGGATGGATATGGAGTGACAATAACTAGCCACTCCATCCACAGGATGGATATGGAGTCGACAATAACTAGCCACTACCATCCACAGGATGGATATGGAGTCGACAATAACTAGCCACTACCATCCACAGGATGGATATGGAGTCGACAATAACTAGCCACTACCATCCACAGGATGGATATGGAGTCGACAGTAAACTAGCCACTGCCATCCACAGGATGGATATGGAGTCGACAATAACTAGCCACTACCATCCACAGGATGGATATGGAGTCGACAATAACTAGCCACTACAATCCACAGGATGGATATGGAGTCGACAATAAACTAGCCACTGCCATCCACAGGATGGATATGGAGTCGACAATAAACTAGCCACTGCCATCCACAGGATGGATATGGAGTCGACAATAAACTAGCCACTGCCATCCACAGGATGGATATGAGGCAAACAATAAAATAGCCACTTCGGTGACAAAAATCTATAAATCTATTCCACTCCCCCTCGACTATCCCAACTCTCTACGTCTATTCCCCCTTCCCCTGTCTATTCCCCCTCCACCAGCTGACATCTGAGTGTATGCACGGTAGCAAATCTCATTTCCCTTGTGATGTCCACCAAGCTGCCGACATCTTGGAGCAAAGAGGCTGTGGAATGCACGCAGTCACGGCACTAAAATCCCCTTGCTTCGGAGGGCAAGAGAGTGCCAGGGAGCAGGCACTGCCTAAGGTCGGAAGTGCTAGCCGGTGAGGCGGGGATCCTCGACCGTGTGGGTAGCGGGTCGGCGTGCCCCTCGCGGGTTTGGGGCATTTCCTTCTCCCTTATCTTGCTGCAGTGTAAGTTGTGTTCGTTTAAGGGAGGCTGCTGATGCCTCTGTGTTTGTGTGGAGTTGAATGCTTCTGGTACGGTGTTTGATCCCTCTCTCTCTCTCTCTCTCTCTCTGTGTTTCTCTCTCCCTCTCATCAAAGTACCTAGTCATCAACATGGATCGCTCTTGGACGACAATTAATTCGTTGGTAGCAAGACCCACCTCGGTGATGTGTGTGTGTGTGTGTACTCACCTTGTTGCCTGGTTGTGGTTGCGGGGGCCGAATCATAGCTCCTGGCCCCTCCTCTTCAACTGGCCGCTACCCGGTCACTCTTCCCGCTCCGTGAGCTTTATCATACCTCTTCTTAAAGCTATGTATGGAACCTGCCTCCACCACATCACTACCCAGGCTATTCCACTTCCTGACAACTCTGTGGCTGAAGAAATACTTCCTAATATCCCTGTGATTCATCTGAGTCTTCAGCTTTCAACTTTGCCCCCTTGTTGCTGTGTCCCATCTCTGGAACATCCTGTCTCTGTCCACCTTGTCTATACCTCTCAGTATTGTATATGTCGTTATCATATCCCCCCTAACTCTCCTGTCTTCTAGTGTCGTCAGGTTGATTTCCCTTAACCTCTCCTCGTAGGACATACCCCTTAGCTCCGGGACTAGTCTTGTTGCAAACCTCTGCACTTTCTCTAGTTTCCTTACATGCTTGGCCAGGTGAGGATTCCAAACTGGCGCTGCATATTCCAATATGGGCCTAACGTACACTGTGTACAGGGTCCTCAACGATTCTTTATTTAGATGTCGGAATGCTGTTCTTAGGTTTGCCAGGCGCCCGTATGCTGCAGCAGTTATGTGGTTGATGTGCTCCTCAGGAGATGTTCTCGGTGTTATGCTCACACCAAAATCCTTTTCTTTGAGTGAGCTTTGTAGTCTCTGGCCCCCTAGACTGTACTCCGCCTGTGGTCTTCTTTGCCCTTCCCCAATCTTCATGACTTTGCACTTGGTGGGGTTGAACTCCAGGAGCCAATTGCTGGACCAGATCTGCAGCCTGTCCAGATCCCTTTGTAGTTGTGCCTGGACGTCGTCCGACTGAATTCTTCTCATCATCTGCAAAGTCTATTCCTTCTGTCATGTCGTTCACAAATACCAGAAACAGCATTGGTCCTAGGACTGATCCTTGTGGCACCCTGCTCGTTACCGGCACCCACTCTGACTCCTCGCCACGTACCATGACTCGCTGTTGTCTTCCTGACAGTTATTCCCTCATCCACTGAGTGCCTTCCCTGTTATCCCTGCTTGGTCCTCCAGTTTCCGCACTAATCTCTTGTGTGGAACTATGTTAAAAGCCTTCTTACAGTCCAAGAAAATGCAATCTACCCACCTCTCTCTCTCTCTCTCTCTCTCTCTTGTCTTACTGCCATCACCCTGTCATAGAACTCCAGTAGGTTTGTGATGCTGGATTTCCCATCCCTGAAACCGTGCTGGCTCTCGTTGATAAGCTCATTCCTTTCTAGGTGCTACACCACTCTGCTCCTGGTAATTTTCTCTATGACCTTGCATACTATACACGTCAGTGACACTGGTCTGTAGTTCAATGCATCGTGTCTGTCTCCTTTTTTAAAAATTGGGACTACATTTGTTGTCTTTCATACTTCCGGTAGTCGTCCTGTTTCGATAGATGTTTTGAAGATAGCTGTTAGTGGTACACAAAGCGCCTCTGCTCCCTCTCTCAGGACCCATGGAGAGATGTTATCCGGCCCTATCGCCTTTGAGGTGTCTAGCTCGCTTAACAACCTCTTCACTTCTTCCTCGGTTGTATGTATTGTGTCCAACACTTGACAGTGTACCCCTCCTTTCTGCCTTACTGGAGGCCCTTCTGTCTCCTCGGTGAACACTTCTTTGAATCTCCTGTTGAGCTCCTCACATACTTCGCAGCCGTTTTTTGTGACCTCCCCTCCTTCCTTCCTCAGTCTGATTACCTTGTCCTTGACTGTTGTATTCCTCCTGGGTCAGATTTGGATTTCGCTGCTATGTCATTCTCATATTGCTTTGGGCCTCCCATCTTACCTGTGCATATTCATTTTTGGCTCTACAACTGGTCTCCTTATTCTCCTGGGTCCTTTGCCTTCTATACTTATTCCATTCCCTAGCACACTTGGTTTTTGCCTCCCTGCACCTTCGGGTGAACCACGGGCTCATCCTGGCTTTTTCATTATTCCTGTTACCCTTGGGTACAAACCTCTCACCTTCCTTGCATATTTTTATCACATATTCCATCATCTCGTCCACTGACTTCCCTGCCAGTTCTCTGTCCCACTGAACCCCGTTCAGGAAGTTCCTCATTCCCGTGTAGTCCCCTTTCTTGTAGTTTGGCTTCATTCGTCCTGCCCTTCCTGCTTCCCCCTCCACTTGTAGCTCTACTGTGTATTCGAAGCTTAACACCACATGATCACTGGCCCCCAGGGGTCTTTCATATGTGATGTTCTCAATATCCGCTGGTTCATCCTCTCCTCTCTCTCTGGTAGTGTCCCTTACATGTTGGTACATGAGGTTTTCCAGTACCACCTCCGTCATCTTAGCCTTCCACGTTTCTTGGCTCCCATGTGGATCCAAGTTCTCCCAATCGATTTCCTTGTGGTTGAAGTCACCCATGATCAATAGCTTTGCCCTGCTCGCATGAGCCCTTCTGACCACTGCAGCCAGTGTGTCAACCATCGCTCTATTGCTCTCATCATACTCTTGCCTTGGCCTCCTGCTGTTCTGTGATGGGTTATACATCACTACAATTACCACCTTGGGGCTTACAGACTGAAGCGTTCCTGCTATGTAATCTCTTGCTTCTCCACTGTCTCCTCTCTTCAGCTCATCAAAATTCCATCGGTTTTTGACCAGCAGTGCCACTCCTCCACCCCCCCTGTTCCCTCTGTCTTACCTCAGGATCTCATATCCCTTTGGAAAGATGGCATCTGTCATCATCCCTGTGAGCTTGGTTTCTATGAGAGCTATGACGTCCGGTGATGCCTCTTTGGTTCTTTCGTGCCACTCCTCCCACTTATTTATTATTCCATCAGCATTGGTGTACCGGTGTGTGTGTGTGTGTGCGCGCACACGCACACACACACACACACACACACACACACACACACACACACACACACACGAGTGGGGTTCCACAAGGATAAGTGTTAGGGTCACCACCGTATCTAAAATATGTGAACGACCTACCAAAGTGAATTGAGTCTCATGAGTCACTGTTTGCTGATGTAAAACTAATGAGAAGAATAAGAGCAGGAGAGGACAGTGATAAGCTCCAGGAAGAACTCAAGAGACCGCAGATGTGATCACACAAGTGCTTTCATAAGTTCAACCCACAGAAACGCAAAGTCATACGAACTGGAGAAGGTGAGGGAAGACCGGACGCAGAGTATACCATGAGAGGAGACAAGATGCAAAAATCACATAGGGAAAAGGATCTGGGGGTAAGTATAATGCTAACCATATCACCAGAATTAAGCACAAGTCGTACAGTGTCCTCAGTATATGCAGAGTAAACCTCAGACCTCAGACACATGAATAAAGGGTTCTTCAGAACCTCATATACGACATAAGTTAGGTCAGTCAGTGACTGAGTATTCCCAGTATAGAGCCCATACCTTGTCAAGCAAGTGAAGAAACTCGAGAAGGTCTAAAGGTTTGCAACCAGCTTAGTACCAGACCTGAGAGGAATGCACGATGAAGAGAGGCTTAAGAAACTGAACCTGATCACCTTAGAGGAGAAATACAAGGTTGGACGTGATTACTACGATAATAATCTTATGAGGAAATGATAGGCTGATAGAGATAAATTGTTTGAATTGAGTGAACAAAGATCAAGGGGACAGAGGTGAAGCTGAAGACAGATCACACATACACACACACACACACACACACACACACACACCACACACACACACACACACACACACACACACACACACATTAATGCACTCTCAGATACCTGGAGTCACAGGATTTTATCTAATAATAGGAACAAGAACTGCAGAAGAGAACATGGATTCCATTTTCTGAGATATCCACTGAAGCGAAGGAGGATGAGAGGAGGAGGAGGAGGAGGAGGAGGAGGAGGAGGAGGAGGAGGAGGAGGAGGAGGAGGGGAAGGATGTGGGGAGGAAGGAAAGGATGTGTTGAGGAAGGGAAGGATGTGGGAAGGAAGAGGGTGTATGAGCTAGTTGATGCAGCTAGGAAGGCAGGTGTGTGTACTCAGGTGTGTCTGCAAGAGAGGTGCAACTCTAGCTCCCGGGTCGGAGCTGGCATGGCCTATTCACTGTTCTATCGTGTCGTCATATTTACTTCTGAAACCAAATACAGAGTTGGCCGCCTCCACCTCCCTTTCTAATGCTCTGGTTCACTATCCTAACGCTGAAGAAATTCATTCGCATCTGTTTTTTTGGCTTATTTATGCTTCCACTTGTCCTCTCGTTGTGTTTTCTCCCATCTCAGAAAATCTTTCCTTATCTAACTTACTTCTCAACATTTTCTAGCGATGCAAGATCCTATTTTTGTACCCCCAGTCCTTCTAGCAAACATCTAAGTGTTCTGAAGTTAGTTGGTGTCTTGTACCTAGTGAGATGTAAGATCCTATTTTTGTACCCCCAGTCCTTCTAGTTCCGAGACTAGTCTTTCTGCAAGTATCTATACATTATAAAGTTTCTTCGTGTGCTTAGTGAGGTGAAGATTCAACGGTGGCGCTGTGTGCTCCGGTGTAATGTATTCCGTGTACATCCATCTGAATGCCTCCTTCCTCAGAGTCCTGAAGCCTCTTCATATATTTAATAGCTTTGAATATGCCGCCGTCGGCAGTCTGTTTATATGCGCCCTGCGTGAGAGGTTTGGTGTTATGTCCGCCACTCGGCTGTTTTATCCTTGATTAAGATTCTATGAGCAGCCACTCTCTCTCAGCTGGTGCTCTTTGTTTGGACTCTCAGCTGGTGCAATTGTATGGACTCTCAGCTGGTACTCTTTGTCTGGACTCTCAGCTGGTGCTCTTTGTTTGGACTCTCAGCTGGTGCTCTTTGTCTGGACTCTCAGCTGGTGCTCTTTGTCTGGACTCTCGGCTGGTGCTCTTTGTCTGGACTCTCAGCTGGTGCTCTTTGTCTGGACGCTCAGCTGGTGCTCTTTCTCTGCACTCTCAGCTGTTGCTCTTTGTCTGGACGCTCAGCTGGTGCTCTTTGTCTGGACTCTCAGCTGGTGCTCTTTATCTGGGCGCTCTCTCAGCTGGTGCTCTTTGTTTGGGCTCCCTCGCAGGTGGTGCTCATTCTCTGACTTCCTCTTGTATATAAACTAAGATAGACAAATAACTGTGTTGAAAGCGTTGAAGATCCTACACCAATTACCTCCCTTGGAGACTGCAACCTCCCAGTGTTGAATGGTAGACGGTACACAGCAGCACAGCACTGTACCAGAGACTGTACCCTGCAGCATCTCAGCCCCACAGACACATACCAGAGATCTACTGGGTTCTGTCAAGGGTTTGCCTTGAAATGACAAATAACAGAGCCTACCAGAAATTAAAATATACTCGACTTAATTCTCACAGATAATGAGAAACTAATCATTCACAACAATCTTGACGAACTGAAGACATTGACTCCAGGCTGATTATCTCATTCTCCTTCTCATTTTCACCGTTCTCTGTATTGGACTGATGAAGCCACTGTCTGGCGAAACGTTTCCTCAGTAAAAATTCCCAAATATTGCACAAGTGTCTCATTCATCAGCATCACACACCTTAAAAAATCTTTGAATAAGTGTCGAGACATACCCAACCGAAGCCAAAATGGATTTAGAGAAGATAGACATTGCTTGTCACGACTACTAGATTATTGTGACTAAATTTACAGAGACTTTAGAAGAAACCCAAAACGTAGATGTGAAACAAACCATACCACGGGTGGGGTTAGAACCCGGGATCAGAGAGTCTTCAAACACCAGACCGTCGCGTTAGCCACTGGCCCAACTAGCTGATCCCAGGTTCTAACCCTACCCGTGGTATGGTTTGTTTACAACCGTGTCATTACGATTTCGTGAGTCTCACAGATGTGAAGTACACGAAGTTCCCTCAGGTGTTAGATAAATACACGAAGTTCACTCAGGTGTTAGATCAATACGATGATAGAACAAGGTCGATAGATTTAAGAGAAAAAAAGTGAGAGAATGGATACACAACCCGCACACAGGAGAGAGAGAGAAAAGGCTTATGACAACGTTTCGTTCCGTCTTGGATCATTCACATCACTAGTGAATGGTCCAAGACGGATCAAAACGTCGTCATAAGCCTTTTCTCTCTCTCCTACGTACGGGTTATTTGTGTATTTTTCCAGTCACGGTATTGTGCCTTTTTAAGGTTGAGAGTCGCTACCGGAGAAGACGCGGAAACACTGCGAGTGCTCACCTAATTGTACTCACTCAGTTGTAGTCACCTAATTGTGCTCACCTAATTGTACTCACCTAATTGTTCTCACCTAATTGTACTCACCTAATTGTGGTTGCAGGGGTTGAGATTCAGTTCCTGGTCCCGCCTCTTCTCTGATCGCTAATAGATCCTCTCTCTCCCTGCTCCTTGAGCTTTATCATACCTCGACCTAAAGCTATGTATGGTTCCTGCCTCCACTACATCACTTGTGTGTTGTTAGGTGAAAGGACATAAGTGCAACTAATACGACATTTTATTGTGGCAACGTTTCGCTCTCCAGTAAGTCTGTCAACCCTGGAGAGCGATACATAGCCTCAATAAAACATCGCGTTAGTTGCGCTTGTGTTCTTTTACCTAACATATTGTGGGTAATTCTACCAACATTATTACAAAGTCTTTCAGCGGGCATTGGTAAATAACTTAATGCTAAATGGCAAGAAAATTCTGGTGAGTTGAAGTCAGTGGGTAATCTCTGGTAGCCATGATCACGGGATGGTGTCTCCTGTCCTCCTCACTCGGCGACTGCCTCAGTCAGCGTGATAAATGACAGGTCAGTGAGGGATTGGTAGACATGGTGGATTGGCAGGGAAGAAAAAACGAAGAGAACGATGAATGAAAGGGAGAGAAGGGAAAGAAGGAATAGGGAGGAAGGAACTGGTTAGATGTGATTGTGGATTTAGGGACCAACTCTACCAGTATGTCAGTATGACCCATTCATATCTGGCACACACACACACGCAGACACACACACACACACACACACACACACACACACACACACACACACACACACACACACACACACACACACACACACACACACACACACAGTTTCTTCTTCATTTCTTGCAAAATAAGGGCAACATTGCTTGACCCGTTTACCAACAGACCATTGCAACATTTGCAATTCGCACCACATTCCGACCGGGAACATTCCCCCCCCATGTGTTCAACCCCATTGGATTTGGACCCCCTGTAATGTCAATAAAGTGCGGAAACCCCCACTCTGTGTCTAATGTGAAATTGGGGGGAATCAAAAGGTTAGTAGATGGCACAGACGGGAGAAAAGATAAAAGAGAAGACAGAAACAATAGTTCATAACGACGTCCAATAAAGGAGATTTTATTGGCATCTGATCTTTGTTGTTACCCTTGTCTCTCTCCTCTCTATCTCTATTTTCTCCTCTCTATATCTCTTATTATTTACCCTATCTAGCTAGCATCTCTCTCTCAGTATCCAATTTTTCTAGTGGGATTTAAGAAAAGAAAATAGAAATCAAGTACAGGGAGATGTAAAGGAAGAAGCTGCAAAAGGTTCTATTATGAAGGAAAAAGTCGGGAGAAAAGAAGAAAAAAGAGGCGAAGAAAACAGAAACAATAGCTTAAAGTTAAGGTTCAGCCCAAAAAGGAGTTTTTATAAAGCATTTTGATTCTTCTATGGAGAAATATTTAACGGGGAGAAAAATTAAGGGTGATGGCAATGAACATGTCTAAGTATTTCTCCACTCTTATAACTCATTTCTATTTAAGGTAGTCTTAGGGAAAACCATAATAAAGATTCCAGTAATTTTTTTATAACTGCTGAAGGTAATTTTAACATTTACATTTTCACTAGTAAAGATGGTTGTGAAGCAGATAGACAGACTGAAGCAAAATAAGTCACCGGGTCCTGATGAGGTTTTTTTCAAGGGTTCTTAAGGAATGCAAAATGGAAGTCTGTGAACCATTAACTAATATTTTTAATTTATCTCTTCAAACAGGTGTAGTGTCTGATATGTGGAAGATGGCTAATGTAATTCCTATTTTTAAAACAGGGGACAAGTCGTTACTGTCAATTTACCGCCCAATAAGCCTGACCTCAATTGTAGGCAAATTACTAGAGTCAATTATAGCTGAGATTATAAGAAGCCATCTCGATAAAACATAGCTTGATTAATGATACTCAGCATGGATTCACAAGAGGCCGGTCTTGTCTAACTAATTTATTAACTTTTTTTCAGTAAAGCTTTTGAGGCTGATTGACCACGATAAAGAATTTGATATTATTTACTTAGATTTTAGTAAGGCATTTGAAAAAGTTTCGCACCAATGACTTTTAAAGAAAGTGGCAGCTCATGGCATTGGGGGAAAAGTGCTCTCGTGGATCGAGTCATTCGCCCAATGAAGGAACC
The DNA here is from genome assembly GCF_026875155.1 of Cherax quadricarinatus. NCBI lineage: Eukaryota > Metazoa > Arthropoda > Malacostraca > Decapoda > Parastacidae > Cherax > Cherax quadricarinatus. Next base: position 29,362,214 of record NC_069424.1, read on the forward strand.
CAGAGAGTGTTCATAATGGGGTTAAATCCGATGGGGATCTTAACAAGTGGAGTTCCACAGGGATCAGTCTTGGGCCGTGTTGTTTTATAATATATATCAATGATCTTGATGGGAAATTACTAGTGATATGATGCAAATTCGCATGACACAAAGAAGGTAGGATAATTGATTCAAAACGTAGATAGTTATGGAACTTCAGGAGGATTTAAACAAACTCTAATTCTTGGTCAGAAAAGTGGCAGATGCAGTTCATATGTAGATAAAGGGCAAGGTTCGAAGCTTGGGATTTGCCCATAAAAACCTAGTACTTATGAGTTAAATGATGTAGAATTAGCCATACAGATGCGAAAGAAGAAACTTGGGGGTTAGGTAAGCAGCAACCTTAAACAAGACAGCAATGCCTAAGCGTACGTAAATAGGCAATAGATTACTGGGATTTATATCAAGAAGTGTAAGCAACAGAAGTCCAGAGGTCATACTGAGTTTTATAATCATTAGTAAGGCTCACCAAAAGATTTGCAGCTCAGTTCTGGTCTCCAATTACAGAAATGGACATAAATTCGTTAGAAAACATTCAGGTAGGATGACTAAATTAATACATAGCATTAGAAATCTTCCTTATGAAGAAAGATTGAAGACTCTTAAGTTACATTCACTTGTTAGACGAAGAATGAGGGGAGACCTGATCGAAGTGTATAAGTGGAAGATAGGTATTAATAAAGGGGATATTAATAAGGTCTTGAGGATGTCTCTCCAAGAGAGAACCCGCAGTAATGGATTTAAATTAGATAAGTTTAGATTTAGAAAGGACATAGGAAAGTATTGGTTTGGAAATAGGGTAGTTGATGAGTGGAACAGTCTACCTAGTTGGGTTATTGAGGCTGGGACTTTGGGTAGTTTCAAATTTAGGTTGGATAAGTACATGAGTGGGAGGGGTTGGATTTGAGAAGGACTTGCACATCGGAGCTTGTTTCTTGGGTGGCATTGAAAATTGGGTTGGTCAAATGTTTTGTTAGTGGGATGAATTGTAAAGGACCTGCCTAGTATGGGCCAACATGCCTCCTGCAGTGTTCCTCCTTTCTTGTGTTCTTGTGTTCTTGTGTGCTGATAAAGCCCATTGTGTGGGCGAAACATTGTCAATGAAGGATCACTTTATACTGCATCTGTGTTTGTTTTTCCACTGTGTCCGTATTTTATACCTTTTATTTCCATAAAAGGTACAAAAAGGCACAATACCGTGACTGGAACAATACACAAATAACCCGCACATAGGAAGGAGGAGCTTACCACGACGTTTCGGTCCGACTTGAACACATAATAGGTTGATAGCATTTCCAGGGAAGCGCTATCAGTCTGCACTTCCCTGGAAGTGCTATCAGCTTTCCTGGAAAGACGTAGAGTTGCAGGGAGACGTAACTGGTGTGTTGTGATTGATAAAAGGAATAGAGACGGTTATATAAACAACCTGGTTAAAACATCCATGGCAGTGAGTTCAAGGTCGATAAATTTAAATTTAAAAGGGATATGAAGTGTAGAATTCCCTGAGGGAGTGATTACCTAAAACTCCTGATCGTCACCATTCTTCTTTGTATAGGACTGATGAAGCCACTGTGTGGCGAAACGTTTCCACAATAAAGATACCCAAATGTTGTACACAAGTGTTTAATTTATCATCTCGGTTCCGAGAACCGAAAAGATGTGTGTATTATCATACTCTAAACTGTATATACATTAACCTACGTTGAGCTGGCAATCTTCAGCACAAAAGATACATCAAAATTATCTGTATTATAATCTGTTGAACTTCTGGGTAAAAAGTTCCATTTTTTCCCTCCTGAGGTTCTGGTGAAGGTGTCGACGCCACAATGCCTCGGCAACCTTCACTTTCAAGATTTTTAAGCAGGAGAAACACTGCTTTAAATGTCACTGATCTCGAGACAGCTGATCCATGTCAGCTGTCTCGTAAACAATGTTTTGTTCTTCCTTATGTTCCAGTAACACGTTTCTTACGTTGTAAAGTAGCGTGTTTCTCTATTCCAGGAACACGCTATTTGCGTAGTCCAGTAGCGTGTTTCCTTTACTCCAGTAACATGTTCTGTGCTGAGTCTAGTCGAGTGTTCCTTATATAGTACACTAACAGGTGTTTATTGTTTATCAGAATATTGTGTGTGTGTGTGTGTGTGTGTGTGGGTGTGTGCGTTGTGTTGTGTGTGTGTGTGTGTGTGTGTTTGTTGTGTGTGTGTTGTTGTGTGTTGTGTGTGTGTGTGTGTGTGTGTGTGTGTGTGTGTGTGTGTTTGATGTTCCTTGCCCACTCTTCATTTTCTTCGTCTCCTCCCACAGGAGAGTGTTCCCTGGGAGGCTTCGGTCTACCCACAGTGGGCGTCACCACCTCCTCCCCCACCCACGCCCACCTCGACTACAACGACAACCTGACACCCATGTCCGCCCACATGGGCGAGGGGGTCGCCGCCCCATACGCCACCCACGGTGGCCTGATGGGTGTCACCTACCACCAGAGCGCACTTGGAGGGCAACTTGAGTGCTCCCTACGTTCCCTCCATGGAGGAGGACATGGAGGGGCCCTCATGTATGGTGGGGTGCACGCCCCTCCTCTCCTGCCCCACCACCAGCCCTACCCAGGTGGGGGCGGCCGCTGGGAGGGTGGGGGCCCTCCCAGAGGGGCCGGAGGGGACAAGGCTCGTAGGGAACAACGTATCAGAAGACCCATGAACGCCTTCATGGTCTGGGCTAAAGTGGAACGTAAGAAACTGGCCGATGAGAACCCTGACTTACACAATGCTGACCTCTCCAAAATGTTGGGTGAGTATGTTGTGTATGTTGAGTATATTGGTGTGTTGGGTGAGTATGTTGCGTATGTTGAGTATATTGGTGTGATGGGTGAGTATGTTGGTGTGGTGGAGAAGTGTTGGGATGAGAAACCTGACTTACAATATGCTGACCTTTCCAAGATGTTGGGCAAGTATGTTGTGTATGTTGAGTATGTTGTGTATGTTGAGTATGTTGTGTATGTTGAGTATGTGTGTATGTTGATTTGTTGAGTATGTTGGTTTGTTGTGTATGTTGTTGTGTTGGTTATATTGGTTATTTGGTTATGTTGGTGTGTTAATGTGTTGAGTATGTTGGTTATGTTGGATGTTGAGTGTGTTGTGCATGTTGGTGTGTCGAATGTGTTGCTGTATTGAGAATGTTGATTATTATTATTATTATTATTATTTATTATTATTATTATTATTATTATATTATTATTATTATTATTTATAATTATTATTATCATCATCATCATTCATCATCATCATTATTAATCATCATCATCATTATATTATTATTGCCCTTGATGGTATGACGGGTGTAACAGGGCATCATGGGGGGGTATCAAACTGGTGGGGTGGAGGGAATGTGCCTATGGTACTCCATTATGCTGGCCCTTATCTTGAGGCTCTTGTGTGGGGGAGGACCCATTAAGCCCTGAATAACTTACCCACTCCCATTCTCCTCCGTCTCTTCGTCCTTTAAATCCTTCATACGATCTCTCAGTTCCTCCATCCTTTCCCTTGTTCCACTCCTCCATTCTTTTAATTCAACGTTTCTTCAGCTCCTTGATTTCTCCACTCCCTCCCTCCCTCCCTCCCTCCCTCCCTTCTTCCCTCCCTCCACTTCCTCCCTCCCCTCTTTCCCTCCTCCCCTCTACCATTACAGCCACAAGGAAAGTCACTTACAGCGGGACACTGGTGTGATATCAGAAGAATGGTACCATGATTTGTGTTTATTGACCCTCACCTGTCACTTGCTACCATGATTTGTGTTTGTTTACCCTCACCTGCCACTTAGTATAGTGAAAGTAATGGGAATGAAAGAAAGAGAGAGAGTGGGAGAGAAAGAGAGAGAGAGAGAGAGAGAGGAGAGAGAGAGAAGAGAGAGAGAGAGAGAGAGAGAGAGAGAGAGAGAGAGGAGAGAGAGAGAGAGAGAGGAGAGAGAGAGAGAGAGAGAGAGAGAGAGAGAGAGAGAGAGAGAGAGAGAGAGAGAGAGAGTGAATCCAAAGTCAGCTGTGTGGTAGCACTGGACATTGCTGGCGCTTTCGACCGGGTGTGGCACCAGGGCCTCTTAGCAAAACTTCAAGCACTGGCAATTGCAGGCTCTACGCTATATCTCCTCAGTGATTACCTTCATGGTAGATCTCTAAGTGTAGTTCTCAATGGAACGGAATCAGCAAGACAACCTATTGGGGCAAGTGTTCCACAAGGTAGCGTTCTGGGTCCATTGTTATGGAATGTCTACTTCAACGACCTTCTTCATCTCATCCCAGAATCACATGCATATGCAGACGACTGTACACTGACATTCACTTATCCAAGAGAAGAAATGCCAGCTGCTCTAAGCTACATCAATCACCAGCTGAGAGCTATATCAGCTTGGGGAAATAGATGGCAAGTAACATTTGCACCTGAGAAAACGCAAATGATGATCGTCTCTAGACACCATGATGGTAATGCTGGTGCAGTAGTAAGGATGAATGGGAGGGTGTTGGCACCTGGAGAAGAAGTTGATATCCTTGGGGTGAAATTTGACTCCAAACTAACCATGAAGAACCATGTTGTGAATCTTGCAAACAAGGCAGCCAGGAAGCTTACAGCACTCCGCCGTATCTCGCATCTGCTTGACAGTAGGGGTTGCAAGATCCTGTACGAGGCGCAAGTACGCTCACACCTTGAGTATTCTCCACTTTCTTGGTTTGCCTGCCCCCCACCCCTCTCATCTGCGACTGCTTGACAGAGTAGAGAACAGAGCAAGACGTCTCATCTCTCGCCTGGACCCATCCTGGATAGATCTGTCATTTCAGCAGAGCCTTCAACATAGGAGGGATGTGGGTGGCCTTACTGTTATGTACAAGGCCAATATGTCAAAATACCACACTTGGATCCACTCGAGGACAGCGTGAAACAAGCTTTTATGCCACAAGACGGGCAGAAAGCAGCAACTTCACTCTGGCTGTACCCTTCTCCAGAACATCACTCCATCTGAGATCCTATATACCCAGGATGACTCGAGTATGGAACATATTCGTACAGGATAATGATGTCAACGAGATAAAGTCAGTTGATCAAATGAAAATGCTGGCCCACAGATGGCTCCACTTCATCCTGTCCTACTTGTATGTCTCATAACAATAAAAATGATTTCAAATGAGCTGATGTAGGTAACAGCTCTTAGCTGTCCATTAAAGTTAGGAATCCTTAACTGTAAATAGTGTCAAATAAAGCTAGGGATCCTTAACTTGTCACACCTGTGTAAAAAAAAGAATGAGAAGAGAGGGAAAGGAGAGATTGCATAGAGTGAGACTACGGTAAGTGATAGTGGGAGATCAGAGAGCGAGAGAGATGAGAAAGAGTGAGAGGAAGAGAGAGAGAGAGAGAGAGAGAGAGATGAGAGAGAGATGAGAAGAAAGATGGAGAGAGAGGAGAGAGACGTCTAGGATGGGAGAGAGAGAGAGAGAGAGAGTGATGGTGAAGAGAGTGGAGAGTGGAGGAGAAGGGAGATGAGAGAGTGAGAGAGAGAGAGATCGTGGAGAGATGTAAGGAGTGAGGTGAAGAAAGAGAGGACTAATGAGGACTGAGTAAAAAGAAGAAGAAGAGAGAGAGAGAGAGAGAGAGAGAGAGAGAGAGAGAGAGAGAGAGAAGAGAAGAGAGAGAGAGAAGAGAGAGGAGAGAGAGAGAGAGAGAGAGAGAGAGAGAGAGAGAGAGAGAGAGAGAGAGAGAGAGAGAGAGAGAGGAGGGGGAGGAGAGAGAGAGAGAGAGAGAGAGAGAGAGAGTGAAAAGAGAGAGAGAGAGAGAGAGAGAGAGAGAGAGAGAGAGAAGGAGAACAGAAGAAGGTAAAGAGAGAAGAAAGTGAGAGTAAGCAGGTAAAGAGATCCTAGAACAACGACCCAAGGTGACGAGCAAATAAATGGTAACTTTTTTTTTTAAAACCGACAGAACCTCCAGGAAACTATGGAAAAAGCCTACAAGTGAGCAATAAAGACAACGGTAAAGAGGATGCAATATATCTTTTCCCGCCAAAGTCGATGTTTTCATATACCCAATCTTGTTAAAATGAAGTATTTTCTTTTTTTTAAACGTGGTTATAAAAATATTAACTTGGCTTTATCGATATTAACGTTGGCTTCTAGAAGTGGCTTATACGTTTTAAGTGCTTCTAATTTAAGGAAACGTAAATTGAAGGGAATGAGTATTAAAGTGGCTCCGCTATATAACGATGGTTTACGTATATAATTTTGGGTTATAAAACGTGGAAGTATATTAAAGTGGCTTATACGTATATTAACGTGGCTTATACGTATATTAACGTGGCTTATACGTAATTAACGTGCTTATACGTATATTAACGTGCTTATACGTATATTAACGTGGCTTATACGTATATTAACGTGGCTTATACGTATATTAACGTGGCTTATACGTATATTAACGTGGCTTTAACGTATATTAACGTGGCTTATACGTATATTAACGTGGCTTATACGTATATTAACGTGGCTTATACGTATATTAACGTTGCTTATACGTATATTAACGTGGCTTATACGTATATTAACGTGGCTTATACGTATATTAACGTGGCTTATACGTATATTAACGTGGCTTATACGTATATTAACGTGGCTTATACGTATATTAACGTGGCTTATACATTGCGCAAATCTACTTGTGTAGGTAAGTCATGCTTGTAGGTCAGGCAAGTGTGGAAGAATCCCCTGTATCACGGTCTCAAGATGTTACTGTGTCTGACAGATGTGATCATAGTGCTTGGTGATGGTAGGACAACATCCAGACTCAGGGAAACTGGTAGGTACAGAAATTCTAATTTGATATGACCTTCGTTTTGAAATTTTCTTCAGGTAGGTGTTGATCTGTGCTTTTCGAAGTCTTCAGTGATCTGGTTCATGGAATCTTGGACCTATGGTGTGTGAAGGTGTATGGAGCGACGGAGGTGCATTTGACTGTTCCATTGCAGAGTCGAGGATGGAGTTTTTTGGCGAATATGTTGTTCATGTTTGAGTGCAGAGTGAACAACTGTAGGTTACTTCAGATGCGCGGGTGAGGTCTTACTCATTTTGTTCTACAGAGGCATGAAAGTCTTGATCTTCAAGGGTACTTGCAGTGCATGTGGAGGTGGTGGGTCAGGAGTGGCCAGGGTTGCTGGTGGGTCAGGAGTGGCCAGGGTTGCTGGTGGGTCACGAGTGACCTGGGTTGCTGGTGGGTCAGGAGTGGCCTGGGTTGCTGGTGGGTCAGGAGTGGCCTGGATTGCTGGTGGGTCAGGAGTGACCTGGGTTGCTGGTGGGTCAGGAGTGGCCTGGGTTGCTGGTGGGTCAGGAGTGGCCTGGATTGCTGGTGGGTCAGGAGTGACCTGGGTTGCTGGTGGGTCAGGAGTGGCCTGGATTGCTGGTGGGTCAGGAGTGGCCTGGGTTGCTGTGGGTCAGAAGTGACCTGGGTTGCTGGTGGATCACGAGTGACCTGGGTTGCTGGTGGGTCAGGAGTAACCTGGGTTGCTGGTGGGTCAGGAGTGGCCAGAGTTGCTGGTGGGTCAGGAGTGGCCAGGGTTGCTGGTGGGTCACGAGTGACCTGGGTTGATGGTGGGTCAGAAGTGACCTGGGTTGCAGGTGGGTTAGGAGTGGCCAGGGTTGCTGGTGGGTCAGGAGTGGCCAGGGTTGCTGGTGGGTCAGGAGTTGCCTGGGTTGCTGGTGGGTCACGAGTGACCTGGGTTGATGGTGGGTCAAGAGTTACCTGGGTTGTAGGTGGGTCAGGAGTGACCTGAGTTGCTGGTGGGTCAGGAGTGACCTGGGTTGCTGGTGGGTCAGGAGTGGCCTGGGTTGCTGTTGGGTCAGGAGTGACTTGGGTTGCTGCTGGTTCAGGAATAGCCTGGGTTGATGGTGGGTCAGAAGTGACTAGGGTTGCTGGTGGATCACGAGTGACCTGGGTTGCTGGTGGGTCAGGAGTGGCCTGGATTGCTGGTGGGTCAGGAGTGACTTGGGTTGCTGGTGGGTCAGAAGTGGCCAGGGTTGCGGGTGGGTCAGAAGTGACCTAGGTTGCTGATGGGTCAGGAGTGGCCTTGGTTGCTTGAGGGTTAGGAGTGGCCTGGGTTGCCGGTGGGTTAGGAGTGGCCTGGGTTGCTGGTGGGTCAGGAGTGGATTGGGTTGCTGGTGGGTCAGGAGTGACCTAGGTTGCTGGTGGGTTAGGAGTGGCTTGGGTTGTAGGTGGGACAGGAGTGGCCTAGATTGCTGGTGGGTCATGAGTGATCTAATTTGGTTGTAGATCACGAGTGACCTAGTTTGCTGGTGGGTCAGGAGTGGCCTGGGTTGTTGGTGTGTCAGGAGTGACCTGGGTTGATGGTGGGTCAGGAGTGACCTGGGTTGATGGTGGGTCAGGAGTGGTCAGGGGTGCAGGTGAGTCAGGAGTGGCCCGGAATGCTGGTGTGTCAGGAGTTACCAGGGTTGCTGGTGGGTCAGGAGTGGCCTGGGTTGCTGATGGGTCAGGAGTGGCCTGGGTTGCTGGTGGGTCAGGAGTGACCTGGGTTGCCAGTAGGTAAGGAGTGGTCTGGGTTGCTGGTGGGTCAGAAGTGACTAGGGCTGCTGGTGGGTCACGAGTGACCTGGGTTGCTGGTGGGTCAGGAGTTGGCCTGGGTTGCTGGAGTTTACCTGAAGTTTACCTGGAGGTTATTCCGGGGATCAACGCCCCCGCGGCCCGGTCCATGACCAGGCCTCCCGGTGGATCAGGGCCTGGTCAACCAGGCTGTTACTGCTGGTCGCACGCAGTCCAACGTACGAGCCACAGCCCGGTTGATCCGGCACTGACTTTATGTATCTGTCCAGCTCTCTCTTGAAGGCAGCCAGGGGTTTATTGGTAATTCCCCTAATGCTTGATGGAAGGCTATTGAACAGTCTTGGGCCCCGGACACTTATGATGTTTTCTCTTAGTGTACCAATGGCGCCCCTACTTTTAATTGGGGGTATTTTGCATCGCCTGCCCAGTCTTTTACTTTCGTAGGGAGTGATTTCTGTGTGCAGATTTGGGACCATTCCTTCCAAGATTTTCCAAGTGTAGATTATGATATATCTCTCCCTCTTGCGTTCCAACGAGTACAAGTCAAGTGCTTCCAAGCGTTACCAGTAGTTAAGGTGCTTGACAGAACTTATACGTGCAGTAAAGGATCTCTGTACACTCTCTAGATCTGCAATTTCACCTGCTTTGTATGGAGATGTTAATGTACAGCAGTATTCCAGCCTAGAGAGAACAAGTGATTTGAAAAGGATCATCATTGGCTTGGCATCTCTCGTGCTGTTGGGTCAGGAGTGACCTGGGTTGCTGGTGGGTCAGGAGTGGCCTGGGTTGCTGATGGGCCAGGAGTGACCTGAGTTGCCGGTGGGTAAGGAGTGGCCTGGGTTGCTGGTGGATCAGAAGTGACTAGGGTTGTTGGTGGGTCAAGAGTGACATGGGCTGCTGGTGGGTCAGAAGTGATTAGGGTTGCTGGTGGGTCAGAAGTGACCAGGGTTGCTGGTGGGTTAGGAGTGACCGGGGTTGCTGGTGGGTGAGGAGTGGCCTAAGTTGCTGGTGGGTGAGGAGTGACTAGGGTTGTTGGTGGGTTAGGAGTGACCTGGATTGCTGGTGAGTCAGGAGTGTCCTGGGTTGCTGGTGGGTCAGGAGTGACCTGGGTTGCTGGTGGGTCAGGAGTAGCCTGAGTTGCTGGTGCGTCAGGAGTGACCTGGGTTGCTGATTGGTCAGAAGTGGCCTGGGTTGCGGGTGGGTCAGGAGTGACCTGGGTTGCTGGTGGGTCAGGAGTGGCCTGGGTTGCTGGTGGGTCAGGATTGGCCTGAGTTGCTGTTGGGTCAGGAGTGACCTGGGTTGCCGGTGGGTCAGGAGTGACTAGGGTTGCTGGTGGATCACGAGTGACCTGGGTTACTGGTGAGTCAGGATTGGTATGAGTTGCTGGTGGGTCAGTAGTGACCAGGGTTGCTGGTTGGTTAGGAGTGACCTGGGTTACTGGTGGGTCAAAAGTGACCTAAGTTGCTGATGGGTCAGGAGTGGCCTAGGTTGCTTGAGGGCTAGGAGTGGCTTGGGTTGCCGGTGGGTTAGGAGTGACCTGGGTTGCTGGTGGGTCAGGAGTGGCTTGGGTTGCTGGTGGGTCAGGAGTGACCTAGGTTGCCGGTGGGTTAGGAGTGGCTTGGCTTGTAGGTGGGACAGGAGTGGCCTAGGTTGCTGGTGGGTCATGAGTGATCTAATTTGGTTGTGGATCACGAGTGACCTAGTTTACTGGTGGGTCAGGAGTGGCCTGGGTTGTTGGTGTGTCAGGAGTGACCTGGGTTAATGGTGGGTCAGGAGTGGCCAGGGTTGCAGGTGGGTCAGGAGTGACCCGGAATGCTGGTGTGTCAGGAGTTACCAGGGTTGCTGGTGGGTCAGGAGTGGCCTGGGGTGCTGGTGGATCAGGAGTGGCCTGGGTTGCTGGTGGGTCAGGAGTGACCTGGGTTGGCGGTGGGTAAGGAGTGGCCTGGATTGCTGGTGGGTCAGAAGTGACTAGGGTTGCTGGTGGGTCACGAGTGACCTGGGTTGCTGGTGGGTCAGAAGTGACCTGGGTTGCTAGTGGATCAGGAGTGACCTGGGTTGCTGGTGGGTCAGAAGTTGCCTGGGATGCTGGTGGGTCAGGAGTGGCCTGGGTTGCTTGTGGGTCAGGAGTGACCTGGGTTGCTGGTGGGTTATGAGTGGCCTGGGTTGCTGGTGGGCCAGGAGTGACCTGGGTTGCTGGTGGGTCAGGAGTGACCTGGGTTGCTGGCCGGTCAGGAGTGACCTGGGTTGCTGGTGGGTCAGGAGTGGCCTGGGTTGCTGTTGGGTCAGGAGTGACCTGGGTTCCTGGTGGGTCAGAAGTGGCAAAGGTGGCTTTTGGGTCACGAGTGACCTGGGTTGCTGGTGGGTCAGAAGTGGTTAGGGTTGCTGGTGGGTCAGGAGTGATCAGGGTTGCTGGTGGGTTAGGAGTGACCTGGATTGCTGGCCAGTCAGGAGCGACCTGGTTTGCTGGTGGGTCAGGAGTGGCCTGGGTTGCTGTTGGGTCAGGATTGACCTGGGTTGCTGGTGGGTCATGAGTGGCCTGGGTTGCTGGTGGGTCAGGAGTGGCCTGTGTTGCTGGTGGGTCAGGAGTGACCTGGGTTGCTGGTGGGTCAGGAGTGACCTGGATGCTGGTGGGTCAGGAGTGCCTGGGTTGCTGCTGGGCCAGGAGTGACCGGGGTTGCTGGTGGGTCAGGAGTGGCCTGGGTTGCTGTTGGGTCAGGAGTGACCTGGGTTCCGGGTGGGTCAGAAGTGGCAAGGTGGCTTTTGGGTCACGAGTGACCTGGTTGCTGGTGGGTCAGAAGTGTTTAGGGTTGCTGGTGGGTCAGGAGTGATCAGGGTTGCTGGTGGGTTAGGAGTGACCTGGATTGCTGGCCAGTCAGGAGCGACCTGGTTTGCTGGTGGGTCAGGAGTGGCCTGGGTTGCTGTTGGGTCAGGATTGACCTGGGTTGCTGGTGGGTCATGAGTGGCCTGGGTTGCTGGTGGGTCAGGAGTGGCCTGTGTTGCTGGTGGGTCAGGAGTGACCTGGGTTGCTGGTGGGTCAGGAGTGACCTGGATTGCTGGTGGGTCAGGAGTGGCCTGGGTTGCTGCTGGGCCAGGAGTGACCTGGGTTGCTGGTGGGTCAGGAGTGACATGGGTTGCTGGCCGGTCAGGAGTGACCTGGGTTGCTGGTGGGTCAGGAGTGACCTGGATTGCTGGTGGGTCAGGAGTGGCCTGGGTTGCTGCTGGGCCAGGAGTGACCTGGGTTGCTGGTGGGTCAGGAGTGACCTGGGTTGCTGGCCGGTCAGGAGTGACCTGGGTTGCTGGTGGGTCAGGAGTGGCCTGGGTTGCTGTTGGGTCAGGAGTGACCTGGGTTGCTGGTGGGTCAAGAGTGGCCTGGGTTGCTGGTGGGTCAGGAGTGGCCTGGGTTGCTGGTGGGTCAGGAGTGACCTGGGTTGCTGATGGGTCAGGAGTGACCTGGGTTGCTGGTGGGTTAGGAGTGGCCTGGGTTGCTGGTGGGCCAGGAGTGACCTGGGTTGCTGGTGGGTCAGGAGTGGCCTGGGTTGCTGTTGGATCAGGAGTGACCTGGGATGCTGGTGGGTCAGAAGTGGCAAAGGTGGCTTTTGGGTCACGAGTGACCTGGGTTGCTGGTGGGTCAGAAGTGGTTAGGGTTGCTGGTGGGTCAGGAGTGATCAGGGTTGCTGGTGGGTTAGGAGTTACCTGGATTGCTGGGCAGTCAGGAGCGACCTGGTTTGCTGGTGGGTCAGGAGTGGCCTGGGTTGTTGTTGGGTCAGGAGTGACCTGGGTTGCTGGTGGGTCATGAGTGGCCTGGGTTGCTGGTGGATCAGGAGTGGCCTGGGTTGCTGGTGGGTCAGGAGTGACCTGGGTTGCTGGTGGGTCAGGAGTGACCTGGGTTGCTGGTGGGTCAGGAGTGGCCTGGGTTGCTGCTGGGCCAGGAGTGACCTGGGTTGCTGTTGGGTCAGGAGTGACCTGGGTTGCTGGCCGGTCAGGAGTGACCTGGGTTGCTGGTGGGTCAGGAGTGGTTGGGTTGCTGTTGGGTCAGGAGTGACCTGGGTTGCTGGTGGGTCAGAAGTGGCAAAGGTGGCTTTTGGGTCACGAGTGACCTGGGTTGCTGGTGGGTCAGAAGTGGTTAGGGTTGCTGGTGGGTCAGGAGTGATCAGGGTTGCTGGTGGGTTAGGAGTGACCTGGATTGCTGGCCAGTCAGGAGCGACCTGGTTTGCTGGTGGGTCAGGAGTGGCCTGGGTTGCTGTTGGGTCAGGAGTGACCTGGGTTGCTGGTGGGTTAGGAGTGGCCTGGGTTGCTGGTGGGCCAGGAGTGACCTGGGTTGCCGGTGGATCAGGAGTGGCCGGGGTTGCTGGTGGGTCAGAAGTGACTAAGGTTGCTTGTGGGTCACGAGTGACCTGGGTTGCTGGTGGGTCAGAAGTGGCTTGGGTTGCTGGTGGGTCAGGAGTGACAAGGGTTGCTGGTGGGTTAAGAGTGACCTGAGTTGCTGTCCGGTTAGGAGTGACCTGGGTTACTGGTGGGTGAGGAGTGGCCTGGGTTGCTGGTGGGTAAGGAGTGACTAGGGTTGCTGGTGGGTTAGGAGTGACCTGGATTGCTGGTGAGTCAGGAGTGACCTGGGTTACTGGTGGGTCAGAAGTGACCTGGGTTGCTGGTGGGTCAGGAGTGGCCTGAGTTGCTAGTGCGTCAGGAGTGACCTGGGTTGTTGGTGGGTCAGAAGTGGCCTGGGTTGCTGGTGGGTCAGGAGTGATCTGGGTTGCTGAGGGGTCAGGAGTGGCCTGGGTTGCTGGTGGGTCAGGAGTGACTTAGATTGCTGATGGATCAGGAGTGACCTGGGTTACTGGTGGGTCAGGAGTGACCTGGGTTACTGGTGGGTTAGGAGTGACCTGGTGGGTCAGGAGTGACTTGGGACGGTGACTCTGGCGTTGGAGAGGATTTTAAGTATTTCTGCTGATCACACTGGAGAAGAATTTACTCAGCAAGCATGAGAGTTCATACAGTACATGGGATTACATTTTACTTCAGGGAGGGAGGCAGGGAAGAACGTACTAAGGGAGGGAGGGAGGAAGGGAAAGAAGGAAGTAGGGAGGGAGGAAAGGAAGTAGGGAGGGAGGGGAGCTCACAGACGACGACATAGAAGTTTGAAACGATCTGAGGAAAAGCTTGTAAGAAGGTAGTGACTGAGGACAGAGGTCTGGTGTCAACAAGGATGCTTGGAGAGGATAATCAGCATATATTGCATAAAATTTATACATTAAAGGAGGAAATAATGTATCTCCTAAAAGTCAGACACATCTCAGAATTGCCTTCAGAAACCTCAGTAGTTTTTATTACTCTCTACATGACATATGTTAGGACCATCACTGAGTATCCTGCACCAACATTGATGAAGCATATACGAAACCTAGAAAACGTCCAAAAGTTTTCAACAAGACTTGTCTCAGAGCTGAAAAGATTGACTTGTGAACAGAAACTAAAGGAACTGAACCTGACGAATTTAGAGGAAAAAAGAAGATATAATTGCTACATAAAAGGTACTCAGATGCTCTGACAGAGCAGAAATGATCAGGCTTTTGAATATGAATGGATAGGGGCGAGAGTTCATACAAGGATGTCAGGAAATACTTTTTCATCTACGCGTGGTAAGCAAATGGAATGAGCTAGATGATGAAGTGGTAGAGCCAAATTCAATACGCAGTTTCAAGAGTAGGCGTGATGGGGCCCATGTGGTCAGGAGCCAATAATACTACCGATTGTACCTTAAAGAGGCGGGACCAAGAGCTGCGACTTGACTCCTGCAACCACATATAGGTGAGTACCCATAGGTGAATACACACACACACACACGCACACACACACCACCACATACACACGCACACACACACACACACACACACACACACAAAACACACACCCCACACATACACACACACACACACCACACACACACACACATACACACACATACACCGTGTACGTTTAGGCCCATATTGGAGTATGGGGCACCAGTTTTGGAACCCACACCTAGCCAAGCACGTGAAGAAACTAGAGAAAGTGCAAAGGTTTGCAACAAGACTAGTCCCAGAGCTAAGAGGTATGTCTACGAGGAGAGGTTAAGGGAAATCAACCTGACGACACTGGAGGACAGGAGAGATAGGGGGGACATGATAACGACATACAAAATACTGAGAGGAATTGACAAGGTGGACAAAGACAGGATGTTCCAGAGATTGGACACAGTAACAAGGGGACACAGTTGGAAGCTGAAGACACAGATGAATCACAGGGATGTTAGGAAGTATTTCTTCAGCCACAGAGTAGTCAGTAAGTGGAATAGTTTGGGAAGCGATGTAGTGGAGGCAGGATCCATACATAGCTTTAAGCAGAGGTATGATAAAGCTCACGGCTCAGGGAGAGTGACCTAGTAGCGACCAGTGAAGAGGCGGGGCCAGGAGCTTGGACTCGACCCCTGCAACCTCAACTAGGTGAGTACACACACACACACACACACTAGCTAGCTGGTCCAGTGGCTAACGCGACGGTCTGGAGTTTTGAGACTCTGATCGCGGGTTCCATCCACGCCCGTGGTATGGTTAATTTTGTCATAGAGTTGTCAGCAAGTGGAATAGCCTAGCAAGTGAAGTAGTGGAGGCAGGAACCATACATAGTTTTAAGAAGAGGTATGACAAAGCTCAGGAAGTAGAGAGAGAGAGGACCCAGTAGCGATCAGTGAAGAGGCGGGGCCAGGAGCTGAGTCTCGACCCCTGCAACCACAATTAGGTGAGTACACACACACACACACACACACACACACACACACACACACACACACACACACACACACACACACAACACATCACTCACTCACTCAACACACACACACACTCACACACACTAACACAACACACACACACACACATACACACACACACACACACACACACACACCACACACACACACACACACTCACACACACACACACACACTCACTCACACACACACACTCACTCACACACACACACTCAGTCTGGCTTCTTGAATTCAACCCTGCCAAATGCAAAGTCATGAAGATTGGGGAGGGGCAAAGAAGACCGCAGACAGAGTATAGGCTAGGTGGACAAAGACTACAGACCTCACTCAGGGAGAAAGACCTTGGGGTGACCATAACACCGAGCATATCACCGGAGGCACACATCAACCAAATAACTGCTGCAGCATACGGGCGCCTGGCAAACCTGAGAATAGCGTTCCGATACCTCAATAAGGAATCGTTCAAGACACTGTACACTGTGTATGTTAGGCTCATACTGGAGTATGCAGCACCAGTCTGGAACCCACACCTGGTCAAGCACGTCAAGAAGTTAGAGAAAGTACAAAGGTTTGCAACAAGGCTAGTCCCAGAGCTCAAGGGAATGTCGTACGAGGAAAGGTTAAGGGAAATCGGACTGACGACACTGGAGGACAGAAGGGTCAGGGGAGACATGATAACGACATACAAGATACTGCGGGGAATAGACAAGGTGGACAGAGATATGATGTTCCAGAGAGGGGACACAGGGACAAGGGGTCACAACTGGAAGCTGAAGACTCAGACGAGTCACAGGGACGTTAGGAAGTATTTCTTCAGTCATAAAGCTGTCATGAAGTGGAATAGTCTGGTAAGTGATGTATTGGAGGCAGGAACCATACATAGCTTTAAGACGAGGTATGATAAAGCTCATGGAGCATAGAGAGTACCTAGTAGCGGTTAGAGAAAAGGCGGGGCCAGGAGCTGAGTCTCGACCCCTGCAGCCAGAAATATGTGAGTACAAACAGGTAAGTACGTGTGTTTCATGCTGTCTTCTCCATGACAATACACAGTAGCTGTGTACAAACTATCTATCAATACAACGTAAATATACTCCAGGTAACGGATGCAAGTATTGTTACCGCAGTGGCTTAGATTCTAACAGGCTGCTGCATAACTCAGCTCGGTACAAACCTAGCCTGGTACATCCTGCTGGTGGGATTCTAACAGGTTGCTGCATAACTGCCCAGCTCGGTACAAACCTAGCCTGGTACATCCTCCTGCTGGGATTCTAACAGGCTGCTGCATAACTCAGCCCGGCACAAACCTAGCCTGGTACATCCTGCTGCTGGGATTCTAACAGGCAGCTGCATAACTGCCCAGCTCGGTGCAAACCTAGCCTGGTACATCCTGCTGCTGGGATTTTAACAGGCTGCTGCATAACTCCCCAGCTCGGTACAAACCTAGCCTGGTACATCCTGCTGCTGGGATTCTAACAGGCAGCTGCCTAACTGCCCAGCTCGGTACAAACCTAGCCTGGTACATCCTCCTGCTGGGATTCTAACAGGCTGCTGCATAACTCAGATCGGCACAAACCTAGCCTGGTACATCCTGCTGCTGGGATTCTAACAGGCAGCTGCATAACTGCCCAGCTCGGTGCAAACCTAGCCTGGTACATCCTGCTGCTGGGATTTTAACAGGCTGCTGCATAACTCCCCAGCTCGGTACAAACCTAGCCTGGTACATCCTGCTGCTGGGATTCTAACAGGCAGCTGCCTAACTGCCCAGCTCGGTACAAACCTAGCCTGGTACATCCTCCTGCTGGGATTCTAACAGGCTGCTGCATAACTCCCCAGCTCGGTACAAACCTAGCCTGGTACATCCTGCTGCTGGGATTTTAACAGGCTGCTGCATAATTGCCCAGCTCGGTACAAAACTAGCCTGGTACATCCTGCTGCTGGGATTCTAACAGGCTGCTGCATAACTGCCCAGCTCGGTACAAACCTAGCCTGGTACATCCTGCTGCTGGGATTCTAACAGGTTGCTGCATAACTGCCCAGCTCGGTACAAAACTAGCCTGGTACATCCTACTGCTGGGATTCTAACAGGCTGCTGCATAACTCCCCAGCTCGGTACAAACCTAGCCTGGTATATCCTGCTGCTGGGATTCTAACAGGCTGCTGCATAACTGCCCAGCTCGGTACAAACCTAGCCTGGTACATCCTGCTGCTGGGATTCTAACAGGCTGCTGCATAACTGCCCAACTCGGTACAAACCTAGCCTGGTACATCCTGCTGCTGGGATTCTAACAGGCAGCTGCATAACTGCCCAGTTCGGTACAAACCTAGCCTGGTACATCCTGCTGCTGGGATTCTAACAGACTGTTGCATAACTCCCCAACTCGGTATAAACCTAGCCTGGTACATCCTGCTGCTGGGATTCTAACAGGCTGTTGCATAACTCCCCAACTCGGTACAAACCTAGCCTGGTACATCCTGCTGCTGGGATTCTAACAGGCAGCTGCATAACTCCCCAGCTCGGTACAAACCTAGCCTGGTACATCCTGCTGCAGAAATGACACACTGGTTCTAAGGAGTGCGACAATGAACCGAAATTTACCAACGAATGTTGCTGAATTATAGATGCAAATTAACGACAATGCTTCCGGTTATAGTAGTTAGATGTGAAAAACAGAGGTCAGGTGTTAATTATGGAGGCCAAGATGTAGGTTAAGATGCAGGTTAAGACGCAGGTTAAGATTCAGGGTAAGATGCAGGTTAAGATGCTGATCAAGATGCAGTTTAAGATGTAGGTCAAGATGCAGGTTAAAATGCAGGTTAGTATAGAGGTCAAGATGCAGGTTAAGATGCAGGTTAAGATGCAGGTCAAGATGGAGGTTAAGATGCAGATAAAGATGGAGGTCAAGATGCAAGTTAAGATGGAGGTCTAGATGCAAGTTAAGATGCATGTCTAAATGCAGGTCAAGATGCAGTTTCAAGATGCAGGTCAAGATGCAGGTTAAGATGCAGATCAAGATACAGGTTAAGATGCAAGTTAAGATGCAGGTCAAGATGCAGGTAAAGATGCAGGTCAAGATGGAGGTGTACATACTAGCTCCCTTACCTTCCTGTGTTAGTGTGTGACTAGTTAATATTCCAAGTAGGACCAAAATGTCGTTCTAAGTGTCTCTCTCCTATCCGTGGGTTATATGTGTACTGGAATTCCTCCTACCCTACACCCACAGCAAAAATCTGTATAGCAACACACTTAACGTTGATGTGTTTTTGTTTGTACCACCGAAGTGACTAGTTTACTGAGCACTCCATAGCCGTCCTGCGGAGGGTGGCACAGGAGCATATGGGTACACAAAAGACCTGCGGAAAATGGCTTAACAGCGGTGCATCTGGAATTGGTAAGTTGATGGGGATTTAAAACCGATCGACTATACCAGGGTTATTAAGGCTGCGTGTAACCTGTCCATCAACAGACAAGAATTCTTTAATCCCTAAAACGGGTATTAGAGAAAAATCTCAGTGTATATACACTAAGAGCGTATACTCTAAGAGAATACACCTCTCAGTGCATATACCTTGGTGTATATATCTCTTAAGCAAACTTAAGATATTTCCTTAATATACCTTTCCTTAATATACCCTGACATATCACACAGGTTATTATACTGTGTCTAAAATCCTGAGTAAGTGGACATTCGAGCACAAAATGTTGAAGAAAATGACAATAAGACTGATCACATTACTGGAGTTCTACCTAAAATAGTGATTAGATTAACGCTAACAGAAAACGGGTTGTGGGTATTCCAGTGTATTAATTATCAAAATATAAATTAGTTAATCATTGAAAAAAATGGTGAGATATGAGGAAATTGATAATGATAAATGGCATAAGGGAAAGGAAATAAATGGTTGAGAAACAAATGAAGATGATAGGAATAGAGATTAAGAAAGACAGGAGGTAATAGATTTATCTTGATAATCAACGATCTGTCTAGGCTGTCAGTGGTGAGCGATAGACAGGACCCCAGACACTGTATAATGTGTCGTGAGAGAGAGAGAGAGAGAGAGAGAGAGAGAGAGGAGAGAGAGAGAGAGAGAGAGAGAGAGAGAGAGAGAGAGAGAGAGAGAGAGAGAGAGAGAGAGAGAGAGAGAGCACACCTGACTCTCTTTCCTATCCTTTCTCGCCTACCCATTCCTCTCTTCCCACGTGTCTCCTTCCCTTCCGCAAACCAATCATTTCTTCTCTTCCTCTTCTTCTCCTCTTCTGCTTCACCTGCCCTCCTCCTTTCCCCATCTCTCCCCCTACCCTCCCCTCCCCCTACCCTCCCCTCCCCCTTCCCTCTCACAGTATCAGTTGAAGTGATCTCCACCAGTTATGCGGAGTTATACTCTGAACATTCCAGTGTTGTGATAACACCAACCCTAACACCAGCCCTAACACCAGCCCTAACACCAGCCCTAACACCAGCCTAACCCCAGCTCTAACACCAGCCCTAACCCCAGCTCTAGCACCAGCCCTAACACCAGCTTCCCCTAACACCATCCATAACACCAATCATAACACCAGCATGAGGCCTGGTCACAGACCGGGCCGCGGGAGCGTTCACCCCCGGAACTCTCTCCATGTAAACTCCTGGTAAACTCCAGCCGTGACAGCCGTAACACAAGCGGAAGCCTCCGTGGGTACTTGCTAGACATATACTTGTACTCTGGTCAAAGGGTCGTCCACGAGGACGAGGCTGAACCACAAGAGATTGGTACTCACGATACTGTTGAAATCTCCCAGTGATGGCGCTCGTAGAACACTAAACCCGTAGGGATCATGAGTGATCACATGAGTGATCACACGCACACACACACACACACACACACACACACACACACACACACACACACACACACACACACACACACACACACACACATAATATAATATATATATATATATATATATATATATATATATATATATATATATATTATATATATATATATATATATATATATATATATATATATATATATTATATATAATATATATATATAACGAGGGTTCGGTTCGACTTATACCATTAAAAAGTCACACTGTCCTTGAGAGCCGTAACACATACAATAGGACGTAATATATACGATAGGACGTAACACATACGATAGGACGTAACACATACGATAGGACGTAACACATACGATAGGACGTAACACATACGATAGGACGTAACACATACGATAGGACGTAACACATACGATAGGACGTAACACATACGATAGGACGTAACACATGATAGGACGTAACGCATACAATAGCACGTTACACATACGATAGGACGTAACACATAAGATAGCACGTAACACATATGATAGCACGTAACACATACGTTAGTACTAAGTAACACAACACATATGTTACTACAAAGTAACGCAACGCATACATAAGTACAGAGTAACATATACGTTAGTACTAGCATAAGAGATGGAAAATGCACTCTCAATCTCTCTCTCTCTCTCTCTCTCTCTCTCTCTCTCTCTCTCTCTCTCTCCCCTCTCTCTCTCACTCCAGCTTTTCCCTCCTCACCTCTCCTCGGTTACCTCATCCGTCGGACATGTAAATGACCAACCCCTTTTTTTCCCCTCACCTCAGCCTTTATATCTCACCCAAAATGATTCACTTAACCTACCAGTGGGACATTTAAAGGCTGATACAACCCCTTTAATTAATTCCTCACCAGTGGGACATTTAAAGGCTTCTATAATGACTTTAATTAATTCCTCACCAGTGGAACATTTAAAGGCTGCTACACCCCTTTAATTAGTTCCTCACCAGTGGGACATTTAAAGGTCCCTTTAATTAATCTCAGAGCTGGCTGACAGAGTAGCCTGTCTAGCCATTACTGGGCGGAGGATGGAGCCTTCACCATTCATTACGCTAAATGATCCATGCGAGTTAACAGCTTAATATAAATAAAAAATAATATATAATATAATATAAATATAATATATATATATATATATATATATATATATATATATATATATATATATATATATATATATATATATATTATATACTTGCTGAGTACTAACAACAGTCTTTCAAGTCAGACGAAATTTCCAAGCTGGAAAATGTACAGAGAACCTTCACAGCTTGTATAAGCTTAGTCAAGTACCTAAGTTACTGGAAGCGCTTGAACCGTACTCCTTAAAACGTAGACGAGAAAGATACATCATAATCTGCACATGAAAGATACCGAAGGGATTGGTTCCAAACCTGACCACTGAAATAACTAAATATGAATACAAGAAGCTTGACAGACGGTGCAGGATACCTTCAGTTAAAAGCAAGGGAGATAATTTAGTAAGTGTAAAGGGACCACGACTGTTCAACTCCCCGCCTTCACACACAAACGGTAATTACCAACAGATTTCTGGCTGTCTTCAAAAGAAAACGCGACAGGTTTCTCAAATCAATTCCTGATCAGCCAGGCTGTGGTGCATACGTTGGACTGTGGGCGACGGGCACTAACAGCCTGATGAATCAAGCCAGCAACCAGGAGACCTGGCCTGGGACCAGGCCACCGGGGAGGTGACCTCCGGAAGCCACGCCATATAATCAGATATCCCACTAATTAATAACTAGATATCCCACTAATTAATAATTAGATATCCCGTTAATTATTAATTAGATATCCCACAAATTATTAATTATATATCCCACTAATTAATAATTAGATATCCCACTAATTAATAATTAGATATCTCGTTAATTATTAATTAGATATCTAACTAATTAAAAATTAGATATTCTATTAATTTAATATCACACTAAAATATTTACTTAAGGACATTTAAAAAATGGCAAATTCTCCTGAGTGGACTGTGAGTGTGTTGCCTTATAAGCTACGGTTGCATGTTGATGTTGAAAAGTGCAAGTCTCAGTGACTAGTGAGAATCACATCAACATTATCTGAACAAATATGAGAAGAATAAGGCTTGGGATGTTATTTCAATTACTGGGATGGTGTTTGTGGGCGGGTCCCTGTGGGCGGAGCCTTGAGGACGGGCCCTTGAAGGCGGGTGGGCGGTTCCCGGTCCCACGGATCTCAAAGCCGAAAAAATAACATTCCAAAATACTGCGATCATTTCCCAAAATACGTCGCCTCTACCCAGTCGATTCGGTAACCCGCGATTTACATCTCTCAAATCTGGAGGAGACTGGTGGTGGTGATGTGGTGAGTGGGTGGAGAGGATAGGTGTGTGTGGGTGGTGGATAGATGGAGGTGTAGGAGTGTAAGGTGAGCGATAGTGAAGGATAGTGGCAGTAAGTTTCACTAGGGACGGGGGTCACATTCCACTTATCTGTCTTGATACTGACGATAACACTGGACGGTATCTTTGTGGGTTATCACTGTGATCTACTGCTTCTCTTGCTGTGCTGGGGGAGGGAGGGGGGAGGGAGGGAGTGAGGGGGGGAGGGAGGGAGGGAGGGAATGCTGAAAGCAAAGAACATAAGAAATGAGGAACGCTACAGTAGGCCTATAGGCCCATGCTAGGCAGGTCTTTCTCAAACCCAACCATTCTCACATATTTTGTCTAGCCGACTTTTTTTTTATAAGCTGCCAGCGACACCACTCACCACACTGTTCCACTCATCTAAAATTTTACTGACAAACTAGTATTTTCCTATATCCTTTCTGAACCAGATAGATATCAATATCTACCCAATATCTATCTTTTCTTTATAGCTGCCTTCCACTTGTACGACTCGTTCATACTTTCATCCACGTCTTTCAATAGAGTGTAGGTTCAGGGTTCTCAATCATGGGAGAGAGAAAAAGACAGGAGGGGCAGGGAGGGGAACAGTGAAAACAGAAATAGACACAAAATAGATGATATTTCATTTCGTTTACTATTACTTTTTTGGTTTTAGTTGGTGAGGAAATTAAATATTAATTTTTTTATGTTTTTCCCGGTATTAATTTTTCACGCATTCTGTGAACAAGAAGTTCATGGTCGTACTTGTCCAAGGTTCTTGCAAAGTCGTGTACACTACGTCTGCTTTAAGCTTGTCTTCCAGTGCATCCAAGACCATGTCGTAGGCCTTATGTGGGATGTGCAACGGCTGGGATTACATGTAACTGACCTGGGTTGTGCAAGGACTGGGATTCCATGTGACTGACTCAGATTGCGTAACGGCTGGGATTCCATGTGACTGACCCGGGTTGTGCAACGGCTGGGATTCCACGTGACTGACCCGGGTTGTGCAACGGCTGGGATTCCATGTGATTGGAAATCTTGCTTCTAAAGACGCTTTTAAAAATCTTGATAATGTGGGACGTCAGTGCTATCAGTCTAAATTTTTTTTCAATTGCTTTGTTGTCACCTTTGTGGAGTAGACTACACTAGTGGTTTTTAAAGACTGTTGGATGGCCCCATTATCCAGGCTCCTTCATACAAGATTTCAGCTACGTGATAATGGTTATTTGCAACTGTTGCAAGAAGCCATTATTTTATTCTTGATGAATATGTGGTTTCATGAGTCAGGGCTTGAGGCAGAGTGCACGGCCATGCAATCAATGGATTCTTCCAAGTCAAGTGGGGTTAAAATTATATCAGAGATTAGGGAGATGTCTGCAGCATTTTGTGTTTTATTCATAAAGAACTCAATCCTTGGGCTGATTAATGGTTCACTGAACACTGAGTCGTTCTGTGATTTAAGTATTTCACTCACTTCTTTGTCGTCACCTGTGTTTGTTCTATGGTGATCCATGAGGTTGCAATTGCCCTGGATTTATTTGGCATATGAGAAGAAGTATTTTTTATTTTTCTCAAATTCATTTATGACTTTTCGCTCCCTCTTCTCTCATGGGTTCTCCACGACTCATTTAATTTAAACTCAACGTTTTCCATTTCCTTAACAAGTCTTGCTTTCCCTTCTTCAGAAAGTCTGCTGCTGTTCCGTTATTCGTTACCTTCGCCTCTAGAGAAAGCGCCTCTCCCTATCCAACCTGCACCTTCTCCTCTTTCGTAAGGTATGCGACTGCAGTACACATATAAATCACTGAGCTCATTCTCTCTCTATCAAAAAAAAAAAAAAAAAAAGAAAGAAAGAATGAATCAGGTCTTTATTTACCATATTGTCTTCCCAGTATTTGTCACTAAGCTCAAGATTTATTAGTTCCCAGTTGATGTTCTTGTTGATAAATTCATTAAATGTGCCCTCATGACTGGGTATGTTTTATTGATTAGAAGCAGAGAATATATCTGGTGGTTTATATACAAGAACAATAACTAGATTTTTATTATCAGTTTTAACCAACAAAACATCGACTATATCATTCGTGTCATCAAGTAACTCAGTATATATTAGCGACTCTGTAACACAGAGACCAACCTATCCTCCATGTTGAGTGTTTCTCCAGTCGCATCTGAGTAGATTGTTCTCAGGTATCCAGATTTCACTGTCAAAGTAATATTTAACTTGGGTCTCTGTTAAGGCTGCAAACAGTGCATTAGTCTCAGTGAGGAGATCAACGATGGACGGTATTTTGTTGTTGTTGCTCCGTTTAAGATCCTGAATGTTATCAAAGACGCATAATGTTATACTGCTGTGTTGGAAGACTTTTCTGTTAGATTTAACATCTGCGGCTCTGGAGAGGCCGCCACTGTCTTTGTTACCAGTCCAGGATGGATCCAAGGTGGTGATAAGTTTTTACCATTTCTTGTCATTATTTTTCGTTTCCTGGCACTAAAATCTACTGTCGGTACAGCTGTGTTTCTCACGCCTCTTTCCCTTCACACGGAACACAGAGACGTTTGCACTATAGCAATAGCTCTCGGGTACTGAGTAATAGATCGTGGTAAACTGAATGTACGTACAAGTCTTGCAGTGACATAAACTCCTTTCGTGAGGAAAGTACGGCATTATTGTAAAGGTCGTATTGACATTCTATTCCCCGATTTCAGTTGGTCTACATTTCTAAATATCCCAGACAGGATGCTGATACACTTGGATGATTAGGTGGGCGTATGGGATGGGGTGGAGAGAAGGAGAGGTAGGATGTCGTTTTAGGAAAGCCTTGAGGGACGGGAGGGTAGGGGTAAAGGAGGCTTTGAGTGCAAGGAGTTTAGACATCCGACAATCTTGTGTGAGCGTGTTAGATACAGTAGGAGTTGAGGCAAGTGATCTTCGTGATTTGACGTGCTGTTGGAGTGTGAGCAAGGTAAAAGTGGGAGGTACAGTACCTGTACGTCCCACCATCTTTCACCTTCCTTACTCTTCACTTCCTCTTGATTTCTGGTTTACTTTTCCATCTCATTTTCTTCCTGCTCCTTCTCCTCCTCAGCAACTCTTCATTTCCACTCTTTTGCTCATTCTTCTATTCATTTCTCTAATGCTCCTTTTCATTCTCTTTCTTCTCTTCAACGTCCTCCTTTAATTTCTCCTCTACTCACCACCACCAACAACAACCCTCACCTTTCCTCTACATCTCTCCCCTCTTCCCTCCCTCCCCTCCATCTCCCCTCCCTCTCCTCCCCTCCCCTCATAAAGCAACTCACCCTGAGGGGGATGCTGGCTGACCGGAAGCTGGAGCCCAGTTTTTTATCTCCTAATGCTAGTGACTCCTCCCTCCCCTCTCCCCCTCACCCAACTACTACCCCCTCCCCCCTTTACCCACCTCCTGCCCCTTCCCCTCTCCCTTTCCTACTTTTCCCCTCCCTTCCCCATCACGGCATCTTCCCCCTTACCTCCAGAATCTTCACTCTCCATACTAATGTTCCTGCCCTCCCTCCCACCCAATCCTACCCTCCCTATTTTTCCTCCCGCCCTCCCACCCTCCCACCCTCCCTCCCACCCTCCCTCCCTCCCACCCTACCTCCCACCCTCCTTTCACGTATTTTCATATTATTTTTTTATTGCCTCATTCTGCTTAAATTTTTCCTTTCTTTCTCTCTCTCTCACACACACACACACACACACATACACATGACGGAAGGAATAGACTCTGAGGTGTCCCTGTTTGCAGATGACGTGAAGTTGATGAGAAGAATACACTCGATCGAAGACCAGGCAGAACTACAAAGGGATCTGGACAGGCTGCAGACCTGGTCCAGCAATTGGCTCCTGGAGTTCAATCCCACCAAGTGCAAAGTCATGAAGATTGGGGAAGGGCAAAGAAGGCCGCAGACGGAGTACAGTCTAGGGGGTCAGAGACTACAAACCTCACTCAAGGAAAAAGATCTTGGGGTGAGTATAACACCAGGCACATCTCCTGAAGCGCACATCAACCAAATAACTGCTGCAGCATATGGGCGCCTAGCAAACCTCAGAACAGCATTCCGACATCTTAATAAGGAATCGTTCAGGACCCTGTACACCGTATACGTTAGGCCCATATTGGAGTATGCGGCACCAGTTTGGAACCCACACCTAGCCAAGCACGTAAAGAAACTAGAGAAAGTGCAAAGGTTTGCAACAAGACTAGTCCCAGAGCTAAGAGGTATGTCCTACGAGGAGAGGTTAAGGGAAATCAACCTGACGACACTGGAGGACAGGAGAGATAGGGGGGACATGATAACGACATACAAAATACTGAGAGGAATTGACAAGGTGGACAAAGACAGGATGTTCCAGAGATTGGACACAGTAACAAGGGGACACAGTTGGAAGCTGAAGACACAGATGAATCACAGGGATGTTAGGAAGTATTTCTTCAGCCACAGAGTAGTCAGTAAGTGGAATAGTTTGGGAAGCGATGTAGTGGAGGCAGGATCCATACATAGCTTTAAGCAGAGGTATGATAAAGCTCACGGCTCAGGGAGAGTGACCTAGTAGCGATCAGTGAAGAGGCGGGGGCAGGAGCTCGGACTCGACCCCCGCAACCTCAACTAGGTGAGTACAACTAGGTGAGTACACATACACACATACACACATACACACACACACACACACAAACACACACACACACATTTTGGTGTATTATTCCTCACCTTGTCTGTCTATCTGTCTGTCTGTTCATTTATCCGTCTCTTTTATCGCTCATTTGTCTCGTAAGGTTTCTTTTATTGTTTATTTTTAACCTGTCTTTCAATAATTTTTTCTTACGTGTTTGTTCGAGTGTGTGTGTGTGTGTGTGTGTGTGTGTGTGTGTGTGTGTGTGTGTGTGTGTGTGTGTGTGTGTGTGTGTGTGTGTGTGTGTACTCACCTAATTGTGGTTGCAGGGGTCGAGACTCAGCTCCTGGCCCCGCCTCTTCACTGATCGCTACTGGATCCTCTCTCTCTCTGCTTCCTGAGCTTTGTCATACCTCTTCTTAAAACTATGTATGGTTCCTGCCTCCACTACTTCACTTGCTAGGCTATTCCACTTGCTGACAACTCTATGACTGAAGAAATACTTCCTAACGTCCCTGTGACTCGTCTGAGTCTTCAGCTTCCAGTTGTGACCCCTTGTCCCTGTGTCCCCTCTCTGGAACATCCTATCTCTGTTCACCTTGTCTATTCCCCGCAGTATCTTGTAAGTCGTTATCATGTCTCCCCTGACCCTTCTGTCCTCCAGTGTCGTCAGTCCGATTTCCCTTAACCTTTCCTCGTACGACATTCCCTTGAGCTCTGGGACTAGCCTTTTTGCAAACCTTTGTACTTTCTCTAACTTCTTGACGTGTTTGACCAGGTGTGGGTTCCAGACTGGTGCTGCATACTCCAGTATGGGCCTAACATACACAGTGTACAGTGTCTTGAACGATTCCTTATTAAGGTATCGGAACGCTATTCTCAGGTTTGCCAGGCGCCCGTATGCTGCAGCAGTTATTTGGTTGATGTGTGCCTCCGGTGATGTGCTCGGTGTTATGGTCACCCCAAGGTCTTTCTCCCTGAGTGAGGTCTGTAGTCTTTGTCCACCTAGCCTATACTCTATCTGCGGTCTTCTTTGCCCCTCCCCAATCTTCATGACTTTGCATTTGGCTGGATTGAATTAGAGAAGCCAGTTACTGGACCACATGTCCAGCCTGTCCAGGTCTCTTTGCAGTGTGTGTGTGTGCGTGTGTGTATGTGTGTGTGTGTGTGTGTGTGTGTGTGTGTGTGTGTGTGTGTGTGTGTGTGTGTGTGTGTGTGTGTGTGTGTGTGTGTGTGTGTGTGTGTGTGTGTGTGAGTGTGTGTGCGGCTTATCTATAGTCACCAATATGTGGTTGCATGGGTTAACTCCTAGCTCCTGGCCCCACCACTCAATTTACCACTTGCCAGACCCACTCTCTCCTAGCCTCGTGGGCTAGATCATACCTGTTCTTAAAACTATGTATGGAGTCTGCCTCCACCACATCTTCGTCAAGATCATTCCACATCCTGACGATTCGCAGACTGAAGAAATGCTTCCTGACATCCTTGTAGCTCATCTGTATTTGTAACTTCCATTTTGCCCCCAAGTACCTGTTTCTCGTCTCTCTAACAAAATGTACCTGTTTAACCCGTCATTTTCTCAGAGTATTTTGCACACTCTTATCATGTCTCCTCTTGTTCTTCTGTCCTCCAGTAACGTGAGATTGAATTCTGTTAACCTCTCCTCGTAGCTAATATCGCTTAGATCTGGATCAAGTCTCGTTCTATACCTTTGCAGGTCTGGATTTGTACATAATCTCATATTAATTCTTCACATTTTTTAATAAATTCCTTAGGCAGGGCTTCATCCCAAGCATTTTTGAGCTCCATGCTTCTTGTCTTAACAATTTCTCTCTTATTATATGGGATGATACTAAGTCTAGTGGATCGAAGGATTTCGTGCGGGTCCTGCAGACTCCTAGATGGGCCTGACGTATACAGGAACCGGAATGACTCTTTGTTGAGATTCCTGAGAGCTACTCTTAGATTTGCCAGACGAGCATTGAATCCAGTGGTTATTCTGCTGAAGTGAGCTTGTGGTGATATACCAAACACTCTGCTGATTCATAGGTCTTACTCTTTAAGTAAGAGATCTGCAGCCTTTTCTCCGAGTCTATACTCCGTATCCGGTCTTCTGGCCCCTTCCTCAATCTTCATAACCTTGCCCTTGTAGGGGTCAACTCCAGCAATCATTTATCTGACGAATCTTGCAGTTTGTTCAAATCGATCTGTAGTCTTCTCTCTCTTCTCACCTGTTTTACACAATTAGCAAACAGAGATATATCTGACTCAATCACAACTAATATGTCACTCACGTAAAGGAGAAACACTGCTGGCCTTAATACCTCTCCTTGCGGAACTCCCCTTCTTACTCTTCACCATTCTGGCATTTAATTCCCGACAATCACTCTTTGCTTCCTTTCCCTCAGGAACTCTTTGATCCCGGGGGTACGTTCCCTGTTATTTCTGCCTGGACCTCAAGTTTTTGCCCCTAGTCTCTTGTGGGGTACAGTACTACACACTTTCTTGATATCTATGAAAATGCAAGCCTCCCATACCTCTCTCACCTCGGTTACTTTGTCACATGATTCCGAAATATATGTAAGATAAGGCTTGCAATCTCTGGACCTGTCTTGGTAATTAAAAAAAAAAAGTCTCTATCGGTGCTCTTTCACATCCCATATCTCTCCCATATCTCTCCCATGTCTCTCCCTTATCCACTACCTTAGTGGTATACATGTCAGTGAAATTGGTCTGTATTTCAGAGCTTCCTGCATGTTTCCTTTCCTAAATATAAGGACTATATTCGCTGTCTTCAAGATCTCTATCCAGAGTCCATTAATTGCTGTAGATTTTAGCTAGTGCTTCAGAAAGTGATTCTGCTCCCTCTCGCTGGCTAATTCCTATGTCTGGCTACCTTCTGTGTCTGGCTACGTTCTGTGTCTGGCTACCTTCTGTATCTGGTTACCTTCTGTGCCTGGCTACCTCCTGTGTCTGGCTACCTCCTGTGTCTGGCTACCTCCTGTGTCTGACTACCTCCTGTGTCTGGCTACCTCCTGTGTCTGGCTACCTTCTGTGTCTGGCTACCTCCTGTGTCTGGCTACCTCCTGTGTCTGGCTACCTACTGTGTCTGGCTACCTCTTGTGCCTGGCTACCTCCTGTGTCTGGCTACCTCCTGTGTCTGGCTACCTCCTGTGTCTGGCTACCTACTGTGTCTGGCTACCTCCTGTGTCTGGCTACCTCCAGTGTCTGGCTACCTCTTGTGCCTGGCTACCTCCTGTGTCTGGCTACCTCCTGTGTCTGGCTACCTCCTGTGTCTGGCTACCTCCTGTGTCTGGCTACCTCCTGTGTCTGGCTACCTCCTGTGTCTGGTTACCTCCTGTGTCTGGTTACCTCCTGTGTCTGGCTACTTCCTGTGTCTGGCTACCTCCTGTGTCTGGCTACCTACTGTGTCTGGCTACCTCTTGTGCCTGGCTACCTCCTGTGTCTGGCTACCTCCTGTGTCTGGCTACCTCCTGTGTCTGGCTACCTACTGTGTCTGGCTACCTCCTGTGTCTGGCTACCTCCAGTGTCTGGCTACCTCTTGTGCCTGGCTACCTCCTGTGTCTGGCTACCTCCTGTGTCTGGCTACCTCCTGTGTCTGGCTACCTCCTGTGTCTGGCTACCTCCTGTGTCTGGCTACCTCCTGTGTCTGGTTACCTCCTGTGTCTGGTTACCTCCTGTGTCTGGCTACTTCCTGTGTCTGGCTACCTCCTGTGTCTGGCTACCTCCTGTGTCTGGCCACCTCCTGTGTCTGGCTACCTCCTGTGTCTGGCTACCTCCTGTGTCTGGCTACCTCCTGTCTCTGGCTACTCCCTGTGTCTGGCTACCTCCTGTGCCTAGCTACCTCATGTGTCTGGCTACCTCCAGTGTCTGGCTACCTCCTGTGTCTGACTACCTACTGTGTCTGGCTATCTTCTGTGTCTGGCTACATCCTGTGTCTGGCTACCTCCTGTGTCTGGCTACCTCCTGTGTCTAGCTGCCTTCTGTGTCTGGCTATCTCCTGTGTCTGGCTACCTCCTGTGTCTGGCTACCTCCTGTGTCTGGCTACCTCCTGTGTCTAGCTACCTCCTGTGTCTGGCTACCTCCTGTGACTGGCTACCTCCTGTGCCTGGCTACCTCCTGTGTCTGGCTACCTCCTGTGTCTGGCTACCTCCTTTGTCTGGCTATGTCCTATGTCTGGGTGCCTTCTGTGTCTGGCTACGTCCTATGTCTGGCTACCTCCTGTGTCTGGCTACCTCTTGTGTCTGGCTACTTCCTGTGTTTTGCTACCTTCTGTGTTTGGCTACCTCCTGTGTCTGGCTGCCTCCTGTGTCTGGCTACCTCCTGTGTCTGGCTACCTCCTGTGTCTGGCTACCTCCTGTATCTGGCTGCCTCCTGTGTCTGGCTGCCTCCTGTGTCTGGCTACCTCCTGTGTCTGGCTACCTCCTGTGTCTGGCTACCTCCTGTATCTGGCTACCTCCTGTATCTGGCTGCCTCCTGTGTCTGGCTGCCTCCTGTGTCTGGCTACCTCCTGTGTCTGGCTACCTCCTGTGTCTGGCTACCTCCTGTGTCTGGCTACCTCCTGTGGTAACACTATTCCAGTGTCTGGCACATGCCTTAAAGTCAATGTTATGGAGGAGGAAGAGGAGAAGGAGGAGGAGGAGAGGGAAGAAGAAGAGGAGAAAGAGGACGAGAACTTAGAGGAGGAGGAGGGAAAGAGAAAGAGGGAAAGGAAGAGGAGGTTAAGGGAAGGAAACTAGGAAGAAGAAGAAAAAGTAAGAGGAGAAGGAGGAGATAATAACATGAACATGACGACAAGAAAGAAGGAAGAAGGAAGAAAGGGGGAGATAAATAGAAATTTACTTAAAAAAAAATAAACTGTCCTCTTTTGCCTTTGAAGTAATGATTATTTCTTGCCATTCTCTCTCTCTCTCTCTCTCTCTCTCTCTCTCTCTCTCTCTCTCAACCCCAGTTCGTCAACTCTCACTTCTTTTTTCATACATTATATTTTTTTTTCTCAATTTCTTTCACAATATTTGGTTTTCTTCTTTGCATCAGCGATTTCATCTGATTTTTTTCTTTCAGTCTTTTATTTCTCTCCGGGTTTTTTTCCGACATTATTCCCTCCTCCCTCTCGCTGACTGACAGCCACAACATTCGCATGATTTCTCCTGTGTGTTTTGAAGAGGATCGACGGCACCATGACAAGGTTTTAAAACGATTTGTGAACCCACTGAAGACTTTCTCGGTCTTCTCCACAGACTTTCTTAACCCACTGAAACACTTTCTTAACCCACTGAAAGCTTTCTAAAACTACTGAAGGCTTTCTGAACCCACTGAAGGCTTTCGAAACCACTGAAGGCTTTCTGAACCCACTGAAGGCTTTCTAAACCACTGAAAGCTTTCTGAACCCACTGAAGGCTTTCTAAACCACCGAAGGCTTTCTGAACCACTGAAAGCTTTCTAAAACTACTGAAGGCTTTCTGAACCCACTGAAGGTTTTCTGAACCACAGAAGGCTTTCTAAACCCACTGAAGGCTTTCTGAACCACTGAAGGCTTTCTGAACCACTGAAGGCTTTCTGAACCACTGAAGGCTTTCTGAACCACTGAAGGCTTTCTGAACCACTGAAGGCTTTCTGAACCTGAAGCTTTCTGAACACTAAAGGCTTTCCGAAACCATTGAAGGCTTTCTGAACCACTGAAGCTTCTGAACACGAAGCTTCTGAACCTACTAATAAGAAAGCTTTTAGAACCTGACTAAAATAACAAGCTTTCTGAGACCTACTAAAATATTTTCAGAACTCGCTACAAAAGACATTTTTGAACATTTAAAAGCTTTCTGAACTCTAACAAACTTAAAGATTTTTTGAAACTATAAAAGCCTTCTGGAAACTACTAAAAGAGCCTTTTCAAAAGATTTTTGAATTCGAAGACACTAAAAACTTACTAAAAAACTTTTGACCCTACTTTTTAAAGACCTTCAGACTTTTAAAAGGATTTTCTGAATCTACCCTGACTTTCCTAAAGCTGCTAAAAATTCTGAAGCTACTAGCAAACCTTTCTGAACGTTCTTAAAAGGCTTTGCGGTCTTTGAAACTATTAATAGCTTTCTTAAACTACTAGAAGTTTTCTGAACCTCTAAAGGTTTCTGAACCCACTAAAGGCTTTTGAAACTATTAAAGGTTTTTTTATAGCCCTAAAGGTTTTCTGAACCATTAAGGCTTTCGACCCACTAAAGTTTCAATGAACTATTCATTTTTTAATAGACCAAAATTATTTCCTCGGCGTAGCTTATAGACTTCATAAGTAATCCAGGAACTTTAAAGTTTAGGAGAGAGAAAGTAAGGTGCTGGAACTTCCACCTTGAGGAACGAACAGCGGCTCACCCTCTGACCTTCCGGTCAAACTTGTGGTGACTTTCTGGAGGGAGAAGTTGAGAAAGCAGAGGTCGGGTGGAAACTGCGTGGAAATGCCTGAAAGGCGGCTCGACACCCTGGAGTCATGTCACTTCTTGTCATTCATGGAGGTGAGTGTCTCTCCTCTTTCCCAGGAGATGAGGAGAGGAATGTGTGTGGGAAGGTTGGTTGGTTGATTGTGGGTGGTGGTGGTTGGTGGTGGTTGTGTGGTGGTGGTTGGTGGTGGTTGTGTGGTAGTGGTTGTTGGGGAGACAATAGTGAGACACACACAGGAAAAATGCAGGAGTCAAGGAAGGCTGCGGGAAGCACACGCACAAAGAGTAGATGAAATGTTATTGTGAATAATCAACAGAGGAGATGATGTTTACTTTTCATGTAAGATGAAGTCTCTGTGTGGAATAAAATATCACAAAAAACCCAGCCTCGCACATCACACACAACACTCTTAAACTACACACAGCAACTTCTACACACGCTAAAGTTTCACCACACACAAAGCACTTAAACTATCACAGCTTCTAAGACACACACATTCTGCAACACATTACAGGCTTCTAACCCACTAAAATACAACTCATTCATTTTTTTATAACGCACAAATATTTCTCCGTAGCTATAGACTTAATAAGTAATCCAAAGGAACTTTAACATAGACAGAGAGAGAAAGCGCTGCAAACTTCCCACCTTGAGGAACGACACAGACCTTCCCCCTACCACGACGCAAACTATGTGGTGACTTTCAGGACAGGAAAGGAAAAAGAGGTCAGAAACTGCGGAAACCTGAAACGGCCCACCCCCATGGATCATGTCACTTTGTCATTCATGGAGAGTCCTCCCACTTTCCCAGGAGAAGAGAGAATGTCGTGGGAAGATTGTGTGATGGGCTGGGGGGACTGGTGGGTGATGGGTGGTGGTGACTCGACGTTGTGAACAATAGGAACACACACAGAAAAATCAGGAGTCAAGACAGCGGGAACACACACCACCACAAAGACAAAATTATGAATCAACAGAGAAATTTTACTTTTCATGCAAAACACATCTCTTGAAAACACAAACCACCCACCACCAACACACACACACAACACACACACAACACGCACACACACACACACACACCACGACACACACACACACCACACACACACACACACACCACACACCGCACACAGCACACACACACCACACACACACACACGCCACACACACAAGGGCAAGAGCTAAGTGCATTACAGAATGGAAGAGGTACAGAAAGCAAAGGACCCAGGAAAATAAGGAGATCAGTCGAAGAGTCAGAAACGAGTATGTACAGGTAAGGAGGGAGGCCCAGCGACAGTACGAAAATGACAGCATCGAAAGTCAAGTCTGACCTGAAACTGCTGTATAGCCACATTAGGAGAAAGACAACAGTCAATGACCAGGTAATCAGGCTGAGGAAAGAAGGTGGGGAACTCACAAGAAACGATCAAGAGGTATGTGGGGAGCTCAACAAGAGATTTAAGGAAGTATTCACAGTGGAGACAGGAAGGACTCTGGGAAGACAGGACAGAGGGGGACACCAACAGGGAATATACCAACAAGTGTTGGATGACATACACACAACTGAGGAGGAGGTGAAGAAGCTGCTGAGTGATCTTGATACCTCAAAGACAATGGGACCGGACAACATCTCCCCGTGGGTCCTTAGAGAGGGAGCAGAAATGCTGTGTGCCATTAACCACAATCTTTAACACATCCCTTGAAACTGGGCAACTACCTGAGGTATGGAAGACGACAAATGTAGTTTCCATTTTTAAAAAAGGAGACAGAAAAGAGGCGCTAAACTACAGACCAGTGTCACTGACGTGCAAAGTCATGGAGAGGATTATCAGGAGGAGAGTGGTGGAGCACCTGGAACGGAACAAAAGTATAAATGACAACCAGCACGGTTTCATGGAAGGCAAATCCTGAGTCACAAACCTTCTGTAGTTTTATGATAAAGTAACAGAAGTAAGAGACGAGAGAGAGGGGTGGGTTGATTGCATCTTCTTGGACTGCAGGAAGGCCTTTGACACAGTTCTTCACAAGAGATTAGTGCAGAAGCTAGAGGATCAGGCGCATATAACAGGAAGGGCACTGCAATGGATCAGAGAATACCTGACAGGGAGGCAACAACGAGTCATGGTACGTGATGAGGTATCACAGTGGGCACCTGTGACGAGCGGGGTCCCACAGGGATCGGTCCTAGGACCAGTGCTATTTTTGGTATATGTGAATGACATGATGAAAGGGATAGACTCGGAGGTGTCCCTGTTCGCAGATGATGTGAAGTTAATGAGGATAATTAAATCAGATGAGGATCAGGCAGGCCTTCAAACAGACCTGGACAGGCTGGACACCTGGTCCAGCAACTGGCTTCTCGAATTCAACCCTGCCAAATGCAAAGTCATGAAGATCGGAGAAGGGCAAAGAAGACCCCAGACAGAGAATAGGCTAGGTGGCCAACGACTGTAAACCTGGCTCAAGGGGAAAGATCTTGGCGTGAGTATAACACCGAACACGTCTCCCGAGGCACACATCAACCAGATAACTGCTGCAGCATATGGGCGCTTGGCAAACCTGAGATTAGCATTCCGATACCTAAGTAAGGAATCTTGGAAGACACTGTACACCGTGTACGTCAGGCTCATACTGGAGTATGCAGCACCAGTTTAGAACTCGCAACGGGTCAAGCACGTTAAGAAATTAGAGAAAGTGCAAAAATTTGCACTTAGTTCCAGAGCTAAGAGAAATGTCCTATGAAGAAAGGCTGAGGGAAATCGGCCTGACGACACTGGAGGACAGGAGGGTCTGGGGAGACATGATAACGACATACAAAATACTGCGTGGAATAGACAAGGTGGACAGAGACAAGATGTTCCAGAGAGGGGACATAGAAACAAGAGGTCACTCTTGGAAGTTGAAGACTCAGATGAGCCACAGGGATGTTAGGAAGCATTTCTTCAGTCAGGAAGTGGAACAGTCTGGCGAATGATGTAGTGGAGGCAGGAACCATACATAGCTTTAAGAAGAGGTATGATGAAGCTCAGGGAGCAGGGAGAGAGAGGACCTAGTAGCGTTCAGAGAAGAGGCGGGGCCCGGAGCTGAGTCTCGACCCCTGCAACTACCATTAGGTGAATACAGTTAGGTGAGTACACACATATACACACACACACACACACACAAACACACACACTCACACACACATTTTTACACACACATACACACAACACACACACACACACACACACACACAACACACACACACACACACACACACACACACACACAACACACAACACACACACACACACACAAACCCGTGAAGAGGCGGGGCCAGGAGCTACGAATCGACCCCTGAAACCACAAATAGACGAGTCACAAAAACCAAGAAACAAAAATGTCTAGGATGGGCACCAGGAGCTACCACAACAATCTATATTTTAATTAATAAAATTTACTTGCAGACACAAAAACTAAACTACAAGAATATGACTTGAATGATACAAAAAATCTTTGTAAAAAACAGTAAAAATGAGTGTAAGCATACAGAAGACTTGATAAACTGAACAAATGGAGTGGTAGATGGATGAGTAATTCCTGGATATAAAAGTATGTAATGGAAATGAGAGGAAAGGGAAATATGATAATAAAATAATAGAGAGAGAGAGGGAGGGAGAGGGAGATGAGAGAGAGAGAGGGAGAGAGAGAGGAGAGGAGGGAGAGAGGAGAGAGAGAGGGAGGGAGAGAGAGAGAGAGAAGAGGTGAGAGAGAGAGAGGAGAGTGAGAGAGAGGGGAGAGGGGGAGAGAGGAGGAGAGAGAGAGGGAGAGAGGAGGAGGGAGAGGGAGAGAGGAAGAGAGAGAGAGAGAGAGAGGAGAAGGGGAAAAGAGAGAGGAGAGAGGAAGGGGGGAGGAGAGAGAGAGAGAGGAGAGAGAGGGGAGAGAGAGAGAGGGAGAGAGAGAGAGAGAGTGAGAGAGAGAGGGAGGGGGGAGGGAGGGTGGAGGAGGAGAGAGTGAGGAGAGAGAGCGGAGGGAGAGGGAGGGGGGAGGGAGGTGGGGGAGAGGAAAGGAGTGGAGTGAGAGGGGGGGGGGGGGGGGGGGGGGGGGGGGGAAAAAAAAAGGGGGGGGGGGGGGGGGGGAAAAAAAAGGGGGGGGTAAAAAAAAGGGGAAAAGGGGAAAAGGGAAAAGAAAGGGGGAAAAAAAAAAAAGGGAAAAAAAAAAAAAAGGGGGGGGGGGAAAAAGGGGGGAAAAAAAAGGAACCCAAAAAAATTTTAAAAAAGGAAAATAAAAAAAAGGGAAAAAAAATTTAAAAAAAAAAGGGAAAAAACCAGAAAAGGGAAAAAAAAAAAAGGGGAAAAAAACCAAATTTTTAAAAAATTACCAGTTAAAGGAAAAAAAAAATACCAGTCCTTTAAAAACCGTAACAACCGGTAAATAAAAACCCCCAAACTGGTAAAAAAAACCTTAAAAACAAAAAAAAAATTTCAAACAAAAAACCACAAAAAAAAAATAACCACCCCTGGAAAAAATACCACCCGGGAAAAAATACCAGTTTCAGGAAAAAATACCAGCTACACGGGAAAAAACCACTAAGGTAAAAAACCCCACACATTAAAATTAACACACAAAATAAATTTTCCGGGGGAAAAACCGTAAAATTTAAGGGAAGGGGGAAAAAGGAGAGAGGGAGGGAGGGGGAGGGGGGGGAGGGAGGGGGGGGGGGGGGGTTTTTTGGGGGGGGGGGGGGGGGAAAAAAAAAAAAAAAAAAAGGGGGGGGGGGGGGGGGGGGGGGGGGGGGGGGGGTTTTTTTTTTTGGGGGGGGGGTGGGGGGGGGGGGGGTTTTTGGGGGGGGGGGGGGGGGGGGGTTTTTTGGGGGGGGGGGGGGGGGGGAATTTTTTTTTTTGGGGGGGGGGGGAGAGAGAGAGGATATGAAGAGAGAGGAGAGACGACGAGAGAGAGAGAGAGAGAGAGAGGGGAAGAGGGAGAGGGAGGAGAGAGATGAGAGAGAAGAGAATGAGAGAGGATGAGAGAGAGAGGAGAGGGAGGGAGGGAGGGAGGTGGGAGATCTAGGAGCCATTAATTAGAAATAATTGTCACGAGTACTTAAAGGAAATAAACTAATACCAGCCCTG
>NC_069424.1:29406078-29416078 GCF_026875155.1 Cherax quadricarinatus
GAAAGAAGTGAGTGAAGAACGTGAGGCATGAAGGAAGTGAGTGAGAAAAGAAGTGAGGCATGAAGAAGTGATGTGAAGAAACGTGAGGCATGAAGGAAGTGAGTGAGAACGTGGGCATGAGGAAGTGAGTGAAGAACGTGAGGCATGAAAGGAAGTGAGTGAAGGAAAGTGAGGCATGATGGGAAGTCGAGTGTAGAACGTGAGGTATGAGGAAGAGAGTTTGAAGACGTGAGGCATGAAGGAAGTGAGTGAAGTACGTGAAGTATGAAGGAAGTGAGTGAAAGGAAAGTTGAGGCATGAAGGAAGTGAGTGAAGAACGTGAGGCATGAAGGAATGTGAGTGAAGAACGAGTGCGCATGAAGGAAGTGAGTGAAGAACGTGAGGTATTATGAAGGAATGTGTAGTGAGAATGTGAAGTATGATGGAAGTGAGTGAAGAACGTTAGGGCATGAAGGATGTGAGTGAGAACGTGTTGAGGCATGAAGGAAGTGAGTGAAGAACGTGAGGCATGAAGGAAGTGAGTGAAGAAAGTGAGGCATGAAGGAAGTGAGTGAAGAACGTGAAGTATGAAGGAAGTGAGTGAAGAACGTGAGGCATGAAGGAAGTGAGTGAAGAACGTGAAGTATGAAGGAAGTGAGTGAAGAACGTGAGGCATGAAGGAAGTAAATTTGAAAAAACGTAAAGTATGAAGGAAGTGAGTGAAGAACGTGAGGTATGAAGGAAGTGAGTGAAGAACGTGAAGTATGAAGGAAGTGAGTGAAGAACGTGAGGCATGAAGGAAGTGAGTGAAGAACGTGAAGTATGAAGGAAGTGAGTGAAGAACGTGAGGCATGAAGGAAGTGAGTGAAGAACGTGAAGTATGAAGGAAGTGAGTGAAGAACGTGAGGTATGAAGGAAGTGAGTGGAGAACGTGAAGTATGAAGGAAGTGAGTGAAAGAATTGAAAATACCTAAGAATAGAGAAACATAAGATCAAGAGATAAGAGACAATAAGAGAGAAGAATAAGAGAATAAGAGAGAGGAATAAGAGAGAATAAGAGAGCAAGAGATAAGAGAGATAATGACAATAATTAGTAGAAAAAAATAACAAAGATTAATAATAATGTAACTTGTGCAAAAAAGAGGGAAGTAATTACTGGAATTTAAATGGCGGAGAATTATTAATTATCAGGCAGAAAATTATTAGGAGATTTTTGTTTAAATTATCAAAATAATTCCAAAAATTTTGATATTTTTGTTTTATATTCAAGTTCCATAAACTGCCGTAATAAATAATAATAATATTTTAAAAATAATAATAATTAATAATTAATAAATAATAATAATAATAATAATTTAAAAATAATAATAATAATAATAATAATAATTAATAATGATAATAATGAAAATTATTATATTTGTTAATTTTATATATTTAATATTATATAAAATATATATATATATATTTATATATATTTTATATATATTATATATATATATATTTATATATATATATATATATAATATATATATTACATATATATATACATATGTGTATATTAAATAATTTTAAGGTGAGTGGCAGCAGACACGTGTTGTCGAGTATTACACAAGATTGGTATTACAAAAAATCTGCGCTCGATTATGTCACAGAAATCTGATCAAATGCAGATTTTCTTTTCTTATCTTTTTCTCGTAATAATTATTCCTGAAATTGTATAACTGAGATGTTATGGAGCATAGTTGTTGTACCTGTGTGTACTGACCTATATGTGGTTGCAAGGGTCGAGCCACAGCTCCTGTATGTGTGTGTGTGTGTGTGTGTGTGTGTGTGTGTGTGTGTGTGTGTGTGTGTGTGGGGTGTGTGTGTGTGGTGTGTGTGACGGTGCTAGTGTAAGAAATTCATGTCCTTGTCAACACCGTGACGCTCTAATTCATACACGTCAACCCCCCCCAAGCACTTACACAGTCACTTACACACACACTTACACACACACTTACACACACACTTACACACTCACACACACACTTACACACACACTTACACACACACTTACACACTCACACACACACACACACACCACACACAACACATACACACACACACACACACACACACACACACACACACACACACACACACACACATCACACACGACACGACACCACACAACCACACACACAAACACACACAACATACACTCACAAACCCCACACAACACACCACACACACACACACCAAACCCCAAACACATCACACACAGACACAGACACACAACCACACACACACAAACACCACACACATACACATACACACACAACTTACACACACCACACCACACACACACACAAAACACACACACATTCAATACACACCAAAACACACACAACACAACACCACACACACATACACACAGCACGACACACCACACCACACACACACAAACACAAAAACAATAACATACACACACACACAAAAAACACTCACACACCCACACACACACACACACCCACATTAAAAACACCCCAAAACAGACACACACAGACACACAGACACAGCACACACTCACCACACACACACAACACCACCCAACACACAACAGGCTAGTGTTAATCGACATATGCTAGGACAAAAAGGTAACTAACAAAACCACAACACACACAACACCCCAAAAAACACACACACACACACACACCACACACACACACAACACCACACAACACACACACACCACACATCACACACAGACACAGACACACACACACACACACAAAACACACACCATACAATACACACACAACAAACACACTCCACACACACACAACACAACACACACAAACCACACCACCACACACATTAAACACACACAACAGACACACAAGACACACAGACCAGCCCACACTCACACACACACACCACACACCTACACACACAACAGGCCTGTGTCTAATCGACTATCTAGGACAAAAATGGAAACAACAAAACAAAACACACACACACCAAACAACCAAAACACCACACACACCACACACACATACACACACACCACACCACATACCACACACACACACACACCATACACAAAACACCACACACACATACACCACACACACACCACACACACACACACACACACCCCACACACACACACACAACCCCACACACACAACCACACAAACAACACACACACAAAAACCACACACACCAAAACACACCACCCACCAACATTTAATGGTGATGGAATATGTGCAATAAAATGCAAGGGGGCTGAGGAGAGGTTTGTACCAAGGGTAAAGGAGTAATGAAAAGCCAGGAGAGCCCCTGGTTTACCAAAGGGGCAGGGAGGCAAAAACCAAATGTTAGGAAGGAAGAAATATAGAGGCAAGGACCCAAAGGGAATAAGGAGAACAGTCGTTGAGCCAGAAAGAATATGCACAGATAAAAAGGGGGCCCCAAAGACAATTGAAAATGACATGCAGCGAAAGCCCCAAAACGACCGAAACTGTTGTACAGAAAATCAGGAGGAAAACAAAAGCAAGGACCGGTAATCAGGCTAAGGAAGGAAAGGGGGGGAGACAAAAGAAATACCGGGGAAATATGTGAAGAACTAACAAGAGATTCAAAAAAGTGTTCACAGAGGGGGGACAGAAGGGACCCAAAAAGACGGAGGGGGTGGGGCCCCACCCCAAAGTGGGGGACACAGTGCACACAACCGGGGAAAGAAGTGAAGGGGGTTTGAGTGAGTTTAGATACTAAAGGCAAGGGGGCCCAGAAAAAACATCCCCCCAATGGGTTTTTGGGGGGGGGGAGCAGGGCGCTATGTGTCCCCCTTAACAACAATATTAAAATAAATTATCAAAACCAGGGAGATTGCCTGGGGCCCAGGGAAAGGGACAGCAAATGTAGTCCAATTTTTAAAAAAAGGAAGACGGGACAGGGAAGCTTTAAACTAAAAAACCAGTGTCATAAATTTTTATAGTATGAAAAATCATGGGGGAAGATTATCGGGAAAGAGGGGGTGGAAAAACCTAGAAAGGAATTTGATCTCATAAAAAGCAGCAGCAGGGTTTTTCAGGGAGGGGAAAATCCTGTGTCAAAAACCCTACTGGAGTTCTATGACATGGTGACGGGCAGTAAGAAAAAGGGGAAGAGGGGGTGGGGGGGATTGCTTTTTCTTGGATGCAAGAAGGGGGTTTTGCCCACATTTTCCCCCACAAGGTTTGGGGGTTCCCAAAAACGGAGGCCCAAAAGCGGGATAACGGGAAAGGCACTACAATTTTTTGGGGAATACTTGTCGGGAAAGCCAGCAGCGATTTCATGGTACGTGGTGGGGTGTCAGAGTGGGCACCTTTGACCAGCGGGGGCCCCCCGCAGGGGTCAGTCCTAGGACCATTTGGTTTTTTTGGTTTTTTGTGAACGACTTTGACGGAAGGAATAGACTCTGAGGTTCCCTTGTTTCAGATGCCCGTGAGTTGATGAGAAGAATACACCCCAATCGAAAAAACCGGCAGAACTAAAAAGGGGATTTGGACGGGCTGCGAACTGGCCCAAAGAAAATTGGTCCGGATTAAAATTCCCCCCAAGTGAAAAGTCATGAAGTTTGGGGAAGGGCAAAAGAAGGCCGAGACGGGGGTCCCAGTCTAGGGGGGTCAGGGGCTAAAAAAACCTAAATAAAGGGAAAAAAAGCTTCTTGGGGTGGTATAACAACAGGAACTTTCCCCTTAAAGCCCCACATAACCCAAAATAACTGCTGCAGCATTTGGGCCCCTACCCAAACCTCGGGAACGCATTCCGACACCCTTAAAAAGGAATCGTTCAGGCCCCTGTAACCGTTTTACTTTAGGCCCTATTGGAGTATCCCGGCCCCAAAATTTTGGAACCCACACCTACCCAAAAGAAAGTAAAGAAACTAGAAAAAGTGCAAAGGTTTCCCAACGGGGGACTATTTCCCAGAGCTAAGAGGTATGTCTACGATGGGGGTTTAAAGGGGAAAATTAAAAACCGGGACGACACTGGAGGCAGGGGGGAAAAGGGGGGACTTGATAACGACATACAAAATACTAAAGGGGGAATTGACAGGTGGAAAAAAAACAGGTGTTCCAGGATTGGACACAGTAAAAAAAGGGGACACGTTGGAAGCTAAAGACACAGATGAATCACGGGGGATTTTAAAGGAAGTTTTTCTTCAGCCACAGATTTGGGTCAGTAAGGGGAAATTTGTTTGGAAGATGTAGTGGAGGGGAGGATCCCTACATACTTTAAGCGAGGGACGATAAAGTTTAGGCTCAGGGAGAGTGACCCAGTGCGTCAGTGAAGAGGCGGGGCCCCGGGCTCGGGGCTCGAAA
The DNA here is from genome assembly GCF_026875155.1 of Cherax quadricarinatus. Taxonomy (NCBI): domain Eukaryota; kingdom Metazoa; phylum Arthropoda; class Malacostraca; order Decapoda; family Parastacidae; genus Cherax; species Cherax quadricarinatus. The sequence goes on from NC_069424.1 coordinate 29,411,403, forward strand.
CCCCCCCAACCTCCCAAATTGGTGAGTACAACTAGGTGAGTACACACACACGCACAAACACACACACAACACACCAAAACAACACAAACCACACAACACAAAACACACACAACACACACACCCACACACCACACCACAAAACACACACACACCACAAACCCTAAAAATGGACCCCAGAATCCCCCCCCCCAATTTTTTTTTCCATTACTCCCCCCGGTAATTCTACTCTTCCCGGGACCACCTACTTTTAAACCAGTACCACGTATTCCCCAATAGAATTCCTGCTCCAAAAAGAACCACCAACCCCCCCCCTCCCGTACCCCCTCCCACTCCCCAAAAAACCACCCCCACTTTTCCCCCGTAACATTCACCCCTCCCCCCCGTAACCCCTAATCATCCCCCAGTACCAAAATTAAATTTTCCCCGACAACACCTAATACTCTTCCCGTTTCCACACCTACTCCCCCTTTTACCCCTCCGGGCTTCCAAAATACCAAATGTCCACTTCCCCCGGGTTTATCTCCCAATCCCCCGTACCCCTCCCCTTCCCCCAGTAAACCCCCTTCCCCCCCCCAGTACCAACCCACTGTTTCCCCAAAAATTTAAAAATCCCACTTCCCCAGAACCACACCTCTTACTCAAAACCCTGAACCAACCCCCCTCCGGGGGTAACCCCCCCACTTCCCCGTAAACACCTCCCAAATCCCCCAGTTCCACCTACCACTCCCCCCGTACCCCCTACCACTCCCCCAGTACCCCCTACCCCTCCCCCGTACCACCTATCATCCCCCGTACCACCTTTCCAAATCCCCCGTACCCCCTACCCCTCCCCCCGTACCACCTACACTTCCCCAGTTTCCCTACCACTTCCCCAGTTTCCCCCCTCCCCCTCCCCCCGTACCCCTACCACTCCCCCCGTTCCAATCCACTCCCCCCGTACCACTAAACTCCCCCAGTAACCCCCTCCCACTTCCCCCCGTACCACCCACACTCCCCCGTACACCTACCCCTTCCCCGTACCCCTCCCCCTCTCCCCGTACCCTCCCACTCTCCCAGTACCCCCCTACCATTTCCCCCCGTACCACCTACCCTCCCCCGTACCACCCCCCCACTCCCCCAGTACCACCTTCCACCCCCCCGTACCACCCCCACTTTCCCCCCCACCAACTACCACTCCCCCGTACCCCCTCCCACTCCCCCGTCCGCCTACCACTCCCCCAGTACCACCTACAAATCCCCCGTACCACCTAAAAACTCCCCAGTACCCCCTACCCCCTCCCCCAGTAACCCCCTCCCAATCCCCCTGTTCCACCTACCACTCCCCCGTTCCACCCCACCCTCCCCCAGTACCCCCTTACCATCCCCAGTACCACCCCCCACTTACCCAGTTCCACCTACCCCTCCCACCCCGTACCCCCCACCCCTCCCCCGTACCAAAAACCCCCTCCCCCCGAAACCCCCTCCCACTCGCCAGTATCCCCCTCCCCCCTCCCCCGTACCACCTACAACTCCCCCAGTAAACCCCATAACCCCTCCCCCCGGGACCCCCTACCATCTCCCAAATACCACCTCCCCCTCCCCCGTCCGCCTACCACTCCCCCAGTTTCCACCTACCACTCCCCGTACCAAAACCCACTCCCCCGTACCCCCTACCACTCCCCCCGTTTCCACCTCCCCCTCCCCCAGACCACCCACCACTTCCCCCCGTCCACCCCCTCCCCCCCCGTACCACCTACCACTCCCCCGTACCAATCCCCTCTCCCCCCTTCCACCTACACCACCCCCGTCCAAATTTTTCCCCTCCCCCGTACCCCCTACCCCCTCCCCCGGGACCCCCTCCCCCCCCCAGTTTCCCCCTACCACTTTTCCCCCGGGACCACCTAAAATCCCCCAGTACCCCCTTCCACTCCCCCCGTTACCCTACACTCCCCCGTACCACCCTTCCCTCCCCAGTTTCCACCTCCCACTCCCCCGTACCCAAACCCACCCTCCCCCCGTACCACCTCCCCCCTCCCCCCAGTTCCCCCTACCCCTCCCCCAAGTACCACCTCCCACTCCCCCCCGTACCACCTACCCCTCCCCCGGGACCAACCCCCCCTCCTCCGTACCAAATACCACCCCCCCCAGTACCCCCCTTTTCCCCCTCCCCCCGTACCCCCTCCCATCCTCCAGTTTCCCCACCACTCCCCCAGTACCACCTACAACTCCCGCAAATACCACCCACCCCTCCTCCAGTAAACCCCCTACCACTCCCCCAGTACCACTCCCACTCCCCCAGTACCACCTACCACTCCCCCGTACCCCCTACCATCCCCAAAATACACCTACCCTCCCCCGTACCAACCCACACTCCCCAAATCCCCTACCACTCCTCCAGTTTCCCCTACCACCCCCCAGTACCACCCACCATCCCCCAGTACCACCTACCACTTCCCCCCGTACCACTTAAACCCCTCCCCAGTAACCCCCCTACCACCCCCCGTACCACCCCTTTACCCCCCTTTCCACCTTTTCCCTCCCCCAGTTTCCCCCTTCCCCCTCCCCCAAATTAAAACCCCTTTTACCCCAGTACCACCTTTCCCCTCCCCGTACCACCCACCATCCCCCCGTACCCCTCTCACCCCCGTACCCCTACCAATCCCCCAGTAAACCCCCTACCTTCCCCCCGTTCCACCCCCACTCTCCCGTACCACCCAAACTCCCCCAGTACCACCACCCAAATCTCCCAAATAACCACCTACCCCCCCCCCCTTGGTACCACCCACCACTCCCCAGTACCACCTTTCCAATCCCCCCGACCACCTACCACCCCCCAGTACCCCCCCTTCCATCCCCCGTACCCCCCTTTTCCACTCCCCAGTTTCCCCCTACCACCCCCAGTACCAAACCTTTTTACTCCCCCAGTACCAAATACCACTCCCCCAGTACCACCTACCCCTCCCCAGTTTCCACCTCCCACTCCCCCCTTTCCACCTACCACTCCCCGTTTCCACCTCCCCCTCCCCCGTACCACCCACCAAATCCCCCGTACCCCCCTTCCCCCCTCCCCCCGTACCCTACCACTCCCCCCGTACCCCTCCCATCCTCCCGTACCTTTCCACCCCCCCCAGTACCCCCTACCCCTCCCCCCGTACCACCTCCCCCCTCCTCCGTACCACCTACCAAATTTCCCCCCGTACCACCTACAAATCCCGCAGTACACCCTTTTTACTCCTCCGTACCCCCAAACCCTCCCCCCGGGACCACCTCCCACTCCCCAGTACCCCCCTTTCCACTTTCCCCCGTACCACCTACCACTCCCCCGGGCCACCCACCACTCCCCCCGTACCCCCTTAAAACCCCCCAAATACCACCTACCACTCCCCCAAATTCCACCTACCCCTCCCCCCGTTTCCACCTACCAATCCCCGTAAACCCCCTACCCCTCCCCCCCGTTTCCCCTTTCCCCTCCCCCCGTACCCTACCCCTCCCCCGTACCCCACCCCTCCCCCGTTTTCCCCCTACCACTTCCCCCCGTTCCTCTACCACTCCCCCGTACCACCTTTTCCACTCCTTTCCCGTACCACCTACCCCTCCCCCCGGGACCACCCACCACTTCCCCCCCCAAAACCCCCCACTTCCCCGTACCAAAACCCTACCACTCCCCCAAATACCCCCCCCACTCTCCCGTACCACCTACCACTCCCCCGTACCAAATTCCCCCCCCCCCCGTACCACCTACCACTCCCCCAGTACCACCTTAACCCCCCAGGAACCAAAACCCACCAATCCCCCAGGACCCCCCTACCACTCCTCCGTACCAAACCCACCCCTCCCCAGTACCACCCCCAACTCCCCAAAACACCCTCCCCCCCCCTTTCCCCGTACCCTACCAACCCCCAAATACCACCACCACTCTCCAGTACCACCCACCATCCCCCAGTTTTCCCCCTACCCATCCCCCAGTACCACCTACCACTCCCCCGTACCTACCCTCCCCCAGTACCAAATTCCCCCCCCCATACCCCTACCACTCCCCAAGGGACCCCTACCACTCCCCCCCTACCCCCTTACCCCCTCCCCAAATAAACCCCTTTTCCCTCCCCCAGTCCACCTCCCACTCCCCCGTTCCCACCTACCACTCCCCCAAATACCACCCCACCACTTTCCCCCGTACCACTACCACTCCCCCCGTACCCCCTCCCACTCCCCCGTTCCCCTACCACTCCCCCAGGGACCACCTTTTCCACTCCCCAGTCCACCTACCACTCCCCCGTACCCCCTTTCCACTCCCCCAGTACCACCTCTCACCCCCAGTACCATTTCCACCCCCCAGTACCACCTACCACTCCCCCAGTACCACCTCTTCCCCCCGTTCCACCTACCCCCCCCCTGTACCCCTACCACTCCCCGTACCCCCCTTTTCACCCCCAGTACCCCTTTCCCCCCCAGTTTCCACCTACCACTCCCCCCTTCCCCACCCACTTCCCAGTACCACCCCACCAAATCCCCCAAATACCCCCCCACCCCTCTCCCGTTAAACCCCCATTTCCCCCCCCCAGTACCCCCTAACCACTCCCCAGTACCACCTAACCCCTCCCCCAGTTCCCCTACCCTCCCCCAGTACCAAAATTCCCCTCCCCCAGTACCACCCCACCCCTCCCCCCGTACCACCCACCACTCCCCCAGTACCCCTA
>NC_069424.1:29426078-29431706 GCF_026875155.1 Cherax quadricarinatus
ATCTCTTACAGAATAAATAGAGCATTGGAATCTTGTCCAGTTCTAATGCTATATTTATGTTGTTTTAATCTTAGTTCGAGATTTTTACCAGTTTGACCGTAATAAACTTTATCGCAAATTTTACAAGGAATCTTATAGACACATCCATCAGCATTTTGGGGGGAATTCTTTATCAAAAATTTTTTTTAAATGTATCAAGATTTTTGATACAGTGACAGTGGTAAGGGAGTACAGAAGAGCCAGTGACAGTGGTAAGGGAGTACGGAGAGCCAGTGACAGAGTGGTAAGGGAGTACAGGAGAGCCAGTGACAGAGTGGTAAGGAAGTACAGAAGAGCCAGTGACAGTGGTAAGGGAGTACAGGAGAGCCAGTGACAGAGTGGTAAGGGAGTACAGAAGAGCCAAATGACAGTGGTAAGGGAGTACAGGAGAGCCAGTGACAGAGTGGTAAGGGAGTACAGGAGAGCCAGTGACAGTGGTAAAGGGGTAACAGGAGAGCCAGTGACAGAGTGGTAAGGGAGTACAGGAGAGCCAGTGACAGAGTGGTAAGGGAGTACAGGAGAGCCAGTGACAAGTGGTAAGGGGTACAGGGGAGCCAGTGGGCAGAAGTGGTTAGGGAGTACAGGAGAGCAGTGACAGAGTGGTAAGGGAGTACAGGAGAGCCAGTGACAGAGTGGTAAGGGAGTTTCAGGAGAGCCGTGACAGAGTGGTAAGGGAGTACAGGAGAGCCTGGTGACAGTGGTAAGGGGGTACAGGAGAGCCAGTGACAGAGTGGTAAGGGAAGTAACCGGAGAGCCATGACAGAGTGGTTTAAAGGGAGTACAGGAGAGCCAGGACAGAGTGGTAAGGGAGTTCAGGGAGAGCCAGTGACAGTGGTAAGGGGGGGTACAGGAGAGCCAGTGACAGAGTGGTAAGGGGTACAGGAGAGCCAGTGACAGAGTGGTAAGGGAGTACAGGAGAGCCAGTGACAGAGTGGTAAGGGAGTACAGGAGAGCCAGTGACAGTGGTAAGGGAGTACAGGAGAGCCAGTGACAGAGTGGTAAGGGAAAATACAGGAGAGCCAGTGACAGAGTGGTAAGGGAGTACGGAAGCCAGTGACAGAGTGGTAAGGGGAGTACAGGAGAGCCAGTGACAGTGGTAAGGGAGTACAGGAGAGCCAGTGACAGAGTGGTTAAAGGGAGTACAGGAGAGCCAGTGACAGAGTGGTAAGGGAGTACAGGAGAGCCCGTGACAGAAATGGTAAGGGAGTACAGGAGAGCCCGTGACAGTGGTTTAAAGGGGGTACAGGAGAGCCAGTGACAGAGTGGTAAGGGAGTACAAAGGGGAGCCAGTGACAGAGTGGTAAGGGAGTACAGGAGAGCCATTTACAGTGGTAAGGGGAGTACAGGAGAGCCAGTGACAGAGTGGTAAGGGAGTACAGGAGAGCCAGTGACAGGTGGTAAGGGAGTACAGGAGAGCCAGCGACAGAGTGGTAAGGGAGTACAGGAGAGCCAGTGACAGAGTGGTAAGGGAGTACAGGAGAGCCAGCGACAGAGTGGTAAGGGAGTACAGGAGAGCCAGTGACAGTGGTAAGGGAGTACAGGAGAGCCAGTGACAGAGTGGTAAGGGAGTACAGGAGAGCCAGTGACAGAGTTTGGGAAGGGAGTTTCAAAGGGGAGCCAGTAAAAGAGTGGTAAGGAGTACAGGAGAGCAAGTGATAGAGTGGTAAGGAGTACAGGAGAGCAGTGACAGTGGTAGGGAGTACAGGAGAGCCAGTGACGGTGGTAAGGGGTACAGGAGGCCCGTGACAGGTGGTAAGGGAGTTTCAGGAGAGCCAGTGAAGAGTGGTAAAGGGGGTACAGGAGAGCAGTGGGCAGTGGTAAGGGAGTACAGGAGAGCCAGTGACAGTGGTAAGGGGTACAGGAGAGCCAGTGGGCAGAGTGGTAAAGGGGTCAGGAGAGCAAGTGTAGGTGTAGGGGAGTACAGGAGGCCAGTGACAGAGTGGTTAGGAGTACAGGAGAGCAATTTGTAGCAGTGGTAAAGGGAAATACAGGAGAGCCAGTGGACAGTGGTAAGGGAGTCAGGAAGCCAGTGACAGATGGTAGGGAAGTACAGGAGAGCCAGTGAAGAGTGGTAGGGAAATACAGGAGAGCAAGTGATAGAGTGGTAAGGGGAGTACAGGAGAGCCAGTGACAGAGTGGTATGGGAGTACAGGAGAGCCGTGACAAGATGGTTGGGGGGTAAGGAGGCCAGTGACAGAAGTGGTAGGGAAATACAGGAGAGCAGTGACAGAGTGGTAAGGGGGTACAGGGGAAACAGTGACAGAGTGGTAAGGGAGTAAAGGAGAGCAAATGACAGAGTGGTAAGGGAGTACAGGAGAGCCAGTGACAGAGTGGTAAGGGAGTACAGGAGAGCCAGCGAAGAGTGGTAGGGAGTACAGGAGAGCAGTGGGCAGTGGGTAAGGGTACAAGGAGAGCAGCGACAGAGTGGTAGGGAGTACAGGAGAGCCAGTGACAGTGGTAAGGGGATACAGGAGACCAGTGACAGAGTGGTAAGGGAGTACCCGGAGAGCCAGTGACAGTGGTAAGGGAGTACAGGGAGCCGTGACAGAGTGGTAAGGGAGTACAGGAGAGCCAGTGAAGAGTGTAAGGGATACTGGAGAGCCCGCGACAGAGTGGTAAGGGGTACAGGAGAGCAGTGACAGAGTGGTAAGGGAAATACAGGAGAGCCCGCGAAGATGGTAAGGGAGTACAGGAGGCCAGCGCAGAGTGGTAAGGGAGTTTTCAGGAGAGCCAGCGACAGAGTGGTAAGGGAGTACAGGAGAGCCAGTGACAGAGTGGTAAGGGAGTACAGGAGAGCCAGCTACAAAGTGGTAAGGGAGTACAGGAGAGCCAGTGACAGTGGTAAGGGAGTACAGGAGAGCCAGTGACAGAGTGGGCGAAGGTCTGTCAACATATTACCAAGAACAAGAAGAAAAACTTTGGACAGAAGTTAATAAGTTGAGAAAGCCTCGGGAACAAATACATTTAGTAGATCTACGTTTGGACAGTTTAAAGGTTAACAGTTAAAAGCTAAGATGGGAGTTATTATACGGGGACGTGGAGGAATTGAGACCACGGAGAGAATACTTCAAGCAGTTGCTAAATGTTGATGAAGAGAAGCAGTGATTCCATGGGATGGGCAGCGAGGTAGAGTTTTTATATGGACATCGAGGCTCATACTGCGGTACGTAGGAAAGTGGGTGATTATTTTCCAGTAAGAGTAGGAATTAGAGAGGTATGTGTGATGTTACCATGGTTGTTTAACACATAGATGAGACTGTGAAACAAGTGAACGTTGCGGTGTTGAGAAGTGTGGGAGTCGAAGATAACGAATTTGGTACTATGTGGGAGTTGTCATAGTTTTTTGTTTTTGCCTATGACACAATGCTTTTGGAAGATTCTGAAGAGAGACTGCAAAAACTGATGGAGAAATTTGAGAAGGTATGCAAAAGAAATTAAGTAAAAGTGAACATAGGAAAAAATCAAGGTGATGAGAGTAAAGAAAATTAACTAATGTAAGACCGGATATCAGAATAAAGAGAGGGAGTACACAGGAAATAAATGTGCTCAGATATTTGGGAGTAGACTTGTCGATGGACGCGGGTTTATTAAAGATGAGGTGAACAAGAAAGAAATGGTATACAATACCTGTCGGTATTGTATACCATTTTAATATAATATTCACACTGTGGTATAAACCGTGGTAACTGATACCGACAAACTGGTTTAACAAGACATGTAAGCAAACACTAGCACATATTTTAAAAACGTTAAGGTCCTGGGACTTTGATCACTTCTGACACACAATTTAAAACAGCGTAATTGACACATAGTGACCTGAATCACATGAACCTGAGATTATGTGTTTCCTGTGTTGACAGGTAGGTGGTGCTTTGCCTGGTATTTGCTCACGAGTCATAAGGAAGGAGGAGAACAGCAGCAGGCCTACTGGCCCATACTTGGCAGGTCCTTCTCAAACCCAAACTCACTAAGAAAAATATCAGTGCCACCCAAAGAGTAAGCTTTGTTAACCCTGTTAAGTCAAGTCCCACCCAATTCCATTACCTCTCATGTATTTATTCTATATCGGCTGTCAGCAGACAATGAGGAATTATTCGATCAGATATTCATTTTGAAGGAAATCTATAAGACACGTTGTAGATTTTCGTGAATAAAAGTGTTAAAATTAGGGAGAAAAACAGTGACATTTAGTGCGGAATCAATGAGTTTATATTATTACGATAAAATAATTGCGAAAAAAACTCACGAACAGTAATGTAATACACACACTACCACACACACACACACCACACACACACAACCACACAACACACCACACACACACACACCACATACACACACACACAAACTCACACACACCTAACACACACACACACACTCGTGTTTATCCATGGGGCTTAGGAGAGAGGACGAAGGGCACAAATGAAAGCGGCAGAAGAAAGAAAGGGATTGGGAAAATCTCACGGAAATAGGTGAAGAAGACATAGACGAGGATTGTAAATTTTCAAAGAATAGAGGGGTACTGAAGGGGAGAACGACCGATCAAGTGATTTTTCAGGACAGAACAGTGCGGAAAGGATTCTCCAGAGGGAAAAAACGGTTGAAATACTCGAGAGTAAAGAGGGTGTTTCCCAGACAGAACAGAACACAAACAGAACGACAGCAGCTGAGGGAGAGGCAAAAAAAAACGAAAGGGTAGGAAAGGAACAAGGATGGAACCCGCAGAGGCCCCGTCAGAGCAGAACAGGCAGAAGGGGAAGCACACACAAAACATCCTCAGAACCCCACAGCCCTTACACCATCCAACAAACATACAATCCCTACCCACGCTTTCCCCCAACACCAGCTGTAGAAACCCACAGTATGCTACCGGGGGCTCCCACCCTCCAGGCCCCCCCCAAACCACAGTGTTGGAAAGGAAAATGAAGGCATGGTAACAAAAGCTGATGGAATGACAAATAAATGGGAGGATTTGGGACGAAAGAATCAAGGAGGCTACCGGGGCATATAGCTCCACAGAAAACCAAGTTACAGGGATGATAAAAAGATGCCCCTCTTTTAACGGGTACCAGTTGAGGAAAGGGAAAAAAGGGAACAGGGGGGTTGGAAAAGGGGGCACTGGGATCAAAAAAAAGATGGGATTTTGTGAGTGGAGGAGGGACAGGGAGAAAAAGTGATTACATAGCGGGGAAAGCTTCCTTGGAGATCCCCAAAGTGGAATAGCAGTGATGTATAACCCCCCACAGAACGCGGAGGCCAAAGGGAAAAGTTTGATGAATGCAATAGAGCGATGGTTGACACACTGGTGCAGTGGCAGAAGAGCTATGCATGCAGGGCAAAGCTCCCGATCTGGGGACTTTAACCAAAGGGATCGATTGGGAGAACTTGGAAGCCACATGGGGGGATACATGGAGGGGTAAGATGATGTAGGGGTACTGGAAAAAATTTATGTCCAACATGTAAGGGGGCACTACAAAAGAGAGAGGAGAGGATGAACCAGAAAACTGGGGCTTTTAAAATTCACCCCGAGTAGTGCAGATATTTAGGACATCACATAGAAAGACCCTTAGGTCCAGCGATTTATGTGGG
>NC_069424.1:29432206-29452676 GCF_026875155.1 Cherax quadricarinatus
TGAAAACCCCAAACTTTTGGTAATCCCCCCTTTAAATTTTTAAACTCCAACGCTTATTTCCAAACCCTGGGAATTTATTTCCCCCAAAACCCACCCTTGAATTTTTAAACCACCCCCTTTGGGGGGGAAAAACATCCAACTTTCTTTCCTAAGGGGGAAAAAACTTTTCTAAATTTAATACCCCCCCCTTTTCCCCTCTCCAACTTGACCCTCCGCCCTTCCTAAAACCTCCATTCCCTTCTTTCATTTACCTCCTCCTCCCAACCCCAACATAAACCTCCCCCTTTTGCCCCTCACCCAACCCCTTTTTTTCTCCGCCTTTTCCAAACCCCCAAAAGCAAAAAGGGCCCCCAAAAGGCCTTACAAATACTTTTTTATTTTTATTTTTAATTTCCACCCTTTCCAAGCCCCCTTATTTTCCCCTTAAAACCCCTTTTTTTTCCCTTTGCTTTCCTTTCTCCTTTTTACTTTTAAATTCCTTTTCCAATTTAATAACTTACCTCACTTTCCCGGAAAAACTCCAGTTTTAAAATCCCCCTATAATTTTTGCCCCCTTTTTATCCCCTTTGCCTTTTCCAAAAAAAAATGAAAAGCCTCTTTCCCTTTCTAAACCCCCTTTTCCTTAAATATTTTTAAATCTTAAAATTTTTTTGGCCCAAAACCCCCCTTTTTAAAAAACCTTTTTTTTCCCCACCTTTTTTTAAACCAATTTTTTTTTTAAAAATCCCATAAAATTTCCCGGCTCCTTTAACCCCCTTTTTTTTTCCTCTCCTTTTTTCCCCCCCCAAATTTTAAAAAGGTTTCTTCCTCCCAATCCAAAAGGATTTTTTCCCTCCTTTGGCCCAACCCCCCAAAAATTTTCCCCCCTGCTTTTCTTTCTTCAACCCAAAAATTTCCTTTCCCCCCTTTAAAATTTATTCCCCCCAAAAACCCCCCCCAACCCCAAATCTTTTCCACTTAAAATTTTTTCCTTTTTTAAACGAAAATCCATTTTTTCTTATCCTTTCTTTAAATTTTTAATCCCCCAACCTCCTCCCCCAAAAAACCTTTTCTTTTTTTTAACAAAAATTATTTTTTTTAAAACTTTTAAACCCACTTCCTTTTTCTTTTTTAAAAAATTTGTTAAAACTCTCAACCCCTCTCTTTTTCTCCCCTTTTACTTTTCCCCCCTTCCTTAAACCCCTTTCTCTTTTTTTTCCATAAAAATTTTTTTCCCCCTTCACCCTTCTACTTTTTTTCTCTATCTCTTTTTTCCCCCTTTAAAACTTTCTTTTATTATTTTATATATTAATATATTTTATATATATTTTTAAATAAAATATATATATATAAATAAAATATATATAAAAAAAATATATATAAAAAAATATAAAAAAAATATATATAAAATATATATATATATATATAAAAAAATTAAAAATATATAAAATAAAAAAATAACACACCCCAACACACACACAAAGAGATGTACTCTAAGACTTTAAAACGGGTCCCGTATTCACAGATTCACGGGACTGCGAGAGATTTCAATGTTTACACAAGGGTGACCTAAAGTTTAATGCGGAATCTTAGTTTTAAAGCGAAAATTCATTGACACAGAAGAAAGGACCAATTTTTTTATCTATGTGTTGGTTAGGTTTTTAAATAAAAAAATTTAATAATAAGGGTTTAAAAAAAAATAATAAAAAATAATAATAATAATAATAATAATAAAAAATTAATAAATAATAAAAATAAAAAAAATTTTTAATTTTTAATTTTTTTAATTTTTAATTTTAATAAAAAAACCAAATTTTTGTATTTTTAATTGTTTTATTATTTTTTTTATTTTTTACAGAAAAGAAAAAAAACAAAAAATGGGACAAAAGAAAATTTAAATAAAACCTCAAAAAAAAAAAAAAAACCCCCCTTTCCCCCCCCCAACCCCTTATCAATTAATTCTAAATTTTGAAAACCAACAAAAGAGCACCCAAATTTATTTAAAATAAATGATGAAAAGGGTTTCGGAGAATTTGCAGATGTTTTTTAAAATTTTTGACAAATCCCAAAGTTCAAAATTTTGGGGCCCGTTAAATAACCTTTCCCACATAAAAACTAAATAATGTAGATCTTAAGGGCTATTTGTTGGGCGAAAAGGATTTGGGAAAGTTTTTGGTTAGCAAAAACCCAAAAACCCAAAGGGACAAAAATTGCATTAGTTTTCGAAATTTAAAGCTAACAAATTCTTGGCTTCATATCTAGAAGTTTAAAAAATAGAAGTCCCGGGTTTTTTAAACCCCAATATACCTTTGGGTTTTAGGCCCCCATTTAGACTATCCCTGCTCGTTTGGTCCCCGTTTTTACAAAATGGAAATAAAGTCGGGAAAAAGGGACGGGAAAGGATAAACAAAGATAAACCCCATGTATCAAAAAATTTTCCATATGGGGATAGACTAAGGGCCCGGGAATCTGCACTCTTCGAAAGGCGTAGAAATTAGGGGGGATATGGATCGAGGTGTATAAAGGGAAAAACCCAGGAAAAAATTTAAAGGGGAGTAAAAAACGTGTTTAAAATTTCCAGCCAAGCCCGGCTCCAGCAAGGGGTTTCAATTTTAAAAAATTTAGATTCGGGAAAGGGAAATAGGAAAGCACTGGTTTGGTAATAAGTTGTGAATGAGTGGAAAAAAATCCCCCAATTTCAGGGTTTTTCAGGCTAAAACGTGTGTAGGTTTTTAAAAAAAGGTTTGATAAATAAATGAGTGGGGTGTGGTGGGTGTGAGTTTTGGGCCCCGATAGTTGTTTCCCCGTGGGTTGGGGCCGTGCCCATCCTTAGTGGAGATGACCAAAAATGGGGGGGGTCATTGGGGTAAACCGGGGGAGTGGGTTTATTGGGCTTATCCTTGGGGGGAAGGACCTGCTCCCCAAAGGGTCGAGGCCTGTTTTCAATGTTCCTTTTTTCTTATGTTTTTTATTCTTAAGTACTGCATGTCGGGTTCATTCATTCCCCCTTTTAATGCAAACCCTTTTGGGAAAGGGAGGGATAATGTTTTCTGGAAGTTTGGTATAATGTTTTTTCTGGGGGGGAAGGGATAAGTTTGTCTGGAAGGGGAGGTAAATTTTTTGTCTGGAAGGTAGGTATAATGTTTGTCTGGGGAAATTTGGTATAATTTTTTTCTGGAAGGTAAAGGAAAAATTTTTTTTTCTTTAAAGGGAGGGATAATGGGTTTTTCTGGGGAAAGGGGGTATAATGTTTTTCTGGAAAAATAGGGGATAAGGGTTTGTCTTTGGGAAATTGGGGATTAAAATTTTTTCGGAAGGTAGGTAAAAATGTTTTCTGGAAAATAGGTTTAATGTTTGTCTGGAAGGTAGGTAAAATGTTTGTCCCGGAAAGGGGGTATAATGTTTTTCTGGAAAAGGGGAAAGGGATAAAGTTTTTCTGGAAGGAGGTATAATGTTTTTTCTGGAAAGGAGGTATAAAAAGTTTGTTTGGAAGGGGGGTATAAAGTTTTTTCTGGAAAAGGGAGGTTTAATGTTTTTTCTGGAAGGGAGGGATAATGTTTTTTTTGGAAGGTAGGTAAAAATGTTTTTTCGGGAAATAGGTATAAAGTTTTTCTGGAAGGTAAAGGGATAATGTTTGTCTGGAAGGGGGGTATAAGTTTGTCTGGGGAAGGGAGGGATTAAAGTTTGTCCCGGGGGGCAGGGATAATGTTTTTTCTGGAAGTTTGGGGGGAATTTTTTGTCTGGAAAATTTGGGTTTTAAAAGTTTGTCTGGAAAGGGTTTAATTTTTTTCTGGAAGGTAGGTATAATGTTTTTTCTGGAATTTGGTATAATGTTTGTCTGGGAAAGGAGGTATAATGTTTGTTGGAAAGGGGGGTAAAAATGTTTTGGGCTGGAAAAAAAGGATAAAGTTTTCTGGAAGGAGGGTAAAAATGTTTGTCTGGGAAAGGGAGGTATTAATGTTTTTCCCGGAAAAAATAGGTATAATGTTTTTTTCTGGAAGGGGGTATAATGTTTGTTTTGGAAGGTAGGGGATAATGTTTGTCTGGAAAGGGAGGTATAATTTTTTGTCTGGAAGGTAGGGATTAAAGTTTGTTTTGGAAAGGTATAATGTTTGTCCCGGAAGGAGGTATAATGTTTTTTCTGGAAGGGAGGTTAATGTTTTTCTGGAAGGAGGGATAATGTTTTTTCTGGAAGGGAGGTTTTAAGTTTGTCTGGGAAGGTAGGTTAATGTTTTTTCTGGAAAATAGGTATAATGTTTTTTTGGAAGGGGGTAGGTATAAATGTTTGTTGGAAGGTAGGAAAAATGTTTTTCTGGGAAGGGAGGGATAATTTTGTCTGGAAGGAGGTTAAAAAGTTTTTTCGGAAGGAGGTATAATGTTTGTTCCCGGAAGGAGGTATTTAAAGGTTTTTTTCTGGAAGGGGGTATAATGTTTGTTGGAAAAAAGGTTAATGTTTGGGCCCGGGAAAAGGGAGGTATAATTTTGTCTGGAAAAGGAGGTATAATGTTTTTTTGGAAGGGAGGGATAATGTTTTTCTGGGAAAGGGGGTTAATGTTTGGTTTTGGAAGGAGGTATAATGTTTGTCGGAAGGTAAAGGGATAATGTTTTTTTCTGGAAGGAGGTATAAAGTTTTTCTGGGGAAGGGAGGGATAATGTTTGGTTTTGGAAGGAGGATAAGTTTGTTGGGAAAGGAGGGGATAAGTTTGTCTGGAAAGGGAGGTATAATGTTTTTTCTGGAAGGGAGGTAAAAATTTTTTTTTCTGGAAGGAGGTATAATGTTTGTCTTGGGAAAGGGAGGTATAATGTTTGTCTGGGAAGGGAGGTTTTAATGTTTTTTCTGGAAGGTAGGTATAAGTTTGTCTGGAAAGGGGGGGTTTTTTAAAGTTGTCTGGAAGGAGGGATAATGTTTTTTCTGGAAGGTAGGTAAATGTTTGTCTGGAAGGTGGGGGATAATTTTGGGCTGGAAAGGGAGGTATAATGTTTGTTGGAAGGGAGGTTTAAAGTTTGTCTGGAAGGAGGGATAATGTTTGTCTGGAAAAGGTTTGGGAAAAATGTTTGTTGGAAAAGGGAGGTATAATGTTTTTTTGGAAGGAAGGGAAAAATGTTTTTTCTTAAGGAAAGTTTTTGGTAATAATGTTTGGGCTGGAAGGTGGTAAAGTTTTTGTTGGAAGGTAGGTATAATGGTTTTTTCTGGAAAGGGAGGGATAATTTTTTCTGGAAGGAGGGGATAATTTTTGTCGGGAAAGGAGGTATTAAAGTTTGTCTGGAAGGTAGGGATTTGTTTGGTTTTGGAAAGGGGGTATAAAGGGTTTTTTTTGGAATGGTTAAAAGGTTTTTAATGTTTGGCTGGAAGGTTTGGTAAAAAAGTTTGTCGGAAGGGTTTGGTATAATGTTTGTCTGGAAGGTAGGGATAATTTTTTTCTGGGGAAAGGAGGTAAAATGTTTGTTCCCCGGAAGGTAGGTTTTAAAAATTTTTGGGAAGGGAGGGATAAAGTTTGTCTGGGAAGGTTTGGTTTTAATGTTTTTTCTGGAAAGGGAAGGGATAATGTTTGCTGGGAAGGGAGGTTAATGTTTTTTCTGGAAGGAGGGGAAATGTTTGGGCTGGAAGGTAAGGGATTTGGGTTTTTCTGGAAGGTAGGTTTTAATGTTTGTCTGGAAGGTGGGGATAATGTTTGTCTGGGGAAGGGAGGTATAAAGTTTGTCTGGAAGGAAATTTTAAAGTTTTTCAATTGGGACGGGGGTAATGGTTTTTCTGGAAAAGGGAGGTATAATGTTTGTCTGGGAAGGGGAGGATAATGTTTGTCTGGGAAAATGGGGATAATGGGTTTTTCTGGAAAAGGGAGGTAAATGTTTGGGCAAAGTAGGTTTTAATGTTTTTTTTGGAAAGGGAGGTATAATGTTTGTCTGGAAGGTAGGGTAATGTTTGTCTGGAAGGTGGGGATAAAAGTTTGTTGGAAGGTAGGGATTGTTTTTTTCGGAAGGGTATAAAAAAGTTTGTCTGGAAGGTGGGGATAAAGTTTTTTTTCTGGAAGGTAGGTTTTTAATGTTTTTCCCGGAAGGAAATATAATGTTTGGGCAAGGGAGGTAAAAAATGTTTGTTTGGGAAAGGAGGTATAAAGTTTGTTGGAAGGTGGTTTTTTGGGTTTTTCCCGGAAGGTGGTAAATTTTGTTGGAAAGGGAGGTATAATGTTTTTTCTGGAAGGTAGGTAAAGTTTGCCTGGAAAAGGGAGGTATAAGTTTGGGCTGGAAGTAGGTATAAGTTTGTCTGGAAGGGAAGGGAAAAGGTTTTTTCTGGAAGGGGGGTATTTAAAGTTTGTTTGGAAGGTAGGTATTTGTTTTTCTGGAAAGGGGGGTATAATGTTTGTCTGGAAGGGAGGTATAATGTTTTTTTGGAAGGTAGGTTTAATGTTTTTGGAAGGGAGGTATAATGGTTTTTCTGGAAGGAGGTATAATTTGCTGGAAGGGGGTAAAAATGTTTTTCTGGGAAGGGGAGGGATAAAAAGTTTCCCGGAAGTAGGGATAAAGTTTTTCTGGAAGGGGTATAATGTTTGTCTGGAAAGGGAGGTATTTTGTTTTTTGGAAGGGAGAATAAAAGTTTGTCTGGAGGTGGGGATAATGTTTCTGGAAGTAGGTTAATGTTTGGGCCCGGAAGGAGGTTAATGTTTGTCTGGAAAGGGGGGTAAAAATTTTTTTGTCTGGAATTTGGTATAAGGTTTTTCTGGAAGGTGGGTTTTAATGTTTGTCTGGGGGTAGGTATAATGTTTTCTGGAAGTAGGTTAAGTTTGTTTGGGAAAGGGAGGGGTTTAAAGTTTGGGCTGGAAGGTTGGGATAATTTTGTTGGAAAATAGGATAATTTTTCCGGAAAAAGGGGGAAATGTTTGTCTGGAAGGTAGGTTATAAAATTTTTTCTGGGAAAGGGAGGTATAATTTTGTCTGGAAAGGGAGGTAAAATTTTGTCCCGGAAGGAGGTTTTAATGTTTGTCGGGGAAGGGAGGGATAATTTTTTTTCTGGAAGGTAGGTATAATGTTTGTCTGGAAATTTGGTATAAGTTTTTTCCCGGAAGGGAGGGTTAAAGTTTGTCTGGGAAAGTAGGTAAAATTTTTGGAAAAATAGGTAAATGTTTGTCTGGAAGGTAGGTATAATGTTTGTCTGGAAGGGAGGTAAATGTTTTCTGGAAGGGGTTTTAATTTTGTTTGGAAAGGGGGTTAAGGTTGTCTGGAAGGGAGGGAAGTTTTTTTTTGGAAGGTGGGGAAAAATGTTTTTTCTGGGAAAAAAGGTATAATGTTTTCCTGGAAGGGAGGGATAATGTTTTGGGCTGGAAGGGAGGTATAATGTTTTTTCTGGGAAGGGAGGTAAAATGTTTGTCTGGAAATTGGGTATAAGTTTTTCGGAAGGTAGGTAAATGTTTTTTCCCGGGAAAAGGTTGGGGATAATGGTTTTTTCGGAAAAGGAAGGTTTTAATGTTTGTCTGGAAGTAGGTATTAAAAAATTTTTTTGGAAAGGAGGATAATGTATTTGGAAAGGGAAAGGGATAAATTTTTTCCCGGGAAATAGGTATAATGTTTGTTGGGGGGAAAGGGGGAAAGGAGGTTTTTAAAGTTTGTCCCCCAAAGGGAGGTATAATTTTTTTGTCCCCCAAGTGGGGATAATGTTTGTCTGGAAGGGAGGTTTAAGGGTTTTTCTGGGAAAGGGGGGTTAAATGTTTGTCTGGAAGGTGGGGATAAAGTTTGTCTGGAAGTAGGTTTAAAAATTTTTCTTTGGAAAAGGGGGGTATAAATTTGTTTTGGAAGGGAGGGATAATGTTTTTTCCCGGAAGGTAGTTTTAATGTTTGTCGGAAAGGGAGGTATAATGTTTTCTGGAAGGTGGGTATAATGTTTGTTTGGAAAAGGGAGGTATAATGTTTTTTCTGGAAGGAAAGGGAAATGTTTGTCTGGAAGGTGGGGATAATGTTTGTCTGGAAGGTGTATAATGGTTTTTCTGGAAGGTAGGTATAATTTTTTGTCTGGAAGGTGGGGAAATTTTTTTTCTGGAAGGTGGGGATAAAGTTTGTTCTGGAAAGGGAGGTATTTTTTGTTTGAAGGGAGTATAATTTTGTCTGGAAGGTTTTGGGATAATGTTTTTTTGGGGGGGTTTGGATAATTTTTTCTGGAAGGTGGGGTTTTTGTTTTTTCTGGAAAAGGGAGGTATAATGTTGGGAAGGGGGTATAATGTTTTTCTGGAAGGTAGGTTTAATTTTGTTAGAAGGGAGGATAAGGGTTTTTTCTGGAAGGTGGGTTTTAAAGTTTGGGCCCGGAAGGGAGGTATAATGTTTGTTTTGGAAGGTTTGGATAATGTTTGTCTGGGAAAGGGGGGTATAATGTTTGTCTGGAAGGTAGGTTTTAATGTTTTTCCCGGAAGGAAAAAGGGAAAGTATAAATTTTTTCTGGAAGGGGGGTTTTAAATTTTTTTGGTTTTGAAGGTGGGGATAATGTTTGTCTGGAAGGTAGGGATAAAGTTTTTTCTGGAAGGAAATTAAAAGTTTGTCTGGGAAAGGAAAGGGAAAATGTTTGCCCGGAAGGAAGGGATATGTTTTTTCTGGGAAAGGGGGGTATAATGTTTTTTGGGAAG
Organism: Cherax quadricarinatus; assembly: GCF_026875155.1. Classification (NCBI taxonomy): domain Eukaryota; kingdom Metazoa; phylum Arthropoda; class Malacostraca; order Decapoda; family Parastacidae; genus Cherax; species Cherax quadricarinatus. The sequence goes on from NC_069424.1 coordinate 29,440,795, forward strand.
GGAGGTATAATGTTTTTTCCCGGAAAAATAAGTATAATGTTTGTCCTGGAAAGGGAGGTAAATGTTTTTCTGGAAGGGGGGGTATAAAGTTTTGGTCTGGAAGGTGGGGATAATGTTGTCTGGAAGGGGGGTTTAATTTTGTCTGAAGGTGGGGATAATGGTTTTTCTGGAAAGGGAAAGGGGTTTAAAATTTGCCCGGAAAAGGGGGGGTAAAATGTTTTCTGGAAAAATAGGTTAATGTTTGCCCGGAAGGTAGGTATAATTTTTTCTGGAAGGGGGGTATTAAAGTTTGGGCCCGGGGAAAGGGGTATAATGTTTGGGGTTTGGGAAGTAGGAATAATGTTTGTCTGGAAGGGGGGTATAATGTTTTTTTTTTAGGAGGTTTTTTTTGGGAATAAAAAAAAAAAAAAAAAATTTTTTGTTGGAAGGTAGGTATAATGTTTTTCTTTAAAGGGAGGGGAAAAGTTTGTTGGAAGGGGGTATAATTTTGTCTGGAAGGGTTTTATAAAAGTTTTTTTTGGAAAGGGGGTATAATGTTTGTCGGAATGGAAAAAATTTTTGTAAAGGTATAATTTTTTCTGGGAAAAGGGAGGGAAATGTTTGCTGGAAAGGGAGGTATAAAATTTTTTTGGGGAAAGGGGGTATAATTTTGTCGGAAAGGGAGGTAAAAATTTTTGTTGGAAGGGGGTATAATGTTTGTCTGGAAGGTAGGTTTTAATGTTTGGCTTGGGAAAGGGAGGATAATGTTTGTCCGGAAAGGAAAATTTTAATGTTTGTCTGGAAGGGGGTATAATTTTGGGCTGGGAAAAAGGTAAAATTTTTTCTGGAAGGGAGGTTTTAAAATTTTTTTCGGAAGGTAGGTATAATTTTGTCTGGGAAGGTAAGGGATAATTTTTCTGGAAGGAGGTTTTAAAAAGTTTGTCTGGAAGGTAGGGATAATTTTGTCTGGGAAAGGGAGGGAAAAATGTTTTTTTGGAAGGTTTGGTTTTAATGGGGTTTTTCTGGAAGGGGAGGTATAATTTTGTCTGGGGAAAAGGTATAATTTTGTCTGGAAGGTAGGGGAAATTTTGTTGGAAGGTAGGTATAATTTTGTCTGGGAAATTTGTTTTAAAGAAAATTTTCTTGGGAAGGGGAGGTATAATGTTTGTCTGGAAGGTAGGTTTTAAAAATTTGTCCCGGAAGGTAGGTATAATTTTTTGTTGGAAGGGAGGTATAATAAATTTTTCTGGAAGGGAGGTATAATGTTTGTTGGAAGGAAGGGAAAATTTTGTTGGAAGGAAAGGTTTTAATTTTGTCCCGGAAGGGGGTAAAAATTTGTCTGGAAGGTTAAATATAAATTTTTTCTGGGAAGTTGGGGGAATTTTGTCTGGAAGGTGGGGGTAATGTTTGTCTGGAAAGGGAGGTATAATTTTGCCCCGGAAGGTGGGGTAAGTTTTTCTGGAAGGTAGGTAAATGTTTGTCTGGAAAGGGAGGTTTTAAAAAGTTTGTCCCGGAAGGGAGGGATTAAAGGTTTTTTCTGGAAGGGGGTATAATGTTTTTTTGAAGGAAGGGGATAATTTTGTCTGGGGAAAGGGGGTATAATTTTTGTCTGGAAGGAAATTTTAATTTTTTCTGGAAAAAGGGGGGTATAATGTTTTTTCTGGAAGGGAGGTATAATTTGTCTGGGAAAGGTTTAAAGGGAAAATTTTGTTTTGGAAGGTGGTATAATGGGTTTTTCTGGAAGGTAGGTTTTTTTTGTCTGGAAGGAAAATATAATTTTTTTGTCTGGAAGGAAAGGGATATTGTTTGTCCCGGAAGGTTGGTATAATTTTTCTGGAAGGTAGTTAAAAATTTTTTTTGCCCGGAAAGGGAGGTATATGTTTTTGGAAAGGGGGGTTTAATTTTGTCTGGGAAGGGGGTTTTAAATTTTTTTGGGAAGGTAGGTTAAATTTTGTCTGGAAGGTGGGTTTTTTAAAGTTTGGGCCCCGGAAGGTTTGGTATAATGTTTTTCTGGAAGGTAGGGATAATGTTTCGGAAAGGGAGGTATAATGTTTGGGCTGGAAGGTTGGGGGATTATGTTTGTCCCGGGGGGAAAGGTTTTTAAATTTGTCCTTTGGGGGTGGGATAATGTTTGGGCTGAAAGGGAGGTATAATGTTTTGGGCTGGGAAAGGGAGGTATAAAGTTTTTCTGGAAGGTAGGTTTAAAAGTTTGTCTGGAAAAGGTATAATGTTTGTCTGGAAGGGAGGTTTTTTGTTTTCTGGAAGGTGGGGATAATGTTTGGGCTGGAAAAGGGGGTTAAAATTTTTTCTGGAAGGTAGGGATAATGTTGGGCCCGGAAGGTAGGTATAATGTTTGTCTGGGAAAGGGAGGTATAATTTTGTCTGGAAAAGGGGGTATAATTTGTCTGGAAGGTGGGGATAATGTTTGTCTGGGGGGTTGGTATTTAAATTTTTTCGGAATTTGGGGTTTTTTTTGTTTTTTCCCGGAAGGGGAGGGATAATTTTGTCCCCAAATTTTGGGGAAATGTTTGGGCTGGAAGGTAGGGATAAATTTTTTCTGGAAGGTTGGTAAATGTTTTTTTCTGGAAGGTAAAGGGATTTTTGTTTGTCTGGAAGGAAGGTATAATGTTTTTTTCTGGAAAGGGAGGTAAAAATTTTGTTTTGGAAGGTAGGGGGTTTAAAATTTTTTCTGGAAGGTTGGGGAAATGTTTGTTGGAAGGGGGGTTTTTAAAGTTTGTCCCGGAATTTTTTAAATTTTTTCGGAAGGGGGGATAATGTTTGTTGGAAGGGGGGTTTAATGTTTGTTTGGAAAGGGAGGTTTTAAGGTTTTTTCTGGAAAGGGGGTAAAAATTTTGGTTTTTGGAAAGGGAGGTATAATTTTGTCTGGAAGGTGGGTTTAATGTTTTCTGGAAGGGAGGTTTAATGTTGTTTTGGAAAGGGAGGTATAATTTTGTCTGGAAAGTTGGGGATAATGTTTTTCCCGGGGGGTAGGTATTTATTTGTCTGGGAAAGGGGGGTATAAGTTTTTCCCGGAAAAGGGAGGTTTTAATGTTTGTCTGGAAGGTAGGTTTTTGTTTTGTTTTTGGAAGGTTGGTAAATGTTTGGGTTTGGGAAGGGAGGTTTTTGTTTTTTCTGGAATTTTTTAAATATTTGGGCTGGAATTAGGTAATTTTTTTTGTCTGGAAAAGGGGGGTATAATGGGTTTTTTTTGGAAGGGGAGGGATAAATTTTTTCTGGAAGGTTGGTAAAAATGTTTGTTGGAGGTAGGTATTTTGTTTGCTGGAAAAGGGATAAAGGGTTTTTCTGGAAGGGAGTATTTAAAGTTTTTCTGGAATTAATTTTTAAAAATTTTTTCTTTAAGTTTGGTTTTTTAATTAATTTAAATTTTTTCCTTAATTTAATTTTTAATTTTTTTTTAAAATTAATTTTTTAAATAAAAATTTTCCCCCCGGGGGTAAAATATAATTTTGTTGGAAGGGGGGAAAAAATTTTGTCTTGGGGAAAGGGGGTATAATGTTTTGCTGGGAAAGGAGGTTTTAATGTTTTTCTGGAAGGTAGGATTAAAGTTTGTCCCGGAAGGAGGGAAATGTTTGTCCTTTGGGAAAGGAGGGAAAATGTTTTTTCTGGAAGGGAGTATAAAAGTTTTTTCTGGAAGGTAGGTTAAAAGTTTGTTTTGGAAAGGTTTGGTCGGGAATTTTATTTTTTCTGGAAAGGGAGGAAAAATGTTTGTCTGGAAGGTAAAAATTTTAATGTTTGTCTGGAAAGGGAGGTATAATGTTTGTTTTGGGAAGGTAGGTATAATGTTTTTGGGGAAAGGAAGGGATTAAAGTTTGTCTGGAAGGAAAGGAAAAATGTTTTTTTTTGGAAGGTAGGTATAAAGTTTTTCTGGAAGGAAGGTATAATGGGTTTTTCCCGGAAAGGGAAAGGTTTTAATTTTGTCTGGAAGGTTGGGGAAAATGTTTGTCCCGGAGGAGGTATAAAAGTTTGTTTGGAAGGTAAAGGGAATGTTTGTCCCGGGAAAAAAGGTATAATTTTTTGGGCCCGGAAGGTAGGATAATGTTTGTCTGGAAGTTTGGGATAATTTTTTTCTGGGAAAGGAAAGGTTTTAATGGGTTTTTCCCGGAAATTTGGTATAATTTTTGTCTGGAAGGTGGGGATAATGTTTCTCTGGAAGGTAGGTTAATGTTTGTCTGGAAGGAGGAAAAGTTTTTCTGGAAGGGGCCTTTAAAATTTTTTCCCCCGGGGGGGATTAATTTTTTGGGGGGGTAAATTTTTTAATTTTTTAATTTTTTAATTTTTATTAAAAGTTTTTTATTAATATTTTTAATTTTTTTTCAAGGGGTCACTAAAGTGGGGTATATTTTGTTTTTTTGGGGGGTGGGAAAAATTGGTTTTTCCTGGAAGGGGGGGTATTAATTTTCCCCAGGTAGGTTAAGTTTTTCGGAATTTTAAAGGCCAAAAGGAATTTTGGTTAAGGGAATAAGTTTGCTAACCGGTTAAAATTTTTTAAAAATAAAAGTTTGTTAAAGGGGGGTAAGGGAAATTTTCCCAAAGAAATGTTTGTTGGGAATAAGGGGAATTTTTTGGGGGGAAAAAAAGGGATAAAATTTTTAAGGGAAATTTTTGTTTGGTTTAAAGGAAAAAAAAGGGCCTTAACATTAATTTTGTTAATAGGATAAAATTTTTTTGGGGGGGTATTTTTAAGTTTTTAAAAATAAATAATGTTTTTGGGAAATTTTTATAATTTTTTAAAGGTTATAATTTTTTTGTTGGAAAGGGGAAAAAGTTTTTAAAGGTTTTTTGGTTTGAAAGGATTTTTTTCCCATTTAATTTTTATGGGGGTTTAAAGTTTGTCTAGGGGGGGAATAAATTTTTCCCCCAATTTAAGTTTTTTTTAAGGATTTTTTAAATTTTTTAAGGAAAATTTTGGGGTGGGTTAAGGCGGGAAGGTTGGTTTTAAATTTTTTTGGGGGGTGGTTTTAAATAATTTTTTCTTTGGCCAAGGGTTTCTGGAAATAATTTAAATTTTGTTGGAACCCCCTTTTTTGGGGAAATATATAAGTTTGTTAAAGTAAATTTTTTCTGGGGAAAGTGGTTTTTTATTTTGTTGGAAAAAATGAGTTTAATTTTGGGGGTTGGAAAAAATTTTTTAAAAGGAAATTTTTGGAAGGAATTTAATTTTTGGGCAAGGAATAATTTTTTTGGGGGAGGGTTTTAAAATTTTTAAAAAATGTTTTCCCCGGAATGGAAGGGTTAATTTTTTCAAGTAAGGGGGAAATTTTTATAATTTTTTTATTATATAATTTTTTAAAATATATAATATTTTTTAAAATTTATAATTTTTTAATTTTTTAAAATTTTTTAATATATATTTTTTTAATAATAAATTTTCAATATAATTTTTTAAAATATAATTTTTTTAATATATAAATTTTTATTATAAATTTTTTAATATTAAATTTTTTTAAAGGGGGATAAGTTTTTTGGAAAGGAAAGGCTGGAATTGGTTTAATTTTTTGGAAAGGGGAGGTATAAGGTTTTTTGGGGAAATAGGTATAATTTTTTCCCCCGGAAGGTTTTGGGTTAAATTTTTCAAAAAAGGATTTTGGTTAAATAGGGGATTTTTGGGCTGGAAAGGGTAGGAAAGGTTTGGGGGGTTTTTTGGGGGAAGGGTGGGAAAACCAAGAGGAAAGGGTTTTTTCTGGGGAAGGATATAAAGGGGCTGGGAAAGGGGGTTTTAAAGGGGTTTTCCCCCCAAGGAGGTTTAAATTTTGCTGGGGTTGGTTAATGTTTTGTGGAAGGGAAGGTAAAGTTTTCCTTTTTTTTAATTTTTCTGGGTTTTTTTTTTTTTCTTTAATTTTTAAAGTTTTCTTTTTTTCCCTTTGGGTTTTATTTTTTTCTTTTTAAATTTTTCCCCCCTTTTTAGTTTTTTTAAAAGGAGTATTGGTTTTTTAAGGGATATAATATATGCGGTTGGTTTGGGAAAAAATTTGTAGGAAAAAGGGTTTTACTTATAAAAAAAAAGTGTTTTGGAAGGTTGGGGATAAAGGCCCCCCCAAGGGTTGGAAAGTTTGGGGAAGGGGTTTTTTGGGCCCGGGAAAGGGGGAAAATGGCCCCCCCCAAGGTTGGAAGGTTTGGGGAAGGGCCCCCCCCAAAGTTTCCCGGGAAATTGGAAAAATGGGTTGGGCCCGGAAGGAGGATAAGGTCCGGGAAAAGGGGGGTTTCCCCCCCCCCGGGGTTTGGGAAAGGTTGGAAATATTTGGGCCGGGGAAAGGGGGAAATTGGGGGGTCCCGGACCGGGGGAAATGGCCCCGTTTGGCCCGGAAGGTGGAATTTTTGGCCCCCCCAAGGGTTGGGAAATTGGGGAAGGTGGACCCGTTTTGGGAAGGTGGGAAATGTTTTTCCCCCCCCAAGGTTGGAAAGGTTTGGAAGGGGGGAAAGGGGTCCCGGAAGGTGGGATTGTTTGGGGGGAAGTTGGGAAATTTTTTTGGAAAATTAGGACCCGTTTCCCGGAAAGGGGAGGATAATTTTTTCGGGGGGTGGAAGGTTTGGAAAATTGGAAAGCGCGGGAAGGTTAAAGGTTTGGGGGTGGGGAAGGTCCCGGAACCGTGGGATAATGGTCCCGGATTTTGGAAATGGGTTTTTTAAGGAGGGTTAAGTTTGCTTGGGTTTTTTTTCCGGAAGGTAAAAAAATTAAGGGTTTTTCACATGGGAAAAGGAAAAACGGGTTTGGGATAAATTTTTTGGAATAAAAGTTTTCCGGAAAAAAAGGAAATTTTTTTTGGGAAAAGGAAAAGGTTGGAAGGGGTTTTAAGGTTGGGAATTTGGGAAATTTTGGTTAAGGGGGGTTTTTTGGTTTGGGAAGGAGGATTTTTGTTAAGGAGGATAATGGCCCCGCGACCCGGTCCTGGACCAGGTGGAGATGGCCCCCGCGACCCGGTCCGGGACCAGGTGGAGATGGCCCCCGCGACCCGGTCCTGGACCAGGTGGAGATGGCCCCCGCGACCCGGTCCTGGACCAGGTGGAGATGGCCCCCGCGACCCGGTCCTGGACCAGGTGGAGATGGCCCCCGCGACCCGGTCCGGGACCAGGTGGAGATGGCCCCCGCGACCCGGTCCTGGACCAGGTGGAGATGGCCCCCGCGACCCGGTCCGGGACCAGGTGGAGATGGCCCCCGCGACCCGGTCCTGGACCAGGTGGAGATGGCCCCCGCGCCCCGGTCCTGGACCAGGTGGAGATGGCCCCCGCGACCCGGTCCTGGACCAGGTGGAGATGGCCCCTGCGACCCGGTCCGGGACCAGGTGGAGATGGCCCCCGCGACCAGGTCCTGGACCAGGTGGAGATGGCCCCAGCGCCCCGGTCCTGGACCAGGTGGAGATGGCCCCTGCGACCCGGTCCGGGACCAGGTGGAGATGACCCCCGCGACCCGATCCTGGACCAGGTGGAGATGACCCCTGCGACCCGGTCCGGGACCAGGTGGAGATGACCCCCGCGACCCGGTCCTGGACCAGGTGGAGATGGCCCCCGCGACCCGGTCCTGGACCAGGTGGAGATGACCCCCGCGACCCGGTCCTGGACCAGACCTCTTAAGACATGACAGTTGTAAGCAGTCTCAGTATTGCTTCCGGTTACTTTTACGGAGAAGCGCTAAAGCAGTAAGGGTGTCCATGAAACACCCGAAAAACGGGTAGGGATAGCTTCAGTGCCTTGGATCAAGAGCCATCTTCTCCAGAATCAAGGCAACTACCCCTCCCCCCTCATCCTTGAAGACGAGGAAGAGGGGTTACCGTAGAAGTGGAAAATTCTCTGGTTAACGATGAAGGTGGAAGAGATTTCACTGATTAACGAGATAACGTTATCCGGTCACTAACGAAGGATGTTACCGGTGCCCCGATTAACGAAAGATCTGACGAAATCGCTGCTTAAACAAATGAAAAAAAAAAGACGTTAATTAACGAATTATATGAACGATATTAATTATTAAACGAGACGGTAAAACTCCGATTAACAAATGATCTGAAAAAAACGGACATTAAACCAACTAAAAATATAATTAACCTTATAAGAGTCGACGTTCAACGAAATAAAAACGCATAGAAACTCTATTACTTAACGAACAGGTAGAAAAAAACACAAATAACGATTTTCATTAAATAACATACATATTTGTCTAACGAGTTAATTTAACAGATACAACGCTGGTAAACGAAAGATAATTATTTTTAGTTGATTAATCAACGAGCTTAACAAACATCTTTAACATTAAATTAATTAAAGGTTACCTTTAGTAGCACGCATGTTAAATAATTTAACGAACTGATTAACGAATTCCCTAAACAGTTAATTAAGGAATATGTTAAGTAATTAGTGCATTCCTTTTATAGTTAATTAACGAATAACTTCTATAGTTAATTAACGAATAACGTTTATAGTTAATTAACGAATAACTTCTATAGTTAATTAACGAATAACTTCTATAGTTAATTAACGAATAACTTCTATAGTTAATTAACGAATAACTTCTATAGTTAATTAACGAATAACTTCTATAGTTAATTGACTAATGTATTTATTAACGAATGTTTTAATTCGTTAATTAACGATTACATTTACCGGTTAACTAACTGAGTAATAATTTTAATGATTAATTAACGAATTTTTTAACTAGTTAAGTAAATATAAGAAACCCAATTATTTTCCCAGATTATTACAACAGGAAGATTATCAGACAATCAAGAATTTGACGTACCTATAATTTATGTCAATTATTTATTAACGAATAAATCGATTATCATGCCCTAGAGATTATCACGCCCTAGGGATCATCATGCCCTAGGGATTATCATGCTCTACAGATTATCATGCCCTAGGGATTATCATGCTCTACAGATTATCATGCCCTAGAGATTATCACGCCCTAGGGATCATCATGCCCTAGGGATTATCATGCTCTACAAGATATCATGCCCTAGGGATTATCATGCCCTAGAGATTATCATACCCTAGATATTATCATGCCCTAGGGATTATCATGCCTTAGAGATTATCATACCCTAGGGATTATCATGCATTAGAGAATATCATGCCCTAGAGATTATCATGCTTTACAGATTATCATGCCCTAGGGATTATCATGCCCTAGAGATTACCATACCCTAAAGATTATCATGCCCTAGAGATTATCATGCCCTAGGGATTATCATGCATTAGAGAATATCATGCCCTAGAGATTATCGTGTCCCAGAGATTATCACGCTCTAGAGATTATAATGCCCTAGACATTATTATGCCTTAGAGATCAACATGTCTTAGATTATTATGCCCTAGAGATTATCATGCCCTAGAGATCACCATGCCTTAGAGATTATAATACTTAGAGATTATCATGCCCTAGAGATTATCATGCCCTAGGGATCATCATGCCCTAGGGATTATCATGCTCTGCAGATTATCATGCCCTAGAGATTATCAGGCCTTAGAGATTATCATGCCCTGGAGATTATCATGCCTCAGAGATTATTATGCTCTAGATATTATTATGCCGTAGACATTATCATGCTTTAGAGATTATCATGCCCTATGGTTTATCATGCCTTAGAGATTATCATGCCCTAGACATTATCATGCACTACCGATTATCATGCTCTAGAGATTATTGAATAACAAAAGTGATAAATTGATCAACGTGTAAAGCGAATAACTTCGTCAATTAACTAACGATGTGATTAATTCTGTGATTAACGAGCAAGAAGAAGTGAGTAGTTACGTGCGTAGTTAGGTGGGTTGTTAGGCTGGTTATTAGTTGGGTAGTTAGGTGGTGTTGTTAGGTGGGTTGTTAGGTAGGTGGGTAGTTAAGTGGGTTGTTAGGTGGGTTATTAGGTGGGTAGTTAGGTGGGTTGTTAGGTGGGTTGTTAGATTGGTTATTAGGTGGGTAGTTAGGTGGGCTGTTAGGTGGGTTATTAGTTGGGTAATTAGGTGGTGTTGTTAGGCGGTTGTTAGGTACGTGGGTAGTTAAGTGGGTTGTTAGGTGAGTTATTAGGTGGGTAGTTAAGTGGGTTGTTAGGTGGGTTATTAGTGGGTAGTTAGGTGAGTAGTTAGGTGGGTTTTTAGGTAGGTTATAAAGTGGGTAGTTAGGTGTGTTGTTAAGCGGGCTGTTAGGTGGGTTGTTAGGTGGGTAGTTAGGTGAGTAGTTAGGTGAGTTGTAAGGTGGGTTGTTAGGTTGGTAGTTAAGTGTGTAGTTAAGTGGTTGTTAGGTGGGTTATTAGGTGGGTAGTTAGGTGGATTGTTAAGTGGGTTGTTAGGTGGGTTGGTAGGTTGGTAGTTAGGTGTGTAGTTAAGTGTGTAGTTAAGTGGGTTGTTAGTGGGTTGTTAGGTGGGTAGTTAGGTGGGTTGCTAGGTGGGTAGTTAGGTGTGTAGTTAAGTGGGTTGTCAGGTGGGTTGTTAGCTCGGTTGTTAGGTGGATAGTTAGGTGGGGTTGTCATGTGGGTAGTTAAGTGGGTTATTAGGTATCTTGTTAGGTGGGGTGTTAGGTGGGTAGCTAGGTGGGTTATTAAGTGGGTTGTTATGTGTGTGGGAGCCTCTCCTCTTCTCTCCTCTTTTCCCACCCTTTCTCTCTTCTCTTCTCTTCTCCTCTTTCCCCTTTTCTCCCTTCCTCCTACCTTTCCTCATTTCCCCTCCCTCCCCCTCTTTCTCTCTCCCCTCTTAACCTCCTCTTTCTTCACCCCTCTCCTTTTCCTCCTCCCCCCACCCATCTACCCTCCTCCCAACTCCCCCTAGCACTGGGGTGAGTGCTAATCACCCCCTACTGAGGACTGCTGGGGAGGGGGCACGAATGGGAAGGAGAAAGAGAAGAGTGAAGGGAAGAAATAGAGAGGAAGATAAGATGGAAGGCAGACACGGGAAGACCAGGATAAAGGATGGAACAAAATAAAGGAAATGAAATGGAGAAGGAAAGGCAGAGAGAGGATGGAAGTGGAAAGGAAGGAAAATTAAATAAGGGGTAGAGAAGAATGGAGGAAGGGGAGAGGGAGGGAAGGGTAGGGTAGAGAGAGAAGGGAAGGGCAGGGAATGAAGGAAGAAGGAGAGGGAGGGCGGAAAGGGAGGAACAACGTAGCGAAGAAGTACAGAGAAAGAATAATAATGCAGGAACAAGGAAAAGGCAGAATAGAGATAAAAATGGACAGAGGAAGGGGGGGGGAGGCCCAAGAGGGTAGAAAGGAAGAGGAGACAGAGAGAAGATAAGGAATAGGGAGAAGGAAATAGGAGAGAGAGGGAGAGGAAAGGTGTAGGAGCACTAACGAGGAGCCTCCATCACCAGGGACCCAATTAAAGCTATAAGCTAGAGGGAGGGAGGGAGGGAGAGAGGGAAGGACAGAGGGAGGGAGAGAGGGAGGGAGGGAGATGAGGGACGAGTTAGCCAATAGGAACACATTAATTTCTCTGCCTAAATAATCACTGGTGCTTTCAGTATGTGTGTTGATTTATAGAGCACTTGTCGCCGTTATTTGTTCTGCCTGAGTATTCAATTATTCTGGTGTTAGTTAAGAGTTTGTAGGGAGAGAAAGATGAGGGAAGGTGGGAGAGGGAGAGCCAGGAAAGGAGACAAGGAGTGAGAGAAGGAGAGGGAGAGAGAGAGACAAAGGGAGAGATGATAAGTGTAGTATTAACTTACATAGCTGAACCAGATTGTACCCGGCGCTTCATTACCTGTATTTTCTTTAGTCCGACGATCTAGTTTTACTTATTCTCTTATAAGAACCTTCAACACTGGTCTGGTTGTACCTGTCGTCTTATAAGAACCTTCAACACTGGTCTGGTTGTACCTGTCGTCTTATAAGAACCTTCAACACTGGTCTGGTTGTACCTGTCGTCTTATAAGAACCTTCAACACTGTCTGGTTTCCT
>NC_069424.1:29453176-29535676 GCF_026875155.1 Cherax quadricarinatus
AAGGGAGAAACCAACATATTTTTAGTTGAATAAGGCTGGTTGCCCCTTTTTGGATTATAAAAGTGTTTCTAGCAACTTTAAAAGATTTATCAATTACATTTCTTGGGTATTTTAAATCATTACCAGCCTTATTCAACTAAAAATATGTTGGTTCTCCCTTACCATGAAAACTTAGTTGATATGCCTTCTCTTCTTAAGACTTTTAATATTAAAGTTGTATTCAAAAATCTTGATACAGTAAAAAAAACTTTTGATAAAGAATTCCCCCCAAAATGCTGATGGATGTGTCTATAAGATTCCTTGTAAAATTTGCGATAAAGTTTATTACGGTCAAACTGGTAAAAATCTCGAACTAAGATTAAAACAACATAAATATAGCATTAGAACTGGACAAGATTCCAATGCTCTATTTATTCATGTAAGAGATTTTAACCATCCAATTGATTTTCAAAAAGTTGAGAAAGTAGTATCAAGCAAGTCCATGGTCGACAGGAATATAATTGAATCTTGTTTCATAAAAAGCAGTTTTGACAATAATATGAATATTTCCTTTGGTTTATATAAATTAGATCCATTTATAATTAATAGAATTTGGGAAGAATTTAATAATACACTGGACAAATAATTTTTAAATTTTCTTGGGTAGAATAGCTTGGGGGTGAGTTTTGCAATGGACCTATCCAAGTTGGGTCGCCGCGCGTCACGTGTTTAACCGTTGTGGGATCTGATAGTGAGGTGCTGGCCGGACCCCTTATATAGCTTCCTTGGATGCTTCACTTTCATAGTTCCTTGATAATGTGAGTAGTCACGAAAGCGCTTGGAATTTCTCTATTCTTTCAGAGTGGTTGTTTTGCAATATATATATATATATATATATTATATATATATATATATATATATATATATATATATATATATATATATATATATATATATATATATATATATGTATATATATGTATATACATGTATATACATTTTATTTTTTTTATTATCACACTGGCCGATTCCCACCAGGGCAGGGTGGCCCGAAAAAGAAAAATTTTCACCATCATTCACTCCATCACTGTCTTGCCAGAAGGGTGCTTTACACTACAGTTTTTAAACTGCAACATTAACACCCCTCCTTCAGAGTGCAGGCACTGTACTTCCCATCTCCAGGACTCAAGTCCGGCCTGCCGGTTTCCCTGAACCCCATCATAAATGTTACTGTGATCACACTCCAACAGCACGTCAAGTATTAAAAACCATTTGTCTCCATTCACTCCTACCAAACACGCTCACGCATGCCTGCTGGAAGTCCAAGCCCCTCGCACACAAAACCTCCTTTACCCCCTCCCTCCAACCTTTCCTAGGCCGACCCCTACCCCGCCTTCCTTCCACTACAGACTGATACACTCTTGAAGTTACTCTGTTTCGCTCCATTCTCTCTACATGTCCGAACCACCTCAACAACCCTTCATCAGCCCTCTGGACAACAGTTTTGGTAATCCCGCACCTCCTCCTAACTTCCAAACTACGAATTCTCTGCATTATATTCACACCACACATTGCCCTCAGACATGACATCTCCACTGCCTCCAGCCTTCTCCTCGCTGCAACATTCATCACCCATGCTTCACACCCATATAAGAGAGTTGGTAAAACTATACTCTCATACATTCCCCTCTTTGCCTCCAAGGACAAAGTTCTTTGTCTCCACAGACTCCTAAGTGCACCACTCACCCTTTTCCCCTCATCAATTCTATGATTCACCTCATCTTTCATAGACCCATCCGCTGACACGTCCACTCCCAATATCTGAATACATTCACCTCCTCCATACTCTCTCCCTCCAATCTGATATCTAATCTTTCATCACATAATCTTTTTGTTATCCTCATAACCTTACTCTTTCATGTATTCACTTTTAATTTTCTTCTTTTGCACACCCTACCAAATTCATCCACCAATCTCTGCAACTTCTCTTCAGAATCTCCCAAGAGCACAGTGTCATCAGCAAAGAGCAACTGTGACAACTCCCACTTTATGTGTGATTCTTTATCTTTTAACTCCACGCCTCTTGCCAAGACCCTCGCATTTACTTCTCTTACAACCCCATCTATAAATATATTAAACAACCACGGTGACATCAAACATCCTTGTCTAAGGCCTACTTTTACTGGGAAATAATTTCCCTCTTTCCTACATACTCTAACTTGAGCCTCACTAACCTCGTAAAAACTCTTCACTGCTTTCAGTAACCTACCTCCTACACCATACACCTGCAACATCTGCCACATTGCCCCTCTATCCACCCTGTCATACGCCTTTTCCAAATCCATAAATGCCACAAAGACCTCTTTAGCCTTATCTAAATACTGTTCACTTATATGTTTCACTGTAAACACCTGGTCCACACACCCCCTACCTTTCCTAAAGCCTCCTTGTTCTTGCTACCTATTCTGTTTATCTTAATTTTTCTTTTTAACTTACCATACACTTTACCAGGTATACTCAACGACTTACCCCTATAATTTTTTGCCCCTTCTTTGCCCCCTTGCCTTTATAAAAAGGGAACATGATCCTCTCCCAAATTCCCCTAGGACCTTACCTTTTCCCAACATTTATTAAATAATTGCCCCCACCCCAAAAAACTGTATCCCACCTGCTTTTAATATTTTATTTTTCCCATCAATCCCCCTCCCTTACCCCCTTCTTTTAAACCTACTGCCTGCTAAAAGCTTGCCAAATTTAAAGGGATAGATGATGATCCCATTGAGCACTTTTTGGCTGCTATGAGGGGGGGCCCCCCTTCGGCTTGGCATCCAGCTGTAGCAAGTTCTCTTTTGATTCGTTGACTTCATTGTGTCTTCCATCCCAAACCTTTTTTGGGAACATTTAAAAGACCATGTAGACATATTGGTTGGTTCCCGCATCGCCGAAAACACGAACCCCGTGTAAATTGGGGGCAGTAAGGTGGAGAGCCACTCCCAAACGGGGGTCTTGGGGTAAAGGCGTGTTTCCATTACCAAAACCGAACTGTATGGAAGAAGTCCCTAGTGATGTGCACTCACAGCTTGGAGATGGGCATTTCCCTTTATCGAGTTAAAGCCCTAATCATTTTGGGCAAGCACCTTTTCAGCGAGGGGCCATCCCAACTTGAGTTTTTGTAAGCAGTGCTGAAAAAATTTTGGTGCTGGAGCAGCAAAAGTCTCCTTTCGGTGATGGCATGGTATAGCTAAGGTCAACGATGGTGTGATTGCCTCAGAGAAATTTATTACTCCACTTTAGTGTAAGCCTCCAAAGCAGTACACACTTTATTAAAACCACGAAAAAGTGGTTTTTTAATCATAACAAACTGCGGATATATAATATATATATATATATATATTATATATATATTATTATATATATATATTTTCGTGCCGAATGGGCAGAATTGGATTTTGGTTTAAAAATAGCAACGCTCATTTGCCAAATGGACAAGTAAAAATTTGTGATGCAAAAATTTCGCCAAAATCATTTGACCTCGAAAAAAATATATTTCACTGTGTTTCTTAGATTAAATTATTGTAAACGTACTAAAAAATATTTTTTGGGTTAGGCTAAAATAAATGTTTTTTTATAATAAGGTTAGGTAAGTTTTCTAAAATTCTTTTGGTGCAAAATTAATAATTTTACATTAACATTAAAAAAAAAAAATATATCTTTAAATTATAAAAGAAAAATTTTTAAAAAAGGGCTTAATTTTTTAAAATTGTTTTTTGTAATTGACCAGTTTTTTCTATTCGGCACGACATATATAATAATTTATATAATATATAATTTTTAAAAAATATATATTATATATATATATTTAAAAATATATATAATATTTATAAAATTTTTAAAATTATAAATTATATATATATATAAATATATATATTATTTTTTTTATAAAATATATATTTAAATATAATAATATATACAAAAATATATAATATATATATATTATTATATATATATATAAATATATATTAATATATATATATTAAAATACATATATATAATATATAATATATATATATATATATATATATATAATATATATATATATATATATACATATAATTTTAAAGTATATATATATATATATATTTATATTTATATATATATATATATATATATATTATATATTATATATATTAAATTTTTTTTTTATCCACTGGCCGATTCCCACCAGGCAGGGTGGGCCCCAAAAAGAAAATTTCACCATCATTCACTCCATCACTGTCCCTTTCCAGAAGGGGGCTTTACACTCAATTTTTAAAATGAACAATTTAAAACCCCCCTTCAAATGCAGGGACTGTACTTCCATCCCAGGACTCAAGTCCCGGCTGCCGGTTTTCCCGAACCCCTTTATAAAAGTTACTTTGCCACACTCCAACAGCACGTCAAGTATTAAAAATCATTTGTCCCATTCATCCCATCAAACACGTTCACGCAGCCCGTTGGAAGTCAAGCCCCCCGCACACAAAATCTCCTTTACCCCCCTCCCCCCAAACCCTTTCCTAGGCCGACCCCCACCCCCCCTTCCCTTCCATCAGACTGATACACTCTTGAAAATTATTCTGTTTCGCTCCCTTCTTCCACATGTCCGAACCCCCTCAACAACCCCTTCCCCGCCCCCTGGACAAACAGTTTTGGGAAACCCCACCTCCCTAAATTCCAACACGAATTTTTTGATTATATTCACACCACACATTGCTCTCAAATGACATCTCCACTGCCCCCGCTTCTCCTCGCGCAACATTATCCCCATGCTTCACACCCCAAAAAGAGGTTGGTAAAAATATACTCTATACATTCCCCCCTTTGCCCCCAAGGCAAAGTTCTTTGTCTCCACAGACTTAAGTGCACCACTCACCCCATTCCCTCATCAATTCTAGATTTACCTCATCTTTCATAGACCCCCTCCCCGACACGTCCACTCCCAAATTCTAAATACATTCACCCTCCCCCTACTCTTCCCCCCAATCTTTCATCACCTAATCTTTTTGTTTCCTCATAACCTTACCTTTCTCTGCAACTTCTCTTCAGAACTCCCCAAAAGCAAGGTCATAGCAAGAGCAACTGTGACAATCCCACTTTTGTTGTTCTTTATCTTTTAAAACACGCCTATTGCCAAGACCCCCGCATTTTCTTCTCTTACAAACCCCATCTCATAAATATATTAAAACATCCACGGTGACATCACACTTCTTGTCTAAGGCCTACTTTTACTGGGAAATAATTTCCTCTTTCTACATACCTCTAACTTGAGCCTTCACTGTCTCGTAAAAAAAACTCTCACTGCTTTCAGTAACCTACCTCCTACACATACACCTGCAACTCTGCCACATTGCCCCTCTATCCACCCTGTCATACGCCTTTCCAATCCATAAATGCCACAAAGAACCTCTTTAGCCTTATCTAAATACTGTTCTTTATATGTTTCACTGCAAACACCTGGTCCACACACCCCCTACCTTTCCTAAAGCTCCTTGCTCATTGGCTTTCCTATTCTCGTCTTACTTTAATTCTTTCAATAATAACTCTACCATACACTTTGCAGGTATACTCAACAGATTTATCCCCCCTATTATTTTTGCACTCTCCTTTTATCCCTTTGCCTTTAACAAAGGAAACTATGCTGCTCTCTGCAATCCCTAGGACCTTACCCTTTCCTACATTTATTAAATAATTGCACCAACCACTCCAAAACATATATCCCCACTGCTTTTAACATTTCTGCTCCATTATTCCAATCAATCCCTGCTGCCTTACCCCTTTCATTTTACCTACTGCCGCACGAACCTTCCCACACTCAACAAACTGGCTCTTCCTCACTCATACAAGATGTTGTTCCTCCTTGCCCTATACACGAAATCACAGCTTCTCTATCCTTCATCAACATTTAACAATTCTCAAAATATTCCCTCCAATCTCTCCCGTTACCTCTAACTCTCCACTTAATACTCTCCTCTCCTATGTTTATCTGACAAATCCATTTGTTCTCTAGGTTTATTAACTTTTAATCTCACTCCAAACTTTTTCTATTTCAACAAAATTTCGTGATAACATCTCACCACTCTTCATTTGCTCTCTTTTTACATGCTTCACCACTCTTCTTAACCCCTCTCTTTTTCTCATATACCTCTTCCTCCTTGCATCACTTCTACTTTGTAAAAACTTCTAATATGCTAACTTTTTCTCCCTTACTACTCTCTCCCTTTACTTACGTCTATATATATATATATATATTTATATATATATAAATATACTTATATATATTATATATTTATTAAATATATTATATATATATATATTATAACACACATATATATTATATATATATATATATATATATATATATATATACACACACACACACACACACACATAGAGTATGTACTCTAAGACATACCAACTGCGATACAGTATTCACAGATTCTCTGACTGCGAGAGATTTCAATGCTACACAAGGTGTGATCGAAAGTATTAATCCGGAATCTTTAGATTAAAGCGTAATTCAGTGACACAGAAGCAAGGACCAATGTTTATCTATGTTTTGGTAGAGATTTTATAATGACAATTAATAATATGGTGGTAATAATAATATAATAATAATAATATATAATAATAATAATAATAATAATAATAATAATAATAATAATAATAATAATATAATAATAATAATAATAATAATAATAATAATAAAACAGTATTATTATTATTATTATTGTTATTATTATTATTTTTATAATTATTATTCTTATGAAAAGAAAAACACTTATGAAACAACAGGGACAAAAGATAAGTAAATATCATCTCTAAGAGAAAGAAAGAAAGAGAAAGAGACGCCTTGCCCATCAACACTGTCAATTCATTCTAATGAGGACACTAGAGCACTCCAGGATGATTTGAATAGACTGATGCAATGGTCGGAGAAGTGGCAGATGCAGTTTAATATTGACAAATGCAAAGTTCTAAATGTTGGACAGTTAAATAACCATGCCACATATAAACTAAATAATGTAGATCTTAATGCTACTGATTGCGAAAAGGATTTAGGAGTTCTGGTTAGCAGTAATCTAAAACCAAGACAACGTGCATTAGTATTCGCAATAAAGGCAACAAGAATTCTTGGCTTCATATCTAGAAGTATAAATAATAGAAGTCCTTCAGGGTGTTCTTCAACTCTTTATATCCTTGGTTAGGCCTCATTTAGACTATGCCTGCTCGTTTGGTCACCGGATTACAGAATGGACATAAATGCTCTGGAAAACGTACAGAGGAGATGACAAAGATGATCCATGTATCAGAAATTTCCATATGGGGAAAGGTGGGGAAATAGACTGTGGGCCCTGAATCTGCACTCTCTCGAAGGCGTAGAATTAGGTGGGATATGATCGAGGCTGTATAAATGGAAAACAGGAATAAAGAAAGGGATGAAAATAGCGTGCTTTAAATTTCCAGCCAAGACAGGACTCGCAGCAATGGTTTCAAGTTGGAAAAATTTAGATTCAGGAAGGATATAGGAAAGCACTGGTTTGGTAATAGAGTTGTGAATGAGTGGAACAAACTCCCGAATACAGTTATTCAGGCTAAAACGTTGTGTAGTTTTAAAAATAGGTTAGATAAATAAATGAGTGGGTGTAGGTGGGTGTGAGTTGGACCTGACTAGCTTGTGCTGCTGGGTCTGGTGCCGTGCTCCATCCTTGAGTGGAGATGACCAAACTGGGTGGGTCATTGGGCTAATCCGGGGGAGTGGGTCATTGGGCTTATCCTGTGGGGGGAAGGACCTGCTCCCCATGGGTCAGTAGGCCTGTTGCAATGTTCCTTCTTTCTTATGTTCTTATATTCTTAAGTACTGTCATGTCATGACTTCATTCATCTCCCTTCTAATGCAACCCTTTGGAAGGTAGGTATAATGTTTGTCTGGAAGGTAGGTATAATGTTTGTCTGGAAGGTAGGTATAATGTTTGTCTGGAAGGTAGGTATAATGTTTGTCTGGAAGGTAGGTATAATGTTTGTCTGGAAGGTAGGTATAATGTTTGTCTGGAAGGTAGGTATGTTGTTTTGTCTGGGAAGGTAGGTATAATATTTTGTCTGGAAGGCAGGTATATGTTTGTCTGGAGGTAGGTATAATGTTTGTCTGGAAAGTTAGTATAATGTTTGTCTGGAGGTTGTATAATGTTGTCTGGAAGGTAGGTATAATGTTTGTCTGGAAGGTAGGTTTTTTTTTTAATAAAAAATGTTTGTCTGAAGGCAGTATAATGTTTGTCTGGAAGGTAGGATGATGTTTGTCTGGAAGCAGGTATAAGGTTGTCTGAAGGCAGGTTAATGTTTGTCTGGAAAGGTAGGTCTAATGTTTGTCCCGGAAGGTAGTATAATGTTTGTCTGGAAGGCAGGTTATAATGTTGTCTGGAAGGTAGGTATAATTGATTGTCTGGAAGGTAGGTATAATGTTTGTCTGGAAGGTAGGTATAATGTTGTCTGGGAAGGCAGGTATATGTTTGTCTGGAAGGCAGTATAATGTTTGTCTGGAAGGCAGTGTATAATGTTTGTCTGGAAGTTAGGTATAATGTTTGTCTGGAAGTTAGGTATAATGTTTAGAGGCTCTCGCTAGCTGTAAGGTAGGTATAATGTTTGTCTGGAAGGTAGGTATAATGTTTGTCTGAACGGTAGGTATAATGTTTGTCTGGAAGGCCAGCGTATAATGTTTGTCTGGAAAGGTAGGTATAATGTTTGTCTGAAGGCAGTATAATGTGTGTCTGGAAGGCAGGTATAAAGTTTGTCTGGAGGGTAGGTATATGTTTGTTCTGGATGATAGGTATAATGTTGTCTGAAGGAGGTATAATGTTTGTCTGGAAAGGTTAGCGTATAAGTTTGTCTGGAAGGTAGTATAATGTTTGTCTGGAAGGTAGGTATAATGTTTGTCTGTGAAGGCAGGTATAATTGTTTGTCTGGAAGGCAGGTATAATGTTTGTCGGAAGGCAGGTATAATGTTTGTCTGGAAAGGCAGGTATAATGTTTGTCTGGAATGTTGGTATAATGTTTGTCTGAAGGTAGGTATAATGTTTGTCCCTGGAATGAGGTATATGTTTGTTCTGGAAGGAGGGTATAATGTTTGTCTGGAAGGTAGGTATAATGTTTGTCTGGAAGGCAGGTATAATGTTTGTCTGGAAGGCAGGTATAATGTTTGTCTGGAAGGCAGGTATAATGTTTGTCTGGAAGGCAGGTATAATGTTTGTCTGGAAGGCAGGTATAATGTTTGTCTGGAAGGCAGGTATAATGTTTGTCTGGAAGGTAGGTATAATGTTTGTCTGGAAAGCAGTTTATGTTTGTCTGGAAGGCAGTGTATATTGTTTGTCTGGGAAAGGCAGGTATAAATGTTGTCTGGAAGGCAGGTATAATGTTTGTCTGGAAGGTAGGTATAATGTTTGTATGGAAGGCGGTATAGGTTTGTCGGAAGGCATGGTATAATGTTTGTCTGGAAGGCAGGTATAATGTTTGTCTGGAAGGCAGGTATAATGTTGTATGGAAGGCAGTTATGTTTGTCTGGAAGCAGGTATAATGTTTGTCTGGAGGCAGGTATAATGTTTGTCTGGAAGGTAGGTATAATGTTTGTCTGGAAGGTAGGTATAATGTTTGTCTGGAAGGTAGGTATAATGTTTGTCTGGAAGGTGGGTATAATGTTTGTCTGGGAAGGTAGGTAAATGTTTGTCTGGAAGGTAGTATAATGTTTGTCTGGAATGTGGGTATAATGTTTGTTGGAAGGTAGGTATAATGTTTGTCTGGAAGGTAGGTATAATGTTTGTCTGGAAGTAGGTTATTAATGTTGTCTGGAAGGTAGGTATAATGTTGTCTGGAAGGTAGGTATAATGTTTGTCTGGAAGGTAGTTGTATTAATGTTTGTCAGGAAGGTAGTATAATGTTTGTCTGGAAGGCAGTATTATGTTTGTCTGGAAGGTAGAGGTATGTTGTTTGTCTGGAGGTAGGTATAATGTTTGTCTGGAAAGGTAGGTTTAATGTTTGTCTGGAAGGTAGGATATAATGTTTTCTGGAAGGCAGGTATATGTTGTCTGGAAGGTAGGTATGTTGTTTGTCTGGAAGGTGGTATAATGTTTGTCTGGAAGGTATGGTATTAATGTTTGTCTGGAAGGAAGGTATAATGTTTGTCTCTGGAAGGAAGGTATATGTTTGATCTGGAAGGTAGTATAATGTTTGTCTGGAAGGTAGGTATAATGTTTGCTGGAAGCAGGTATATTGTTTTGTCTGGAAGGTAGGTATAATGTTTGTCTGGGAAAGGTAGGTATAATGTTTGTCTGGAAGGTAGGTATAATGTTTGTCTGGAAGGTAGGTATAATGTTTGTCTGGAAGAGTAGGTATAATGTTTGTCTGGAAGGCAGGTAAACTTAGTTTGTCTGGAAGGTAGGTGATGTTGTTTGTCTGGAGGTAGGTATAATGTTTGCTGGAAGGTAGGTATTATTGTTTGTCTGGAAGGTAGGTATAATGTTTGTCTGGAAAGGCAGGTATAATGTTTTGTCGGAAGGTAGGTATTTGTTATTTGTCTGGAAGGTAGGTATAATGTTTGTCTGGAAGGTAGGTATAATGTTTGTCTGGAAGGTAGGTATAATGTTTGTCTGGAAGGTAGGTATAATGTTTGTCTGGAAGTTAGGTATAATGTTTGTCTGGAAGGTAGGTATAATGTTTGTCTGGAAGGTAGGTATAATGTTTGTCTGGAAGGTAGGTATAATGTTTGTCTGGAAGGTAGGTATAATGTTTGTCTGTGAGGTAGGTATATGATTTGTCTGGAAGGCAGGTATAATGTTTTGATGGAAGGTGGTATGTGTTTGTCTGGAAGGTAGGTATAATGTTTGTCTGGAAGGTAGGTATAATGTTTGTCTGGAAGGTAGGTATAATGTTTGTCTGGAAGGCAGGTATAATGTTTGTCTGGAAGGTAGGTATGTTGTTTGTCTGGAAGGTGGGTATAATGTTTGTCTGGAAGGTAGGTATAATGTTTGTCTGGAAGGTAGGTATAATGTTTAGACTGGAAGGTAGGTATATGTTTAGTCTGGAAGGTAGGGTATAAGTTCATTTATTTTTATTTTTTTTCTTTGTCTGGAAGGTAAGCTTATAATGTTTGTCTGAGGGCAGGTATATGTTTGTCTGGAAGGTAGGTATGTTGTTTGTCTGGAAGGTAGGTATAATGTTTGTCTGGAAGGTAGGTATAATGATTATCTGGAAGCTAGGTATAATGTTTGTCTGGAAGGCAGGTATAATGTTTGTCTGAAGGAGGTATAACTGTTTGTTGGAAGGTTAGGTAGAATGTTTGTCTGGAAGGTAGGTATAATGATTATTCTGGAAGCTAGGTATAATGTTTCTGGAAGGAGGTATAATGTTTGTCTTGGAAGGTAGGTATGTTGTTTGTTGGAAGGTAGGTATATGATTTGTTGGATGGTAGGTATAATGATTATCTGGAAGCTAGGTATAATGTTTGTTGAAGGTAGGTATAATGTTTGGTCCTGGAAGGTGGGTCAAATGTTGTCTGGAAGGTAGGTATAGGTTTCTCTGGAAGGTGGGTATAATGTTTGTATGGAAGGTAGTTAATGATTATATGGAAGCAGGTGTAATGTTTGTCGGAAGGTAGGTATAATGTTGGTCTGGAAAGGTGGTATAATGGTTTGTCTTGGAATGTGGTATAATGTTTGTCAGAAGGTAGGTATAATGTTGTCTGGAAGGTAGGTATAATGTTTTGTCTGGAAGGTAGGTTATATGTTTGTCTGGAAAGGTAGGTATAATGTTTGTCTGGAAGGTTAGGTATAATGTTTGTCTGGAAGCTAGGTATTAATGTTTTGTTCTGGAAGGTAGTATATTGTTTGTCTGGAAGTAGGTATAACGTTTGTCTGGAAGCTAGGTATAATGTTTGTCTGAAAGCTAGGTATAATGTTTGTCTTGGAGCTAGTAGTATATTGTTTGTCTGGAAGGTAGGTAAAATGTTTGGTCCGGAAGTAGGTTATAATGTTTGTCTGGAAGGTAGGTATAATGTTTGTTGGTGAAGGTAGGTATAATGTTTGTCTGGAAGGTAGGATATAATGTTTGTCTGGAGGTGGGTATAATGTTTGTCTGAAAAAGTAGTAGAATGTTTTGCCTGAAGGTAGTATATGTTGTCTGGAAGGTAGGTATAATGCTTGTCTGAAGGTAGGTATAATGTTTGTCTGGAAGGTGGGTATAATGTTTGTCTGGAAGGTAGGTATAATGTTTGTCTGGAAGGTAGGTATAATGTTTGTCTGGAAGGTAGGTATAATGTTTGTCTGGAAGCTAGGTATAATGTTTGTCTGGAAGGTATGGCATAATTGTTTGTTGGAAGGTAGGTATAACGTTTGTCTGGAAGCTAGGTATAATGTTTGTCTGGAAGCTAGGTATAATGTTTGTCTGGAAGGTAGGTATAATGTTTGTCTGGAAGGTAGGTATAATGTTTGTCTGGAAGGTAGGTATAATGTTTTGTCTGGAAGTAGGTATAATGTTTGTCGGAAGGTAGTTATAATGTCTGTCTGGAAGGTACGGTATAATGTTTGTTCTGGAAGCTAAGGTTCAATGTTTGTCTGAGGTGGTATAATATTTTATGAAGGTAGTATAATGTTTGTCGAAAGTAGTTTATAATGTTTGTCTGGAAGCTAGGTATAATGTTTGTCTGGAAGGGGAGGTATATAATGTTTGTCTGAAAGGTATGTATAAGTTTGTCTGCAAGGAAGGTATTAATGCTTGTTGGAAGATGGGTATAATGTTTGTCTGGAAGGTAAGTATAGTGTTGTCTGGAAGGTAGGTATAATGTTTGTCTGGAAGGTGGGTATAATGTTTGTCTGGAAGGTAGGTATAATGTTTGTCTGGAAGGTAGGTATAATGTTTGTCAATGTACGTATAATGTTTGTTCTGAAGGATAGTATAATGGTTGTAGGAAGGTAGGATAATGTATTGGTCAGGAATTGGGTTAATGTTTGTCTGGAAGGTAGGTATATGTTTGTCAATGTAGGTATAATGTTTGGTCTGGAAGGTAGGTAAAATGTTGTCTGGAGGTCAGGATAATGTTTGTTTGGAAGATGAGGTATAATGTTTGTCTGGTAGGTAGGTTAATGTTTGTCTGGAGGTAGGATAATGTTTGTCGGGAAGGTGGGTTTAATTGTTTGTCTGGAGGTAGGTTAATGTGTGGCCTGGGGCAAGGTAAATATATGTTTGTCAATGTAGGTCTAATGTTTGTCTGAAGGGTAGGTATAATTTTTGTCTGGTAGGTGGAGGTATAATGTTTGTCTGGAAGGTAGGTATAATGTTTGTCTGGAAGGTAGGTATAATGTTTGTCTGGAAGGTGGGTATAATGTTTGCCTGGAAGGTAGGTATAATGTTTGTCTGGAAGGTAGGTATAATGTTTGTCTGGAAGGTAGGTATAATGTTTGTCTGGATTGCGTAAGTATAATGTTTGTTGGAAGGTAGGTATATATGTTTTTTGGAAGGGGGTATAATGTTTGTCTGGGAAGGTAGGTATAATGTTTGTCTGGAAGGTAGGTTTAATGTTTGTCTGTAAGGTAGGTATAATGGTTGTCTGGAAGGCAGGTATAATATTTGACTGGAAGGTGGGTATATGTTTTCTGGAAGATAGGTATAATGTTTGCTGGAAGATAGGTATAACGTTTGTCTGGAAGGTGGGTATAATGTTTGTCTGGAAGGTAGGTATAATGTTTGTGTGGAATGTATGAATAATGTTTGTCTGGAAGGTGGGTATAATGTTTGTCTGGAATGTAGGTATAATGTTTGTCTGAAGGGTAGGTATAATGTTTGTCTGGAAGGTAGGTATAATGTTTGTCTGGAAGGTAGGTATAATGTTTGTCTGGAAGGTAGGTATAATGTTTGTCTGGAAGGTAGGTATAATGTTTGTCTGGAAGGTAGGTAGAATGTTTGTTTGGAAGTAGGTATTATGTTTGTCTGGAAGGTAGGTATAATATTTGTGTGGAAGATAGGTATAATATTTTTCTGGAAGGTAGGTATAATGTTTGTCTGGAAGGTAGGTATAAAATTTGTCTGGAAGGTAGGTATAATATTTGTCTGGAAGGTAGGTATAATATTTGTCTGGAAGGTAGGTATAATGTTTGTCTGGAAGGTAGGTATAATGTTTGTCTGGAAGGTAGTATAATGTTTGTCTGGAAATTAGGTATAATGTTTGTCTGGAAGGGAGGTATAATGTTTGTCTGGAAGGTAGGTAAAATGTTTGTCTGGAGGTAGGTATTAATGTTGTCTGGAGGTAGGTATATGTTTGTCTGGAGGTAGGTATTAATGTTTATCTGGAAGGTAGTATAATGTTTGTTGGAAGGTAGGTATAATGCTGTATGGAAGGTAGGTATAATGTTTTGTCTGGAGGTAGGTATAATGTTTGTCTGGAAGGTAGGTATAATGTTTGTCTGGAAGGTAGGTATAATGTTTGTCTGGAAGGTAGGTATAATGTTTGTCTGGAAGGTAGGTATAATGTTTGTCGGAAGTTAGGTATAACGATGTTCTGGAAGGTAGCGTATAATGTTGTCTGGAAAGGTAGTATAATATTTGTCTGGAGGCTAGGTATAATGTTTGTGTGTAAGGTTAGGTATAATATTTGTCTGGAAGGGTAGGTATAATGTTTGTGTGGAAGGAAGGTATATATGTTTGTCTGGAGGTAGGTATAATGTTTGTCTGGAAGGTGGGTATAATGTTTGTCTGGAAGGTAGGTATAATGTTTGTCTGGAAGGTGGGTATAATGTTTGTCTGGAAGGTGGGTATAATGTTTGTCTGGAAGGTAGGTATAATGTTTGTCTGGAAGGTGGGTATAATGTTTGTTGGAAGGTAGTATAATGTTTGTCTGAGGTAGGTATATGTTTGTCTGGAAACGTAGGTATAATGTTTTTCTGGAAGGTGGGTATAATGTTTGTTTGGAAGAGTAGGTATATGATATAATTATATTTGTCGGAAGGTAGGCTATAATGTTTGTTCTGGAAGGTAGGTATAATGATTGTCTGGAAGGTGGGTATAATGTATGTCTGGAAGGTAGGTTATAATGTTTGTTCTGGAAGGTAGGTACAATGTTGTCTGGAAGGGTGTATAAGTTTGTGGGAAGGTAGGTATATTTGTTCTGGAGGTAGATATAATATTTGTTCTGGAAGGTAGGTATAAGTTTGTCTGTAAGGTGGTATAATATTAGTTGGAGGTAGGTTTTTGTTTGTCTGGATGGTAGGTATAATGTTTGTCTGGAAGGTGGGTTTAATGTTGTTGGAGTAGGATTAATGTTTGTGTTGAGGTTAGGTATAAAGGTTGTCTGGAAGGTGGGTATAATGTTGGTCTGCAGGTAGGTATAATGTTGTTGAAGGTGGTATAATGTTTGTCTAGAAGGTAGGTATAATTGTTTGTCTGGAAGGTGGGTATAATGATGTCTGGGGGGTAGGTATAATATGGGTCTGGAAAGGTTGGCTTTATGTTCGTCTGGAAGGTAGTATAATGTTTGACATGGAAGGTGGTATGATGTTTTTCTGGAAGGTAGGTATTATGTTTGTCTGGAAGGAAGGTATTAATGTTTGTCTGGAAGGTAGGTATAATGTTTGTCTGGAAGGTGGGTATAATGTTGGTCTGGAAGGTAGGTATAATGTTTGTCTGGAAGGTATGTATAATGTTTGTCTGGAAGGTAGGTATAATGTTTGTCTGGAAGGTAGGTATAATGTTTGTCTCGGAAGGTAGGTATATAATATTTGTCGGAAGGTAGTATAATGTTTGTCTGGGGGTAGGTATAATATTTGTCTGGAATTTGGGTATAATGTTTGTCTGGAGGGTAGGTATAATATTTTGTCTTGCAAGGTGGTATAATGTTTGTCTGGAAGGTAGTATAATGTTTGGGTCTGAGGAAGGTAGGTCATGATGTTTGTCTGGAAGGATAGGTATTATGTTTGTTCTGGAAGGGAAGGTATAATTTTTGTCTGGAAGGTAGGTATAATTTTGTCTGGAAGGTAGGTATAATGTTTGTCTGGAAGGTTGGTACAATGTTTGTCTGGAAGATAGGTATAATGTTTGTCTGGAATTTAGGTACAATGTTTGTCTGGATGTAGGTTAGAATGTTTGTCTGGAGAAGGTGAGTATAATGTTTGTTCTGGAAGGTAGGTGTAATGTTTGTTGGAAAGTAGTATAATGCTTTGTCTGGAAGGTAGGTATAATATTTGTCTGGAAGGTGGGATAATGTTTTCTCTGGAAGGTAGGTGTAAGTTTGTCTGGAGGTAGGTATAATGTTTGTCTGGAATGTAGGTATTAATGTTTGTCTGGAAGGTAAGAGTATTGTATTTGTCTGGAAGGTTAGTATAATGTTTGTCTGGAAGGTAGGTATAATGTTTGTTGGAGGTAGTATTGTATTTGTCTGGAAAGGTGGTATAATGTTTGTTGAGAAAAGGTAGGTATAGTATTTGTCTGGAAGGTAGGTATATATTTTGTCTGGAGGTAGGTATTTGTATTTGTCTGGAAGGTAGGGATATAATGTTTGTCTGGAAGTAGGTATAATGTTTGTCTGGGAAGGTTAGGTTTAATGTTTGTCTGGAAGGTAGGTATTATGTTTGTCTGGAAGGAAGGTATAATGTTTGTCTGGAAGGTAGGTATAATGTTTGTCTGGAAGGTAGGTATAATGTTTGTCTGGAAGGTAGGTATTGTATTTGTCTGGAAGGTAGGTATAATGTTTGTCTGGAAGGTAGGTATTAAGGTCTTGTCTGGAAAGGTAGGTATAATGTTTGTCTGGAAGGTAGGTATAATGTTTGTCTGGAAGGTAGATATAATGTTTGTCTGGAAGGTAGGTATAATGTTTGTCTGGAAGGTAGGTATAATGTTTGTCTGGAAGGTATGTTATAATGTTGCTGAGAAGGTAGGTTATAATGTTTGTCTGGGAAAGTATGTATAATGTTTTCGGAAGGTAGGTATAATGTTTGTCTGGAAGGTAGGTATAATGTTTGTTGGAAGGTAGGGTATAATGTTTGTTGTGAGGTAGGTATAATGTTGACTGGATGGTTATGTATAATGTTTGTCTGGAAGGTAGGTATAATGTTTGTCTGGAAGGTATGTATTAGTTTGTCTGGAAGGTAGGTATCAATGTTGGTTCTGGAAGGTACTGTATGATGTTTGTCTGGAACGGTAGGTATAATGTTTGTCTGGAAGGTAGCGTAAAATGTTTGTCTGGAAAGGTAGGTATAATGTTTTTGGAAGAAGTATAAATGTTTGTCTGTTAGGTAGTATATATTTGTCTGAAGTGGGTATAAGGTTTTGTCTGGATGGAGGTATATGTTGGTCTGTGAAGGTAGGTATAATGTATGTCTGGAAGTAAGGTATAATGTTTTGTCTGGAAGGTAGGTATAATGTTTGTCTGGAAGTTAGGTATAATGTTTTTCTTTTTTTGGAAGGAAGGTATAATGTTTGCTGTTAGGTAGGTATATTATTTGTCTGGAAGGTGGGTATAATGTTTCTCTGGAATTAGGGTGTAAATGTTGTCGGGACTGGGTAGTATATGTTTGTCTGGAATGTAGGTATAATGTTTTTCTGGAAGGTCAGGTATAACTGTGTCGTCCTGGAAGGTGGGTTATAATGTTTGTCTGGAAGGTAGGTATAATGGTTTGTCTGGAAAGGTTAGGTATAATGTTTGTCTGGGAAGGTAGGTATATATTTGTCTGGAAGTAGTATAATATTTTGAGGAAGGTAGGTATAATGTTTGTCTGGAAGTAGGCTATATTGTTTGCTGGAAGGAGTATAAGTTTGTCTGGAAAGGTAGGTATAATGTTTGTCTGGAGATGGCGGTATTAATGTTTGTCTGGAGGTCGGTTAATGTTTGTGTTGAAGGTAGGTATAATGTTTGTCTGGAGGGCAGTATAATTATTTGTCTGGAAGGTATGTATTAATGTTTGTCTGGTGGGTAGGTATAATTTTGTCCTGGAAGGTAGGTATCATGGTTTGTCTGGAAGGTAGTATATGTTTGTCTGGAAGATGGGTATAATGTTTGTCTGGAAGGTAGGTTTAATGTTTGTGTTGAAGGTAGGTATAATGTTTGTCTGGAGGGCAGGTATAAAATTTGTCTGGAGGTAGGTATTATGTTTGTCTGGAGGGTAGGTATAATGTTTGTCTGGAGGTAGGGTAGTAATGTTGCCTGGAAGGTAGGTATAATGTTTGTCTGGAAGGTAGGTATAATGTTTGTCTGGAAGATGGGTATAATGTTTGTCTGGAAGGTAGGTTTAATGTTTGTGTTGAAGGTAGGTATAATGTTTGTTGGAGGGCAGGTAGAATATTTGTCTGGAAGGTAGTATAATGTTTGTCTGGGAGGGTAGTATAATGTTTTCTGGAAGGTAGTATAATGTTTGTCTTGAAGGTAGGTATAATGTTTGTCTGGAGGGTATGACCCCCCCCCCCCCCCCCCCCCCCCCCCCCCAATACACCCCCCCGCCCCCGGCTATATATTGTCTGGAAGGTTGGTTAATGTGTGTCTGGGAAGGTAGGACAATGTTGTCTGGAAGGTAGTTATAATGTTTGTCTGGAAGGTTGGTCCAATGTTGGTCTGGAAGGTAGGTATAATGTTTGTCTGGAAGGTTCGTCCAATGTTGGTCTGGAAGGTAGGTATAATGTTTGTCTGGATTTTAAGTAACAATGTTTTGTCTGGAATGTAGGTATAATGTTTGTCTGAAGGTGAGTATAATGTAGTTGGAAGGTTGTATAATGTTTAGTCTGGAAGGTAGGTATAATGTTTGTCTGGAAGGTTGGTATAATGTTTGTCTGGAAGGTAGGTATAATGTTTGTCTGGAAGGTAGGTATAATGTTTGTCTAGAAGGTTGGTATAAATGTTTGTATGCGAAGGTAGGTATATTGTTTGTCTGGGAAGGGTAGGTATAATGTTTGGTCTGGGAAAGGTACGTATATGTTGTCTGGGAAGGTTTGGTATAATGTTGTCTGGAGGCAGGTATAATGTTTGTATGGAAGGTAGGTATTATGTTTGTCTGGAGGTTAGGTTATATGTTTGTCTGGAAGGTAGGTATAATGTTGTCTGGAGGTAGGTATATTTGTCGTGTCTGGAGGTAGAGTATAATGTTGTCTGGAAGGAAGGTCATAATGTTGTCTCGAAGGTAAGGTATAATGTTGTCTGGATGTTAGGTATAATGTTTGTCTGGGAACGGTAGGTACAATAGTTGTCTGGTAAAGGTAGGTATATGTTTGTCTGGAAGGTAGGTATAATGTTTGTCTGGAAGGTTGGTATAATGTTTGTCTGGAAGGTAGGTATAATGTTTGTCTGAGGTAGGTATAATGTTTGTCTGGAAGGTAGTATTAATGTTTGTCTGGAAGGAAGGTATAACTGTTTGATCTGGGACAGGTAGGTATAATGTTTGTCTGGAAGTAGGTATATGTTTGTCTGGAAGGTAGGTATAAATGTTTGTTGGAAGGTAGGTATATTGTTTGTCTGGAGGTCAGGTATAAATGTTTGTCTGGAAGGTAGGTAGAATGGTTTTGTTGGAAGGTAGGTATAATGTTTGTCTGGAAGGGTAGGTATAATGTTTTGTTGGAAGGCTAGGGTACTAATTTGTCTGGAAAGGAAGGCTATAATGTTTGTCTGGAAGGTAGGTATAATGTTTGTCTGGAAGGTAGGTATAATGTTTGTCTGGAAGGTAGGTATAATGTTTGTCTGGAAGGTAGGTATAATATTTGTCTGGAAGGTAGGTATAATGTTGTCTGGAAAGCTTAGTATAATGTTTGTCTGGAGGTAGGTATAAGGTTTGTCTGGAGGTAGTATAATGTTTGTTGGAAGGTAGGTATAATATATGTCTGGAAGGTAGGTATAATATTTGTCTGGAAGATAGGTATAATATATGTCTGGAAGGTAGGTATAATATTTGTCTGGAAGGTAGGTATAATGTTTGTCTGGAAGTTAGGTATATGTTTGTATGGAAGGTAGGTATATGTTTGTCTGGAAGTTACGGTATTACTGTTTGTCAGGAAGGTAGGTATAATGTTTGTCTGGAAGCTAGGTATAATGTTTGTCTGGAAGGTAGGTATAATGTTTGTCTGGAAGGTAGGTATAATGTTTGTCTGGAAGGTAGGTATAATGTTTGTCTGGAAGCTTAGGTATAAAATATTTTCTGGAAGGTGGATTGTAATGTTTGTCTGGAGGTAGGTATAATGTTTGTCACTATAATTTAGGGTACCATGTTTGTCTGAAGGTATGTATAATGTTTTTCTGGAAGGTTGGTTATAATGTTTAGTCTGGAAGGTAGGAATATTGTTTTCTGGAAGGTAGAGTATAATGTTTGGTCTGGAAGGTAGGTATAATATTTTTTTTTTTGTCTGGAAAGGTAGGTATAATGTTTGTCTGAAGGTGCGGTATAATGTTTGTCTGGAAGTTAGGTATAATGTTTTTCTGGAAGGTAGGTACAATGTTTGTCTGGAAGGTAGGTATAATGTTTGTCTGGATGGTAGGTATAATGTTTGTCTGGAAAGTAGGTATAATGTTTGTCTGGAAGGTAGGTATAATGTTTGTTGAGAGGCTAGGTATAATGTTTTGTCTGGAACGATGGGAATAATGTTTGTCTGGAAGGTAGGTATAATGTTTGTCTGGAAGGTAGGTATAATGTTTGTCTGGAAGGTAGGTATAATGTTTGTCTGGAAGGTAGGTATAATGTTTGTCTGGAAGGTAGGTATAATGTTTGTCTGGAAGGTAGGTATAATGTTTTTCTGGAAGGTAGGTATAATGTTGTCTGGACTGATAGTATAATGTTTGTCTGGAAGTTAGATAATGTTTGTCTGGAAGGTAGTATATCAAACACGTCCACGCAGCTGTTGGAAGTCAAGCCCTCGCACACAAAATCTCCCTTTACCCCCTCCCTCCAACCTTTCCTAGGCCGACCCCACCCGCCTTCTTCCATAACAGACTGATACACTCTTGAGTTATTCTGTTTCGCTCATTCTTCCACATGTCCGAACCACCTCAACAACCCTTCCTCGACCTCTGGACAACAGTTTTGTAATACCGCACCTCCCTACTTCCAAACTACGAATTCCTTTTGCATTATATTCACACCACACATTGCTCTCAGACATGACATCTCCACTGCTCAGCTTTCTCCTCGCTGCAACATTTATCACCCATGCTTCACACCATATAAGAGCGTTGGTAACTATACTCTAATACATCCCCTCTTTGCTCCAAGTGACAAAGTTCTTTGTCTCCACAGACCTCTAAGTGCACCACTCACCCTATTCCCTCATCAATTCTATGGATTTCACCTCATCTTTCATAGACCCATCGCGACACGTCCACTCCCAAATATCTAAATACATTCACCTCTCCATTACTCTCTCCCTCCAATCTTTCATCACCTAATCTTTTTGTTATCCTCATAACCTTACTCTTTCTCTGCAACTTCTCTTCAGAATCTCCCAAGAGCACAGTGTCATCAGCAAAGAGCAACTGTGACAATCCCACTTTTGTGTGATTCTTTATCTGTTACTCACGCCTATTGCCAAGACCCTCGCATTTACTTCTCTTACAAACCCCATCTATAAATATATTAAACAACCACGGTGACATCACACTTCCTTGTCTAAGGCCTACTTTTACTGGGAAATAATTTCCCTCTTTCTACATACCTCTAACTTGAGCCTTCACTGTCTCGTAAAAAAAACTCTCACTGCTTTCAGTAACCTACCTCCTACACATACACCTGCAACTCTGCCACATTGCCCCTCTATCCACCCTGTCATACGCCTTTCCAATCCATAAATGCCACAAAGAACCTCTTTAGCCTTATCTAAATACTGTTCTTTATATGTTTCACTGCAAACACCTGGTCCACACACCCCCTACCTTTCCTAAAGCTCCTTGCTCATTGGCTTTCCTATTCTCGTCTTACTTTAATTCTTTCAATAATAACTCTACCATACACTTTGCAGGTATACTCAACAGATTTATCCCCCCTATTATTTTTGCACTCTCCTTTTATCCCTTTGCCTTTAACAAAGGAAACTATGCTGCTCTCTGCAATCCCTAGGACCTTACCCTTTCCTACATTTATTAAATAATTGCACCAACCACTCCAAAACATATATCCCCACTGCTTTTAACATTTCTGCTCCATTATTCCAATCAATCCCTGCTGCCTTACCCCTTTCATTTTACCTACTGCCGCACGAACCTTCCCACACTCAACAAACTGGCTCTTCCTCACTCATACAAGATGTTGTTCCTCCTTGCCCTATACACGAAATCACAGCTTCTCTATCCTTCATCAACATTTAACAATTCTCAAAATATTCCCTCCAATCTCTCCCGTTACCTCTAACTCTCCACTTAATACTCTCCTCTCCTATGTTTATCTGACAAATCCATTTGTTCTCTAGGTTTATTAACTTTTAATCTCACTCCAAACTTTTTCTATTTCAACAAAATTTCGTGATAACATCTCACCACTCTTCATTTGCTCTCTTTTTACATGCTTCACCACTCTTCTTAACCCCTCTCTTTTTCTCATATACCTCTTCCTCCTTGCATCACTTCTACTTTGTAAAAACTTCTAATATGCTAACTTTTTCTCCCTTACTACTCTCTCCCTTTACTTACGTCTATATATATATATATATATTTATATATATATAAATATACTTATATATATTATATATTTATTAAATATATTATATATATATATATTATAACACACATATATATTATATATATATATATATATATATATATATATATACACACACACACACACACACACATAGAGTATGTACTCTAAGACATACCAACTGCGATACAGTATTCACAGATTCTCTGACTGCGAGAGATTTCAATGCTACACAAGGTGTGATCGAAAGTATTAATCCGGAATCTTTAGATTAAAGCGTAATTCAGTGACAACAGAAGCAAGGCCGATGTTAATCTATGTTTTGGTAGAGATTTTATAATGACAATTAATAATATGGTGGTAATAATAATATAATAATAATAATATATAATAATAATAATAATAATAATAATAATAATAATAATAATAATAATAATATAATAATAATAATAATAATAATAATAATAATAAAACAGTATTACTTATTATTATTATTGTTATTATTATTATTTTATAATTATTATTCTTATGGAAAGAAAAAACTTATGAAACACAGGGACAAAAGATAAGATAAATATCATCTCTAAGAGAAAGAAAGAAAGAGAAAGAGACGCCTTGCCCATCAACACTGTCAATTCATTCTAATGAGGACACTAGAGCACTCCAGGATGATTTGAATAGACTGATGCAATGGTCGGAGAAGTGGCAGATGCAGTTTAATATTGGACAAAATGCAAAGTTCTAATGTTGGACAGTTAAATAACCATTGCCACATATTAAACTAAATAATGTAGATCTTAATGCTAATGATTGCGAAGGATTTAGGAGTTCTGGTTAGCAGTAATCTAAAACCAAGACAACGTGCATTAGTATTCGCAATAAAGGCAACAAGAATTCTTGGCTTCATATCTAGAAGTATAAATAATAGAAGTCCTTCAGGGTGTTCTTCAACTCTTTATATCCTTGGTTAGGCCTCATTTAGACTATGCCTGCTCGTTTGGTCACCGGATTACAGAATGGACATAAATGCTCTGGAAAACGTACAGAGGAGATGACAAAGATGATCCATGTATCAGAAATTTCCATATGGGGAAAGGTGGGGAAATAGACTGTGGGCCCTGAATCTGCACTCTCTCGAAGGCGTAGAATTAGGTGGGATATGATCGAGGCTGTATAAATGGAAAACAGGAATAAAGAAAGGGATGAAAATAGCGTGCTTTAAATTTCCAGCCAAGACAGGACTCGCAGCAATGGTTTCAAGTTGGAAAAATTTAGATTCAGGAAGGATATAGAGCATGGTTTGGAATAGAGTTGTGAATGAGTGGAACAATCTCCGAATACAGTTATTCAGGCTAAAACGTTGTGTAGTTTTAAAAATAGGTTAGATAAATAAATGAGTGGGTGTAGGTGGGTGTGAGTTGGACCTGACTAGCTTGTGCTGCTGGGTCTGGTGCCGTGCTCCATCCTTGAGTGGAGATGACCAAACTGGGTGGGTCATTGGGCTAATCCGGGGGAGTGGGTCATTGGGCTTATCCTGTGGGGGGAAGGACCTGCTCCCCATGGGTCAGTAGGCCTGTTGCAATGTTCCTTCTTTCTTATGTTCTTATATTCTTAAGTACTGTCATGTCATGACTTCATTCATCTCCCTTCTAATGCAACCCTTTGGAAGGTAGGTATAATGTTTGTCTGGAAGTTAGGTATAATGTTTGTCTGGAAGGTAGGTATAATGTTTGTCTGGAAGGTAGGTATAATGTTTGTCTGGAAGGTAGGTATAATGTTTGTCTGGAAGTTAGGTATAATGTTTGTCTGGAAGGTAGGTATGTTGTTTTGTCTGGGAAGGTAGGTATAATATTTTGTCTGGAAGGCAGGTATATGTTTGTCTGGAGGTAGGTATAATGTTTGTCTGGAAAGTTAGTATAATGTTTGTCTGGAGGTTGTATAATGTTGTCTGGAAGGTAGGTATAATGTTTGTCTGGAAGGTAGGTTTTTTTTTTAATAAAAAATGTTTGTCTGAAGGCAGTATAATGTTTGTCTGGAAGGTAGGATGATGTTTGTCTGGAAGCAGGTATAAGGTTGTCTGAAGGCAGGTTAATGTTTGTCTGGAAAGGTAGGTCTAATGTTTGTCCCGGAAGGTAGTATAATGTTTGTCTGGAAGGCAGGTTATAATGTTGTCTGGAAGGTAGGTATAATTGATTGTCTGGAAGGTAGGTATAATGTTTGTCTGGAAGGTAGGTATAATGTTGTCTGGGAAGGCAGGTATATGTTTGTCTGGAAGGCAGTATAATGTTTGTCTGGAAGGCAGTGTATAATGTTTGTCTGGAAGTTAGGTATAATGTTTGTCTGGAAGTTAGGTATAATGTTTAGAGGCTCTCGCTAGCTGTAAGGTAGGTATAATGTTTGTCTGGAAGGTAGGTATAATGTTTGTCTGAACGGTAGGTATAATGTTTGTCTGGAAGGCCAGCGTATAATGTTTGTCTGGAAAGGTAGGTATAATGTTTGTCTGAAGGCAGTATAATGTGTGTCTGGAAGGCAGGTATAAAGTTTGTCTGGAGGGTAGGTATATGTTTGTTCTGGATGATAGGTATAATGTTGTCTGAAGGAGGTATAATGTTTGTCTGGAAAGGTTAGCGTATAAGTTTGTCTGGAAGGTAGTATAATGTTTGTCTGGAAGGTAGGTATAATGTTTGTCTGTGAAGGCAGGTATAATTGTTTGTCTGGAAGGCAGGTATAATGTTTGTCTGGAAGGCAGGTATAATGTTTGTCTGGAAAGGCAGGTATAATGTTTGTCTGGAATGTTGGTATAATGTTTGTCTGAAGGTAGGTATAATGTTTGTCCCTGGAATGAGGTATATGTTTGTTCTGGAAGGAGGTTATAATGTTTGTCTGGAAGGTAGGTATAATGTTTGTCTGGAAGGCAGGTATAATGTTTGTCTGGAAGGCAGGTATAATGTTTGTCTGGAAGGCAGGTATAATGTTTGTCTGGAAGTTAGGTATAATGTTTGTCTGGAAGGCAGGTATAATGTTTGTCTGGAAGGTAGGTATAATGTTTGTCTGGAAGGTAGGTATAATGTTTGTCTGGAAAGCAGTTTATGTTTGTCTGGAAGGCAGTGTATATTGTTTGTCTGGGAAAGGCAGGTATAAATGTTGTCTGGAAGGCAGGTATAATGTTTGTCTGGAAGGTAGGTATAATGTTTGTATGGAAGGCGGTATAGGTTTGTCGGAAGGCATGGTATAATGTTTGTCTGGAAGGCAGGTATAATGTTTGTCTGGAAGGCAGGTATAATGTTGTATGGAAGGCAGTTATGTTTGTCTGGAAGCAGGTATAATGTTTGTCTGGAGGCAGGTATAATGTTTGTCTGGAAGGTAGGTATAATGTTTGTCTGGAAGGTAGGTATAATGTTTGTCTGGAAGGTAGGTATAATGTTTGTCTGGAAGGTGGGTATAATGTTTGTCTGGGAAGGTAGGTAAATGTTTGTCTGGAAGGTAGGTATAATGTTTGTCTGGAATGTGGGTATAATGTTTGTCTGGAAGGTAGGTATAATGTTTGTCTGGAAGGTAGGTATAATGTTTGTCTGGAAGTAGGTTATTAATGTTGTCTGGAAGGTAGGTATAATGTTGTCTGGAAGGTAGGTATAATGTTTGTCTGGAAGGTAGTTGTATTAATGTTTGTCAGGAAGGT
Organism: Cherax quadricarinatus; assembly: GCF_026875155.1. Taxonomy (NCBI): domain Eukaryota; kingdom Metazoa; phylum Arthropoda; class Malacostraca; order Decapoda; family Parastacidae; genus Cherax; species Cherax quadricarinatus. Next base: position 29,479,502 of record NC_069424.1, read on the forward strand.
AGTATAATGTTTGTCTGGAAGGCAGTATTATGTTTGTCTGGAAGGTAGAGGTATGTTGTTTGTCTGGAGGTAGGTATAATGTTTGTCTGGAAAGGTAGGTTTAATGTTTGTCTGGAAGGTAGGATATAATGTTTTCTGGAAGGCAGGTATATGTTGTCTGGAAGGTAGGTATGTTGTTTGTCTGGAAGGTGGTATAATGTTTGTCTGGAAGGTATGGTATTAATGTTTGTCTGGAAGGAAGGTATAATGTTTGTCTCTGGAAGGAAGGTATATGTTTGATCTGGAAGGTAGTATAATGTTTGTCTGGAAGGTAGGTATAATGTTTGCTGGAAGCAGGTATATTGTTTTGTCTGGAAGGTAGGTATAATGTTTGTCTGGGAAAGGTAGGTATAATGTTTGTCTGGAAGGTAGTTTAATGTTTGTTGGAAGGTAGGTATAATGTTTGTCTGGAAGAGTAGGTATAATGTTTGTCTGGAAGGCAGGTAAACTTAGTTTGTCTGGAAGGTAGGTGATGTTGTTTGTCTGGAGGTAGGTATAATGTTTGCTGGAAGGTAGGTATTATTGTTTGTCTGGAAGGTAGGTATAATGTTTGTCTGGAAAGGCAGGTATAATGTTTTGTCGGAAGGTAGGTATTTGTTATTTGTCTGGAAGGTAGGTATAATGTTTGTCTGGAAGGTAGGTATAATGTTTGTCTGGAAGGTAGGTATAATGTTTGTCTGGAAGGTAGGTATAATGTTTGTCTGGAAGGTAGGTATAATGTTTGTCTGGAAAGTAGGTATAATGTTTGTCTGGAAGGTAGGTATAATGTTTGTCTGGAAGGTAGGTATAATGTTTGTCTGGAAGGTAGGTATAATGTTTGTCTGTGAGGTAGGTATATGATTTGTCTGGAAGGCAGGTATAATGTTTTGATGGAAGGTGGTATGTGTTTGTCTGGAAGGTAGGTATAATGTTTGTCTGGAAGGTAGGTATAATGTTTGTCTGGAAGGTAGGTATAATGTTTGTCTGGAAGGCAGGTATAATGTTTGTCTGGAAGGTAGGTATGTTGTTTGTCTGGAAGGTAGGTATAATGTTTGTCTGGAAAGGTAGGTATAATGTTTGTCTGGAAGGTAGGTATAATGTTTAGACTGGAAGGTAGGTATATGTTTAGTCTGGAAGGTAGGGTATAAGTTCATTTATTTTTATTTTTTTTCTTTGTCTGGAAGGTAAGCTTATAATGTTTGTCTGAGGGCAGGTATATGTTTGGCTGGAAGGTAGGTATGTTGTTTGTCTGGAAGGTAGGTATAATGTTTGTCTGGAAGGTAGGTATAATGATTATCTGGAAGCTAGGTATAATGTTTGTCTGGAAGGCTAGGTATAATGTTTGTCTGAAGGAGGTATAACTGTTTGTTGGAAGGTTAGGTAGAATGTTTGTCTGGAAGGTAGGTATAATGATTATTCTGGAAGCTAGGTATAATGTTTCTGGAAGGAGGTATAATGTTTGTCTTGGAAGGTAGGTATGTTGTTTGTTGGAAGGTAGGTATATGATTTGTTGGATGGTAGGTATAATGATTATCTGGAAGCTAGGTATAATGTTTGTTGAAGGTAGGTATAATGTTTGGTCCTGGAAGGTGGGTCAAATGTTGTCTGGAAGGTAGGTATAGGTTTCTCTGGAAGGTGGGTATAATGTTTGTATGGAAGGTAGTTAATGATTATATGGAAGCAGGTGTAATGTTTGTCGGAAGGTAGGTATAATGTTGGTCTGGAAAGGTGGTATAATGGTTTGTCTTGGAATGTGGTATAATGTTTGTCAGAAGGTAGGTATAATGTTGTCTGGAAGGTAGGTATAATGTTTTGTCTGGAAGGTAGGTTATATGTTTGTCTGGAAAGGTAGGTATAATGTTTGTCTGGAAGGTTAGGTATAATGTTTGTCTGGAAGCTAGGTATTAATGTTTTGTTCTGGAAGGTAGTATATTGTTTGTCTGGAAGTAGGTATAACGTTGTCTGGAAGCTAGGTATAATGTTTGTCTGAAAGCTAGGTATAATGTTTGTCTGGAAGCTAGTAGTATATTGTTTGTCTGGAAGGTAGGTAAAATGTTTGGTCCGGAAGTAGGTTATAATGTTTGTCTGGAAGGTAGGTATAATGTTTGTTGGTGAAGGTAGGTATAATGTTTGTCTGGAAGGTAGGATATAATGTTTGTCTGGAGGTGGGTATAATGTTTGTCTGAAAAAGTAGTAGAATGTTTTGCCTGAAGGTAGTATATGTTGTCTGGAAGGTAGGTATAATGCTTGTCTGAAGGTAGGTAATAATGTTTGTCTGGAAGGTGGGTATAATGTTTGTCTGGAAGGTAGGTATAATGTTTGTCTGGAAGGTAGGTATAATGTTTGTCTGGAAGGTAGGTATAATGTTTGTCTGGAAGCTAGGTATAATGTTTGTCTGGAAGGTAGGCATAATTGTTTGTTGGAAGGTAGTATAATGTTTGTCTGGAAGCTAGGTATAATGTTTGTCTGGAAGCTAGGTATAATGTTTGTCTGGAAGGTAGGTATAATGTTTGTCTGGAAGGTAGGTATAATGTTTGTCTGGAAGTAGGTATAATGTTTTGTCTGGAAGTAGGTATAATGTTTGTCGGAAGGTAGTTATAATGTCTGTCTGGAAGGTACGGTATAATGTTTGTTCTGGAAGCTAAGGTTCAATGTTTGTCTGAGGTGGTATAATATTTTATGAAGGTAGTATAATGTTTGTCGAAAGTAGTTTATAATGTTTGTCTGGAAGCTAGGTATAATGTTTGTCTGGAAGGGGAGGTATATAATGTTTGTCTGAAAGGTATGTATAAGTTTGTCTGCAAGGAAGGTATTAATGCTTGTTGGAAGATGGGTATAATGTTTGTCTGGAAGGTAAGTATAGTGTTGTCTGGAAGGTAGGTATAATGTTTGTCTGGAAGGTGGGTATAATGTTTGTCTGGAAGGTAGGTATAATGTTTGTCTGGAAGGTAGTATAATGTTTGTCAATGTACGTATAATGTTTGTTCTGAAGGATAGTATAATGGTTGTAGGAAGGTAGGATAATGTATTGGTCAGGAATTGGGTTAATGTTTGTCTGGAAGGTAGGTATATGTTTGTCAATGTAGGTATAATGTTTGGTCTGGAAGGTAGGTAAAATGTTGTCTGGAGGTCAGGATAATGTTTGTTTGGAAGATGAGGTATAATGTTTGTCTGGTAGGTAGGTTAATGTTTGTCTGGAGGTAGGATAATGTTTGTCGGGAAGGTGGGTTTAATTGTTTGTCTGGAGGTAGGTTAATGTGTGGCCTGGGGCAAGGTAAATATATGTTTGTCAATGTAGGTCTAATGTTTGTCTGAAGGGTAGGTATAATTTTTGTCTGGTAGGTGGAGGTATAATGTTTGTCTGGAAGGTAGGTATAATGTTTGTTCTGGAAGGTAGGTATAATGTTTGTCTGAAGGTTGGTATATTGTTTGCCTGGAAGGTAGGTATAAAGTTTGTCTGGAGGTAGGTATAATGTTTGTCTGGAAGGTAGGTATAATGTTTGTCTGGATTGCGTAAGTATAATGTTTGTTGGAAGGTAGGTATATATGTTTTTTGGAAGGGGGTATAATGTTTGTCTGGGAAGGTAGGTATAATGTTTGTCTGGAAGGTAGGTTTAATGTTTGTCTGTAAGGTAGGTATAATGGTTGTCTGGAAGGCAGGTATAATATTTGACTGGAAGGTGGGTATAATGTTTTCTGGAAGATAGGTATAATGTTTGCCTGGAAGATAGGTATAACGTTTGTCTGGAAGGTGGGTATAATGTTTGTCTGGAAGGTAGGTATAATGTTTGTGTGGAATGTATGAATAATGTTTGTCTGGAAGGTGGGTATAATGTTTGTCTGGAATGTAGGTATAATGTTTGTCTGGAAGGTAGGTATAATGTTTGTCTGGAAGGTAGGTATAATGTTTGTCTGGAAGGTAGGTATAATGTTTGTCTGGAAGGTAGGTATAATGTTTGTCTGGAAGGTAGGTATAATGTTTGTCTGGAAGGTAGGTATAATGTTTGTTTGGAAGGTAGGTATAATGTTTGTCTGGAAGGTAGGTATAATATTTGTGTGGAAGATAGGTATAATATTTTTCTGGAAGGTAGGTATAATGTTTGTCTGGAAGGTAGGTATAAAATTTGTCTGGAAGGTAGGTATAATATTTGTCTGGAAGGTAGGTAAAATATTTGTCTGGAAGGTAGGTATAATGTTTGTCTGGAAGGTAGGTATAATGTTTGTCTGGAAGGTAGGTATAATGTTTGTCTGGAAATTAGGTATAATGTTTGTCTGGAAGGGAGGTATAATGTTTGTCTGGAAGGTAGGTAAAATGTTTGTCTGGAGGTAGGTATTAATGTTGTCTGGAGGTAGGTATATGTTTGTCTGGAGGTAGGTATTAATGTTTATCTGGAAGGTAGTATAATGTTTGTTGGAAGGTAGGTATAATGCTGTATGGAAGGTAGGTATAATGTTTTGTCTGGAGGTAGGTATAATGTTTGTCTGGAAGGTAGGTATAATGTTTGTCTGGAAGGTAGGTATAATGTTTGTCTGGAAGGTAGGTATAATGTTTGTCTGGAAGGTAGGTATAATGTTTGTCGGAAGTTAGGTATAACGATGTTCTGGAAGGTAGCGTATAATGTTGTCTGGAAAGGTAGTATAATATTTGTCTGGAGGCTAGGTATAATGTTTGTGTGTAAGGTTAGGTATAATATTTGTCTGGAAGGGTAGGTATAATGTTTGTGTGGAAGGAAGGTATATATGTTTGTCTGGAGGTAGGTATAATGTTTGTCTGGAAGGTGGGTATAATGTTTGTCTGGAAGGTAGGTATAATGTTTGTCTGGAAGGTGGGTATAATGTTTGTCTGGAAGGTGGGTATAATGTTTGTCTGGAAGGTAGGTATAATGTTTGTCTGGAAGGTGGGTATAATGTTTGTTGGAAGGTAGTATAATGTTTGTCTGAGGTAGGTATATGTTTGTCTGGAAACGTAGGTATAATGTTTTTCTGGAAGGTGGGTATAATGTTTGTTTGGAAGAGTAGGTATATGATATAATTATATTTGTCGGAAGGTAGGCTATAATGTTTGTTCTGGAAGGTAGGTATAATGATTGTCTGGAAGGTGGGTATAATGTATGTCTGGAAGGTAGGTTATAATGTTTGTTCTGGAAGGTAGGTACAATGTTGTCTGGAAGGGTGTATAAGTTTGTGGGAAGGTAGGTATATTTGTTCTGGAGGTAGATATAATATTTGTTCTGGAAGGTAGGTATAAGTTTGTCTGTAAGGTGGTATAATATTAGTTGGAGGTAGGTTTTTGTTTGTCTGGATGGTAGGTATAATGTTTGTCTGGAAGGTGGGTTTAATGTTGTTGGAGTAGGATTAATGTTTGTGTTGAGGTTAGGTATAAAGGTTGTCTGGAAGGTGGGTATAATGTTGGTCTGCAGGTAGGTATAATGTTGTTGAAGGTGGTATAATGTTTGTCTAGAAGGTAGGTATAATTGTTTGTCTGGAAGGTGGGTATAATGATGTCTGGGGGGTAGGTATAATATGGGTCTGGAAAGGTTGGCTTTATGTTCGTCTGGAAGGTAGTATAATGTTTGACATGGAAGGTGGTATGATGTTTTTCTGGAAGGTAGGTATTATGTTTGTCTGGAAGGAAGGTATAATGTTTGTCTGGGAAGGTAGGTATAATGTTTGTCTGGAAGGTGGGTATAATGTTGGTCTGGCAGGTAGGTATAATGTTTGTCTGGAAGGTATGTATAATGTTTGTCTGGAAGGTAGGTATAATGTTTGTCTGGAAGGTAGGTATAATGTTTGTCTGGAAGGTAGGTATATAATATTTGTCGGAAGGTAGTATAATGTTTGTCTGGAGGGTAGGTATAATATTTGTCTGGAATTTGGGTATAATGTTTGTCTGGAGGGTAGGTATAATATTTTGTCTTGCAAGGTGGTATAATGTTTGTCTGGAAGGTAGTATAATGTTTGGGTCTGAGGAAGGTAGGTCATGATGTTTGTCTGGAAGGATAGGTATTATGTTTGTTCTGGAAGGGAAGGTATAATGTTTGTCTGGAAGGTAGGTATAATGTTTGTCTGGAAGGTAGGTATAATGTTTGTCTGGAAGGTTGGTACAATGTTTGTCTGGAAGATAGGTATAATGTTTGTCTGGAATTTAGGTACAATGTTTGTCTGGAATGTAGGTATAATGTTTGTCTGGAGAAGGTGAGTATAATGTTTGTTCTGGAAGGTAGGTGTAATGTTTGTTGGAAAGTAGTATAATGCTTTGTCTGGAAGGTAGGTATAATATTTGTCTGGAAGGTGGGATAATGTTTTCTCTGGAAGGTAGGTGTAAGTTTGTCTGGAGGTAGGTATAATGTTTGTCTGGAATGTAGGTATTAATGTTTGTCTGGAAGGTAAGAGTATTGTATTTGTCTGGAAGGTTAGTATAATGTTTGTCTGGAAGGTAGGTATAATGTTTGTTGGAGGTAGTATTGTATTTGTCTGGAAAGGTGGTATAATGTTTGTTGAGAAAAGGTAGGTATAGTATTTGTCTGGAAGGTAAACATTATTACGTAAAAAAGATATTTAGGAGAATATTTATACAGAATATATTAAAGATACAATAGTTTGAAACTATTATACATATCAGGCTTCCCTATACATTTGTTCAGTTGTAAACTAAGACAGATTATTAACAGTGTAGAGTTGAACAGATTTTTCATTATTATTATTAATCTCACTTTCCAAGTTCTGTATTATGTAAGAACTCCATTAATCTTAACTTTAAGTGACTTAAAGCATTTATTCAAGATTTTAAAGCCACAGGAATTTAATGGGTGATTGAAGGCAGAGGATTTGTTCTGGTATTTAAGATTGAGATGTGTAAACTAATTTGATCTTCGCAGTTTCTGAGCAACTACTAATTTACCGCTGTGAACACTCGGGAAATATATAGTTATGTACAGTAATTGATCATGAAGATGTGTTAACTTACTCTTGAAATTGAAAGAATGAGTTAATAATTGAGGCGTTAGTAAGAACAAATCCAAAAGAAATTTGAGAATAAAGTTCAAGGAATATTGTTGAGAGTTTAAAACTATTAAACCAAACATGTCCATAGTAATGAAGTTCAATATACTTAACACAGTAAGGAAGTTAATTATATATATATTAAAATATATATATATATATATATATATAAATATATAATTTTATATATTTTTATATTATATATATATATATATTATATATATATATATTATATTATTTTATATATATATATATATATATGTACATAACACATATATATTATATATATATATATTTATATATATAATATATAATATATATATATATAATATATATATATATATATATATATATATATTAAAGTGAGCATCAAGTTTTGGAAGGAAGGCTGGACTTGGTAATTCAGAGGTGAGAAACTAGTAAGGTGTTGGAAGCTGCCAGATAATCATCTTGAACTCCTCGTTGAGGTGTGTTGAACTCACTTTCACGCCAAGATCAGTATCGGTTCAACACCTCATGTCATCTCTGCAGTCTCTGCCCATGGCGTAGGACAAGCAGTGGGGCGTGGGGCAAGGCGTGGGACGAACAAGAGGAAAGGGGTGGGCGTGGGAAGGAACTATATGGGCTGGCAGGGAGGCTTCTTGCAGGGCTTTACCCTCCCAGAGGTAATTATCATGCAGAGTGTGTGTTGGTGTAGTGTGTGTTGTGGAGACGTTGTGACGGGTACACAGCCTCTTCCTCCTTCTCCTCCTCCTCTTCTTATTCCTTCTCGTTTACCTTTCCTTTTCCTCCTTCCTCCTCCTCTTCCTCAGCCCCATCTTCCTCCTCTTTTTCCTCCTCCTCTTCGTCTTCCTATTTCTTCTTCTCTTCCTCTACCTCCTCCTTCTCCTCCTCCTCCTCCTCCAGCATTCTTAAAGGCAGCTATCGTGGGCTTCTCACGTCATTACTGAAGTAGCTATCGCAGGTTCGTCTCCTGACACACAATATGTAGTCAGAGGCTTTTACATTCTTAAAAAAAAAAGAATGTTGCAGATTCCGAGGGAGATGGCCCCCGCGACCCGGTCCTGGACCAGGTGGAGATGGCCCCCGCGACCCGGTCCTGGACCAGGTGGAGATGGCCCCCGCGACCCGGTCCTGGACCAGGTGGAGATGGCCCCCGCAAACCCGGGTTTCCTGGACCAGGTGGAGATGGCCCCCGCACCCGGTCCTGGACCAGGTTGGAGATGGCCCCCGCGACCCGGTCCGGACCAGGTGGAGTGGCCCCCGCGCCCGGTCCTGGACCAGGTGGAGTTGGCCCCCGCGACCCGGTCCGGGACCAGGGGGAAAGATGGCCCCCGCGACCCGGTCCTGGACCAGGTGGAGATGGCCCCCGCGACCCGGTCCTGGACCAGGTGGAGATGGCCCCCGCGACCCGGTCCTGGACCAGTGGAGATGGCCCCTGCGACCGGTCCGGGACCAGGTGGAGATGGCCCCCGCGCCCAAGGTCCTGGACCAGGGGGGAGATGGCCCCAGCCCCCCGGTCCTGGACCAGGTGGAGATGGCCCCTGCGACCGGCCGGGACCAGGTGGAGATGACCCCCGCGACCCGATCCTGGACCAGGTGGAGATGACCCCTGCGACCCGGTCCGGGACCAGGTGGAAAATGACCCCCGCGACCCGGTCCTGGACCAGGTGGAGATGGCCCCGCGACCCGGTCCTGGACAGGTGGAGATGACCCCGCGACCCGGTCCTGGACCAGACCTCTTAAGACATGACAGTTGTAAGCAGTCTCAGTATTGCTTCCGTTACTTTTACGGAGAAGCGCTAAAGCAGTAAGGGTGTCCATGAAACACCCGAAAAACGGGTAGGGATAGCTTCATGCCTTGGATCAAGAGCCATCTTCTCCAGAATCAAGGCAACTACCCCTCCCCCTCATCCTTGAAGACGAGGAAAGAGGGGTTACCGTAGAATTGGAAATTCTCTGGTTAACGATGAAGGTGGAAGAGAATTTCACTGATTAACGAGATAACGTTATCCGGTCACTAACGAAGGATGTTCCCGGGTGCCCCGATTAACGAAAGATCTGACGAAATCGCTGCTTAAACAAATGAAAAAAAAAAGACGTTAATTAACGAATTATATGAACGATATTAATTATTAAACGAGACGGTAAAACTCCGATTAACAAATGATCTGAAAAAAAACGGACATTAAACCAACTAAAAATATAATTAACCTTATAAGAGTCGACGTTCAACGAAATAAAAACGCATAGAAACTCTATTACTTAACGAACAGGTAGAAAAAACACCAAATAACGATTTTCATTAAATAACATACATATTTGTCTAACGGTTAATTTAACAGATACAACGTGGTAAACGAAATAAAATTTTTTTTTATTGATTAATCAACGAGCTTAACAAACATCTTTAACATTAAATTAATTAAAGGTATCCTTTAGTAGCACGCATGTTAAATAATTTAACGAACTGATTAACGAATTCCCTAAACAGTTTAATTAAGGAATATGTTAAGTAATTAGGCATTCCTTTTATAGTTAATTAACGAATAACTTCTATAGTTAATTAACGAATAACGTTTTATAGTTAATTAACGAATAACTTCTATAGTTAATTAACGAATAACTTCTATAGTTAATTAACGAATAACTTCTATAGTTTTAATTAACGAAAAACTTTATAGTTAATTTAACGAATAACTTCTATAGTAATTGACTAATGTATTTATTTAAAGAATGTTTTAATTCGTTAATTAACGATTACATTTACCGGTTAACTAACTGAGTAATAATTTTAATGATTAATTAACGAATTTTTTAACTAGTTAAGTAAATATAACAAACCCAATTATTTTCCCAGATTATTACAACAGGAAGATTATCAGACAATCAAGAATTTGACGTACCTATAATTTATGTCAATTATTTATTAACGAATAAATCGATTATCATGCCCTAGAGATTATCACGCCCTAGGGATCATCATGCCCTAGGGATTATCATGCTCTACAGATTATCATGCCCTAGGGATTATCATGCTCTACAGATTATCATGCCCTAGAGATTATCACGCCCTAGGGATCATCATGCCCTAGGGATTATCATGCTCTACAGATTATCATGCCCTAGGGATTATCATGCCCTAGAGATTATCATACCCTAGATATTATCATGCCCTAGGGATTATCATGCCTTAGAGATTATCATACCCTAGGGATTATCATGCATTAGAGAATATCATGCCCTAGAGATTATCATGCTCTACAGATTATCATGCCCTAGGGATTATCATGCCCTAGAGATTACCATACCCTAAAGATTATCATGCCCTAGAGATTATCATGCCCTAGGGATTATCATGCATTAGAGAATATCATGCCCTAGAGATTATCGTGTCCCAGAGATTTTTCACGCTCTAGAGATTATAATGCCCTAGACATTATTTTTGCCCCTTTGAGATCAACATGTCTTAGATTTTATGCCCTAGAGATTATCATGCCCTAGAGATCACCATGCCTTAGAGATTATAATACTTAGAGATTATCATGCCCTAAATTATCATGCCCTAGGGATCATCATGCCCTAGGGATTATCATGCTCTGCAGATTATCATGCCCTAGAGATTATCAGGCCTTAGAGATTATCATGCCCTGGAGATTATCATGCCTCAGAGATTATTATGCTCTAGTATTATTATGCCGTAGACATTATCATGCTTTAGAGATTATCATGCCCTATGGTTTATCATGCCTTAGAGATTATCATGCCCTAGACATTATCATGCACTACCGATTATCATGCTCTAGAGATTATTGAATAACAAAAGTGATAAATTGATCAACGGTGTTAAAGCGAATAACTTCGTCAATTAACTAACGATGTGATTAATTCTGTGATTAACGAGCAAGAAGAAGTGAGTAGTTACGTGCGTAGTTAGGTGGGTTGTTAGGCTGGTTATTAGTTGGGTAGTTAGGTGGTGTTGTTTTGGTGGGTTGTTAGGTAGGTGGGTAGTTAAAATGGGTTGTTAGGTGGGTTTATTAGGTGGGTAGTTAGGTGGGTTGTTAGGTGGGTTGTTAGATTTTGGGTTTTTAGGGGGGTAGTTAGGTGGGCTGTTAGGTGGGTTATTAGTTGGGTAATTAGGTGGTGTTGTTTTGGCGGGTTGTTAGGTACGTGGGTAGTTAAGTGGGTTTTTTAGGTGAGTTATTAGGTGGGTAGTTAAGTGGGTTGTTAGGTGGGTTATTTGTGGGTAGTTAGGTGAGTAGTTAGGTGGGTTTTTAGGTAGGTTATAAAGTGGGTAGTTAGGTGTTTTTTGTTTTAAACGGGCTGTTAGGTGGGTTGTTAGGTGGGTAGTTAGGTGAGTAGTTAGGTGAGTTTGTAAGGTGGGTTGTTAGGTTGGTAGTTAAGTGTGTAGTTAAGTGGGTTGTTAGGTGGGTTATTAGGTGGGTAGTTAGGTGGATTGTTTAAATGGGTTGTTAGGTGGGTTGGTAGGTTGGTAGTTAGGTGGGGTAGTTAAGTGTGTAGTTAAGTGGGTTGTTAGGTGGGTTGTTAGGTGGGTAGTTAGGTGGGTTGCTAGGTGGGTAGTTAGGTGTGTAGTTAAGTGGGTTGTCAGGTGGGTTGTTAGCTCGGTTTTTAGGTGGATAGTTAGGTGGGGTGTCATGTGGGTAGTTAAGTGGGTTATTAGGTATCTTGTTAGGTGGGGTGTTAGGTGGGTAGCTAGGTGGGTTATTAAGTGGGTTGTTATGTGTGTGGGAGCCTCTCCTCTTCTCTCCTCTTTTCCCACCCTTTCTCTCTTCTCTTCTCTTCTCCTCTTTCCCCTTTTCTCCCTTCCTCCTACCTTTCCTCATTTCCCCTCCCTCCCCCTCTTTCTCTCTCCCCTCTTAACCTCCTCTTTCTTCACCCCTCTCCTTTTTCCTCCTCCCCCCACCCATCTACCCTCCTCCCAACTCCCCCTAGCACTGGGGTGAGTGCTAATCACCCCCTACTGAGGACTGCTGGGGAGGGGGCACGAATGGGAAGGAAAGAAGAAGAGTGAAGGAAGAAATAGAGAGGAAGATAAGATGGAAGGCAGACACGGGAAACCAGATAAAGGATGGAACAAAATAAAGGAAATGAAATGGAGAAGGAAAGGCAGAGAGAGGATGGAAGTGAAGGAAGGAAAATTAAATAAGGGGTAGAGAAGAATGGAGGAGGGGAGAGGGAGGGAAGGGTAGGTAGAGAGGAAGGGAAGGCAGGGAATGAAGGAAGAAGGAGAGGGAGGGCGGAAAGGGAGGAACAACGTAGCGAAGAAGTACAGAGAAAGATAATAATGCAGGAACAAGGAAAAGGCAGAGATAGAGATAAAAATGGACAGAGGAAGGGGGGGGGAGGCCAAGAGGGTAGAAAGGAAGAGGTAGACAGAGAGAAGATAAGGAATAGGGAGAAGGAAATAGGAGAGAGAGGGAGAGGGAAAGGTGTAGGAAGCACTAACGAGAGCCTCCATCACCAGGACCCAATTAAAGCTATAACTAGAGGGAGGGAGGGAGGGAGAGAGGGAAGAAGGACAGAGGGAGGGAGAGAGGGAGGAGAGGGAGGATGAGGGATCGAGTTAGCCAATAGGAACACATTAATTTCTCTGCCTAAATAATCACTGGTGCTTTCAGTATGGGTGTTGATTTATAGAGCACTTGTCGCCGTTATTTGTTCTGCCTGAGTATTCAATTTATTCTGGTGTTAGTTAAGAGTTTGTAGGGAGAGAAAGATGAGGGAAGGTGGGAGAGGGAGAGCCAGGAAAGGAGACAAGGAGTGAGAGAAGGAGAGGGAGAGAGAGAGACAAAGGAGAGATGAAATAAAGTGTAGTAATTAACTTACATAGCTGAACCAGATTGTACCCGGCGCTTCATTACCTGTATTTTCTTTAGTCCGACGATCTAGTTTTACTTATTCTCTTATAAGAACCTTCAACACTGGTCTGGTTGTACCTGTCGTCTTATAAGAACCTTCAACACTGGTCTGGTTGTACCTGTCGTCTTATAAGAACCTTCAACACTGGTCTGGTTGTTACCTGTCGTCTTATAAGAACCTTCAACACTGGTCTGGTTGTACCTGTCGTCTTATAAGAACCTTCAACACTGGTCTGGTTGTACCTGTCGTCTTATAAGAACCTTCAACACTGGTCTGGTTGTACCTGTCGTCTTATAAGAACCTTCAACACTGGTCTGGTTGTACCTGTCGTCTTATAAGAACCTTCAACACTGGTCTGGTTGTACCTGTCGTCTTATAAGAACCTTCAACACTGGTCTGGTTGTACCTGTCGTCTTATAAGAACTTCAACACTGGTCTGGTTGTACCTGTCGTCTTATAAGAACCTTCAACACTGGTCTGGTTGTACCTGTCGTCTTAAAGAACCTTCAACACTGGTCTGGTTGTACCTGTCGTCTTATAAGAACCTTCAACACTGGTCTGGTTGTACTGTCGTCTTATAAGAACCTTCAACACTGGTCTGGTTGTACTGTCGTCTTATAAGAACCTTCAACACTGGTCTGGTTTGTACCTGTCGTCTTATAAGATCCTTCAACACTGGTCTGGTTGTACCTGTCGTCTTATAAGAACCTTCAACACTGGTCTGGTTGTACCTGTCGTCTTATAAGAACCTTCAACACTGGTCTGGTTGTACCTGTCGTCTTATAAGAACCTTCAACACTGGTCTGGTTGTACCTGTCGTCTTATAAGATCCTTCAACACTGGTCTGGTTGTACCTGTCGTCTTATAAGAACCTTCAACACTGGTCTGGTTGTACCTGTCGTCTTATAAGAACTTTCAACACTGGTCTGGTTGTACCTGTCGTCTTATAAGAACCTTCAACACTGGTCTGGTTGCACCTGTCGTCTTATAAGAACCTTCAACACTGGTCTGGTTGTACCTGTCGTCTTATAAGAACCTTCAACACTGGTCTGGTTGTACCTGTCGTCTTATAAGAACCTTCAACACTGGTCTGGTTGCACTTGTAGTCTTATAAGAACCTTCAACACTGGTCTGGTTGTACCTGTCGTCTTATAAGAACCTTCAACACTGGTCTGGTTGTACCTGTCGTCTTATAAGAACCTTCAACACTGGTCTGGTTGCACTTGTCGTCTTATAAGAACCTTCAACACTGGTCTGGTTGCACTTGTCGTCTTATAAGAACCTTCAACACTGGTCTGGTTGTACCTGTCGTCTTATAAGAACTTCACACTGGTCTGGTTGTACCTGTCGTCTTATAAGAACCTTCAACACTGGTCTGGTTGCACTTGTCGTCTTATAAGAACCTTCAACACTGGTCAGGTTGTACTTGTCGTCTTATAAGAACCTTCAGCACTGGTCCGGTTGTACTTGTCGTTTTATGAGAACTTTCAACACTGGTCTGGTTGTACTTGTCGTCTTATAAGAACCTTCAACACTGGTCAGGTTGTACTTGTCGTCTTATAAGAACCTTCAACACTGGTCTGGTTGTACTTGTCGTTTTATGAGAACTTTCAACACTGGTCTGGTTGTACTTGTCGTTTTATGAGAACTTTCAACACTGGTCTGGTTGCACTTGTCGTCTTATAAGAACCTTCAACACTGGTCTGGTTGCACTTGTCGTCTTATAAGAACCTTCAACACTGGTCTGGTTGTACTTGTCGTCTTATAAGAACCTTCAGCACTGGTCCGGTTGCACTTGTCGTCTTATAAGAACCTTCAACACTGGTCTGGTTGCACTTGTCGTCTTATTAAGACCTTCAACACTGGCTGGTTGTACTTGTCGTCTTATGAGAACCTTCAACACTGGTCTGGTTGTACCTGTCGTCTTATAAGAACCTTCAACACTGGTCTGGTTGCACTTGTCGTCTTATAAGAACCTTCAACACTGGTCCGGTTGTACTTGTCGTCTTATGAGAACCTTCAACACTGGTCTGGTTGCACTTGTCGTCTTATAAGATCCTTCAACACTGGTCTGGTTGTACCTGTCGTCTTATAAAATCCTTCAACACTTGTCTGGTTGTGCCTGTCGTCTTATAAGATCCTTCAACACTGGTCTGGTTGTATCTGTCGTCTTATAAAATCCTTTAACACTTGTCTGGTTGTACCTCGTCTTATAAGATCCTTCAACACTGGTCTGGTTGTACCTGTCGTCTTATAAGAACCTTCAACACTGGTCTGGTTGTACCTGTCGTCTTATAAGATCCTTCAACACTGGTCTGGTTGTACCTGTCGTCTTATAAGATCCCTATCAACACTGGTCTGGTTGTACTGTCGTCTTATAAGATCCTTCAACACTGGTCTGGTTGTACCTGTCGTCTTATAAGAACCTTCAACACTGGTCTGGTTGTACCTGTCGTCTTATAAGAACCTTCAACACTGGTCTGGTTGTACCTGTCGTCTTATAAGATCCTTCAACACTGGTCTGGTTGTACTTGTTTCATGAGAACCTTCAACACTGGTGTTGTTGTACTTGTCTTATGAGAACCTTCAACACTGGACTAGTTGTACTTGTCGCCCCATAAGAATCTTCAACACTGGTGGAGTTGAACTTGTCGTTTCATGAGAACCTTCAACACAGGAGAAATGTCGCTGGAGTAACTTATGTACAAAGTTCCACTCGTGTAATAACTTCATTGTCAACCAGAAAACAACTAATAAACCACAAGACGGGCAGCTATGAGTAGCTTCACTCAAGGTATACACTTTTTGGGGCGTCAGCGATCATTGTTTCCTCGACTGGTCTCACACCAGACAAGTATTAACGAATTCACGTCAGTTAATCACCTGAATCTTCTGACACACATATTACACCAACGTTACCTTGCAAGTTATACGAATGCTACACACACACATACACACACGCGCGCGCGCGCGCATCTAATAGCGACCAGTGACGAGGCGGGGCCAGGAGCTATGATTCGACCTCTGCAACCACAATTAGGTGAGTACGCATACTAATGCAAAAGTGTGAAAATCGATGAAGACCAAAGACGCCAGGCTCGTGGGACAAAGGTTACAAACATCCCTGGAAGAGAAGGGCCTCGGGGTGAGCACAGTTACGAGCATTTCACCTGAGGCTCACATCAGGCGAACAACCGCTGCAGCAAACGCCTCACTGGCAAATCATAGGATACCTTTGAGGAACATCAACAAGGATGCAGCCACAACCTTATACTGGGCATATGTAAGGCCTATGTTGGAGTGTGGAACGCCACTGTAAAACCCGCATCCGGCACAGCATGAAAAAAATTGGAAAAAATACAAAGGTTTGCAGCGAAACTAGTCCCAGAGCTAATGACATTGTAAGACAGAAGAACCAGAGGTGACATGATTACGATATAAAAAATAATGAGACGACTTAAGAGAGAGGGTCTCAGGTACACAAAGGCATAGCTGGAAGCTAGAAGCACTGATGGCCTATAGTGACGATAGGAAATACTTCATGAGTTGAACGACCTGGAGAGCGAAGTGGTGGAGGTCGAATCCATACATAGTTTTAAGAACAGGTATGAAAGGACTCACGCAGCCAGGAAGGAGTGAAACTAGTAGCAGGCAGCAGAGAGGCGGGGCCAGAAGCTGAAACTCGATCTCTACAGTCACAATTAGGTGAGTACACACACACACACACACACACCTAGTAGCGAGCAGGGAAGAGATGGGGCCAGGAACTGGCGTTCCACACTCCAACATAGGCCTTACATATGCCCAGTATAAGGTTGTGGCTACATCCTTGTTGATGTTCCTCAAAGGTATCCTAAGATTTGCCAGTGAGGCGTTTGCTGCAGCGGTTGTTCGCCTGATGTGAGCCTCAGGTGAAATGCTCGTAACTGTGCTCACCCCGAGGCCCTTCTCTTCCATGGATGTTTGTAACCTTTGTCCCACGAGCCTGGCGTCTTTGCCCTTCATCGATTTTTACACTTTTGCATTAGTATGTGTACTCACCTAATTTTATATATATATATATATAATATATATAATATATATATATTATATATAATATATATATATATATATATATATATATATATATATATATATATATATATATACATATATATATATATATATATATATATATGTATATGTAGTTCTATCATTAATTGATCACAATAATAATTATATTAGTAATAGATTGAATAAATTACGTAGGGATTTTTACTCACAAACATTGTATTTTACATAGATTTTTTAACTTCCAGGATTCGATTGATAACAGAACATCAATGTACGGTACGAGATGTACATATGTTCGAGATACATCAGGACAGGGTACGACTCAACTGCACCTTCACAGTCGTAGAGGCTCTGTACTCACCTTTTAAAGTCAGGCACACCTACACATAAGAGCTCCTTGGCCATCCCACCCGCATCATAATACAGGTGGGGTGGTCAAGGACTTGTCAAAACATAGCTTAAATTCTTCCCAAATTTTATTAATTATAAATGAATCTAATTTGTATAACCCTAAACCAATATCCATACTGAAATAAAAACTATTTTTTTTTATGAAGCTTGATTCAATTATATTTTTCTTAACCATAAACCTGCTTGATACAACTTTCTCGGTATTTTGAATATCAATTGGATGATTAAAATCTCTCACATAAACAGAGCATTAGATTCTTGTCCAGTTCTAATGTTATTTTTATATTGTTGTAATCTTAGTTCAAATCTTTTACCAGTTTTGATCACAATAAACTTCATTACAATTTTTTACAGGGAAACATGTAGACACAGTTTGGTGATGTGAAGAATAATAGTGCATATAATAGCAGTTATTTGGTAGTTTTTTTGTATATGTTGAATTTAAAATCACGGTTCTCCTTGATAATTAAGACATTTTAAAAAAAGGCACCGAGTTATTTTGCTCAAACTCAACAGTAAAATTTATAGGACGAGTTAGACTATTAAATTTAGCAAGAAAATGGTTTACATTTATATTCTTAGACATTAGACACTAAAAATCATGAACATATTTGTACCACTTAGGTTTACTGGGAAGAATTTTGTTAAATAGTCTTGTTTCAAAATATTCCATGTACAACTTGCTAATGACAGGTAAGAGAGGATTTCCCATTGCCATACCAAACGTCTGAGTGTAAAACTCGCAACTAAACACAAAATTTACATCAACAATGCAAAGTTTAATAAGTTCAAAGATTGTAGGTACTTGTTATACCTTCTTTACTTAAGAATACTTTTTAAAATCAAGGTTGTTTTTTAAAAATCTTGATACAGTTAAATAAAAAAAAATGGGGAAAAAAAAGGGTTCAAAAAAAAATTTGCTGTTGTTTTTTTATTACAAGTTTCCCCCTGAAAAAAAAAATGTGATAAAAATTTATTAGGGTTTTTAAATTGGAAAAAAAAAGTTTTAAAAAACTTTTAAAAATTACAAAAAATTTTTAAAATTTGAAGGGACAAGGTTAATGCCCCTTGTTTTTTATGTGAGTTTTTTTTAACCCATCCAATTAAATTGGTTTTAAAAAATGCCGAGAAAAAGAAAAATAAAGCATTTTTTTTAGGTGGGGGAGAAATTTAAAATAAAATTAAATTTAAAGCTTCATAAAAATTACTTTTGATTTTAATATGGATATTGATTTAGGGTTTAGAAAAATTGGGTTTTATTTTTAATTAAAAAAATTTAGAAAGGGGTTTATGCTATGTTTTGACAAGTCCCTTTACCATCCTACATTTTTGGGGCTTGGGTAATGGGGTACGTGAGGTGAAAACTTAGCCTTTAAGCCTTCCCGCTCTTTATTAGTTTTTACAGTTCCCGGGGGCCCAAAGTGAGAAAAAAGCTTTCGCCCAAAAACCACCCTTTCTCAAAAATTAAAATATATATATAAATATTTTATATATATATAAAATTTTAAAAATATATATATATAAAATTATATATATATTTATATATTTTTACATGGGCCCAAAAAACAGAGTTTGGTTTATGTTTTGAATGAAAAGAAATTGGATGTCCTTTTCCCCAAGCCCAAAAAAGCTGAAGGGGGGGGGGGGGTAGTTAGTGGGAGTTTTCCGGGTTTGGGGGGAAAAAAATGGGATTAAAAAATTTGGGGTATTTTGAGGAGCTGAGTAAAGGAAAGGGGGTTGGGGAGTAATGTTGGAAAAGGGTCAGTTTAATGGAAGGGGGAAAAAGGGAAAAAAAAAATTTTTGAATTTTGTAAATTGTAAATTCAAAGGGAAATTTTGTGGAGAAGGGGAAGGAAAAAAATGTAAAAAGGGGGGAAGGGGGGAAAAGGGGATTTTTGGGGGTTTTTAAGTGAAAAAGTTTAGGAAACCTTTTTAACCAAAAATGAGGAGAAATAATTGTGGTAGGGGGGGCCCGAATGCCAAAAGGGGGGAAAACCCTTTTGAGAGGGGTTTTGGTAGGGGAAGTTTTGGGGGTGGGTTTGGGGGGGGTTGCCCCGGTTTTTTAAATGGGTTGGGGAAAAACCCTTTGGGTTGAAACCTTTTTTATAGAAAAGGGGGTTTTGTTAAGGAATACATATTTTAAGGGAAAAAAAAAGGGTAAATAAGTTTACAAGATAGGGTGTTGGGCGGAAAATGACGTAGTTTGTTGGATTTTGTATTGGGGGATTAAAAAAATTTTTTTGAGAGAAAAAAAATTCCCGGATTTTAAAATGTTTTTTTTGAGGGGGCCCCCCAGATATATCAGATCACTTTTAGTTTTTAGCTACACTGAGAGGAAAAATAAAGGGGAGGGATAAAAAGGAGAAAAAGAAGTATCATGGGGAAAAAGAGAAGTGAAAGGTTTAAAGGGTTTTAAACCCAAAAAAAGGAGGCAGTTTTGGGGGGTTTAAAATTTTTAAAAAACAAGCTATTGGAGGACAGAAATGGGCTAATTTAGAGCATTTGGGGAATTGGGGTTTGATGAGGTATTGGGAGTTTGGAAATTTTAAAAAAGTAGTGTTTGGTTTGGGTTTTTAAACCCTTTGGAATAAATACCCACAATTTGGGTTTTGAAAAAACACGAAGCAAACCTAAACATATTTATTAGAAAAGTTTCCGCCCGGGACCTTGATCATTTAAAAATTCAGGGTAAAGCATTTATTATAGGCGGGGGAGGGGATGTGGGCGCCCGTGACCTGAGGAATGTAAAAAGAACATAAGGGGAAAGGAGGTTGTTTTTATGAGGACCCGCCCGCATGGGCCAAAAGGCCTTTTTTCAGTGTTCCCCCATTTCTTTTGTTCTTTTTTGAAAATTCCCAGGTCACGTGCCGTCCCCCATCTCACTCTCCCCCTATTTATATAATTTTCTTTTTAAACCCCTTTTTGTTAGAAATGTTTAAGGCCCCGGACCCAAACGTTTTTTAAAATAAGTTTATATGTTTTTGCTTACCCTGTCTTTTAAAAAACCCGTGTTAGAGGGGTTTAGCAGAAGGGTTTTTGGGGTTTCAGGGGGAAAAAGGGGGGCGGGAGGGAAGGGGAAAAAAGGGGGAAGCTTTTGGGGGAAAAGATGAATTTTAAAGAGGGGTTTAAAAAGGGGGGGAAAAAGGAGGGGGAAAAAAAAAGTTAGCTTTTGAGAAGTTTTTACAAAAATAAAAAATGGGATTTCAAGGAAGGGGGAAAAGGGTTTTGGAGGAAAAAAAAAAAGAGGTTAGAGAGTGGGTTTAAGCAATTTTAAAAATTTTAAAAAAAGAGCAAATGAGGGGGTGGGGTGGATGAAACCCAAAAAATTTTGTTTTAAAAAAAAGAAAAAGTTTTTGGGGAGTGAGAATTTTTCAAGTTAAGGAAAACCTGGAGAAAAAAAATGGAATTTTTTCAGTTTTAAAATTTTAAAAAAAGGGGGAGAGGGTTTTTAAAAAGGAGAATTAGAAGGGAAATTGGGGGAAAATAGAGGGGGAAAATTTTGAGGAATTTTTTTAAAAAGTTGGGTGAAAATAGGGAAGCTGTGATTTTGTTTTATAGGGCAAAAGGGGGGGAAATAACATTTTAGGAGTGAGGGAAGACCAGTTGTGAGTGTTGGGGGGGGAAGTAAATTCGTGAGGAGTAGGTTAAATAAAATGAAAGGGGGGGTTTTTAAAGGCCCCGCCGGGAAATTTTTGGGTTAAAAATTAAAAAAAGTTTTTAAAAACCGGTGGGGGGTGTAGTTTTTGGAAATGCTTTGGGGCTATTAAATT
This sequence comes from Cherax quadricarinatus, assembly GCF_026875155.1. Taxonomy (NCBI): domain Eukaryota; kingdom Metazoa; phylum Arthropoda; class Malacostraca; order Decapoda; family Parastacidae; genus Cherax; species Cherax quadricarinatus. The sequence goes on from NC_069424.1 coordinate 29,500,636, forward strand.
TTAAAAAAATGTATTGGGGGGGAAAGGGGAAAGGTACCTAGGGAATTTGGGAGAGGAGAAAAGTTCCTTTGTTTTAAAGGGAAAGGGGACAAAAAAGGAAAATGCCAAAAAAAATTTTAGGGGGAAAAAGTCTGTTGAGTTATACCTGGGGAAAGGGGTTTAAAAAGTGTATGGTGAGTTATTATTGAAAGAATTTTAAAAAAAATTAAGAGTAAGGGGAAAAATTTGGATTTGCAGATGGGAATTTAAAGGGGGTTTTTGGAAAAAAGGGAGGGGGGGTTTTTTGGGACCGGTTGTTTACAGGGGAAACATATAAGTGAAAAAGTTATTTAGAAAAAGGAAAAAAAAGTGCTTTGTGGCAATTTTTTGGGTTTGGAAAAAAAGGGGGTTTTTCGGGGGGAGGGGGGAAAAAGGGGGGGGCCCTGTGGCGGGGTGTTGCAGGGTTTTTTGGTGTAGGAGGTTGGTTAGAAAAACAAATGAAGAGTTTTTGGGGTTTTTTTTGAGGAAAAGTAGGGGTTTAGAATAGAGTATGTTGGGGAAAAAGGGAAATTTTTTCCCGTTAAAAATTTGGCCTTAGCAAGGATGTGTGGGTGTAAAAGGGTTGTTTAATTTTCTATTGATGGGGTTTTAAGGGGAAGTTTAAAAACGGGGTTTTGGAAAAGGGTTTTTTGGGTTAAAAAAATAAAAAATCACACATAAGTGGGAGGTTTTTCACAGTTGCTCCCTTTTTGATGACACGGGGCTCTTGGGAGATTCTGAAAAGAATTTTCCCCCGATTTTTGGGGTGGGAATTTTTGGTTTGGGTTTTGCAAAAAAGAAAAAAAAATTAAAAATGAATTCAGGAAAGAGTAAGGTTTTTAGGGGATAACAAAAATATTAGGTGTTAAAAGGGTTTGGTTTTCCCGATTTGGGGGGAAAGGGGGTTTTTTGGAGGAGGTGAAATGTATTCAGTTATTTGGGATTTGGACGGGGGTCAGCGGAGGGGTTTCTTTTAAAAGGGATGGGGGAAAATCATGGGAATTGTTTGGGGGGGAAAAAAAAAAGGGAATTTTAAAAGGGGGGGTGGGGGGGGTTTTGGGGGTTTCCCATTAGGGTCTGTGGAGGGACAAAAAAAAATTTGTTTTTTGGGGGGAAAAAGAGGGGAAATTTTGGGACATTTTATTTTTTTTTCCCAAAACCCCCTCTTTTTTGGGGTTTGTAAAGCTTGGGGGGGAATGAATTTTTGGCAGGGGGGGGGAAAAGGGGCTGGGGGGGCCAGTGGAGATTCATGTCGAGGAAATGTGTGGGGGTGAATTTTAATGCAGGAATTCTTTTATTTTGGGAATTTTGGAGGGGGTTTTGCAGGTTTCCCAAAAAAATGTTGTAAAGGGGGGGCCCCGATGGGGGGTTTGTTTGAGGGTGGATGGGGACATGTAGGAGAAGGGAAAGCGAAACAGAGTGACTTCAAGGGGTTTTTCATTTCTTTTGTGGAAAGGGGGGAGGGGGGTAGGGGTCGGCCTAGGAAAGGGGGAAAAGGGGGGGGGGGGAAAAGGGGGGTTTTTGTTTGCGGGGGGTTGGACTTCCCCCCAGGCATGCGTGGGGCGGTTTTGTTTAGGATTTGTTTTGGGGGACAAAGGGGTTTTTTAAATTGCGGGCCCTGTTGGGTGGGGAGCAAAATAAAAATTTATGAAGGGGGTTCAGGGGAAAGGGCGGGCCGGACTTGGGGTCCTGGGAGTGGGGGGGTTTACATTTCCCCTGACTCTGAAGGGGGGGTCCTTTTTAAATTGTTGGTTTTGGGCTTTTTTAAAAAATGTTAGTGTAAAGCACCCTTCTGGCAAAAACATTTTGGGATGGGGGTAAATTTGATGGTGGAAAGTTTTTCTTTTTGGGCCCCCCTGCCTTGGGTGGGAGTGGGCCCAGTTTTAAAAATATAAATATATATATATTTATATAAAATTATATATATTTTTTATATATATAAAAATTTTTATAATATATTTATAAAAATATATTTTAAAATTTTAAAGCCCCTAGAAAAAATTTTAGAATTTTGATTTATAGATGGGACATGGTACAGAGGGGTGATGTCGGTGTCAGAAGCTATGACAAGGGCATCGTCGGAATAAAACCCTTGGAAAAGAACAACTTAAGGTTTTTTGGGGGGTTCAACACTTTTTTGTGCAGACCTTTCCTGCAAGGCCCCGAGTTTTAGTATGGTTGGGGGGAGGGTTTCTTGATTTCCAAAGGAAAATTGAGTGTTCTTCCCGAAGGGTTCACCATTTTTTCCCAGGGTAAAAAGAAATGCCCGTTTTTTTTTTAAAGGAAGGGGAAAGGAGGAGGGGGAGGGGGGGAGAGGGGGAGGGAGATGGAGGGGAGGGGGGAGGGGGGAAGGGGGAAGTAAAAAGGGGGTGGGGGAAGGGGAGGGGGAGATGGGGGAAGAGAGGGGAGAGGGGAAGGGGAGGGAAAAGGGGGAGAGAGAGAGGGGGAGAGATGATTGGGGGGGAAGGGGGAGAGGGGGGAGTGAGGAGAGAGAGGGGGAGGGGGAGAGAGGGGGGGAGGGTTTGGGGATGGGTTTAGGGAATGAGAGAGAGGAGAGGAGGGAAAAGAGAGGGGGACAGACAGAGACAGAGACCCGAGAGAGGGTGAGAGATGAAGAGATTGTTCTCCAAAACTCATTCAATTTAGATCATTTTTTCCCCCGGTTAAAATCCCCGGTTTGATGGGCACATTCTTTCGCTTTTTTGATGTCAACGGAAAATAAAAAGTAAATTGATCAAATGAAAATATGGCCCCCAAAATGGCTCCAACTTCTTTCCCGTTTCCCCACTTTTTTATTGGGTTTTAACAAAATAAAAAGCTTTCAAAAAGAGTGAAAGGAGGTTAAAAAGTCCCTTAATTGTTAATTAAAAATTAGGGGAAAACCCTTTAAATTGTAAAAGCTTTTTTCAATTTAAAAAATAGGGGGTCCTTAACCTTGTCAAACCCGTGCTTTAAAAGAAAACGAGAGGGGAGGAGGCGAAAAAAAAATAAAAAAAAAAAAAAAAAAAAAAAAAAAAAAAAAAAAAAAAAAAAAAAAAAAAAAAAAAAAAAAAAAAAAAGAGGAGAGAGAGAGGAGGGGAAAAAATTGGGGAAAAAGAGGGAGGGGGAAAGGGGGAAGAGAAGGAGGAGGGAGGAGGAAAAGAAGAGAGGGGGAGGAGGGGGGAGGGGGAAGGAAAGAGAGGAGGAAAATGAGGAAGGGGGGATGGAGGAGAGGGGATGGAGAGAGGGGAGAGAGAAAGGGAAAGGGGGAAAAAAGGAAGAGGGGAGGGGGGGGGAAAAGAGAGGGGGGAGGGAGAGGAGAGAAAGATTTTTGGAAAAAGGGGGGGGAAAAAAGAATGGGGGAAAAGTTGGGATCTTTTTTTAAAGGGGGCAAAAGGGGTTTTAAAATTTTACCCAGGCCCCTTCAGGGGCGTTAAAGAGCCCTTTTGGTAGGTTTAAAGGGGTTTTTTCAGTCGTTTATCAAAACGTTTTTGGTGTGTTCAGCGGGTGTTCATGTTACAACGAGTGTCCAGGTACCCTACAATTTAGTGGTTTAAAGGGACGTACACGGAAATGGGTCGGGTTTTTTCAACGGGGGTGTTCAGGTACCCTACAACGATGTTCAGGTACGTTCAACCCAGTGTTAGGGGTAAAGGACGAGTGTTCAAGTACGTTTAAAACGGTTGTCCCGGGTAAGTACAAGGGGGTTTTTTAGGTACCCTACAAAAGAATGTTAAGTAGTACAAAAGAAAATTTCTCGGGTAAATACAGAAAAGAGTTCAGGTTTTCGTACAGCAAGTGTCCAGGGTTTTTTGCAGAAAGTGTTTTAGGTACGTCAAGAATTTTTTAAAGGGACGTCCCGCGAGTGTTTTTGGGTAAGTTTTTAACGGGGGGTTTTTGTTCGTTAAAACCCGTTTTTAGTCACGGGGAGATCCCCTACAGGTTTAGCGCTTCCCGATTATATTAATTTAAAAAATAATAATTTTCTTTTATTATTATTTATTATTATTAAAATTTTTTTTTTTATTTTATTTTTAAATTTTTATTATTATTATTTTATTTTTTTTTTAATATTATTATTTTTATTATTATTTTATTTTTATTTTTTTTATTATTATTATTATTTTTTTTTTTATTATTATTATTTTTTTTATTATTTTTTTTTATTATTTTTATTATTATTATTATTTTATTATTTTTTTTATTGTTACGGGTTTAAAGAGGAAATTTTCATTTAAAAAAATAAAAATTATATTTAAATTTTATAAACAACAATTTTAAATTGTTTATAAAATTTTTATTTTGAACGGAAGATGTATGAGGTTTTTTCTTCTTCTTCTTTTCTTCTCTCTCTTCTTTTTCTCTCTTCTTCTCCTTTTTCTTTTCCCCTTTTCTCCCCTCTTTCTCTCTCTTTTTCTTCTCTCTTTCTTCTCTTCTTTTTTCTCTCTTTTTTTTTCCTCTTTTTCTTTTCTCTCTAAAATTTCTCTTTCTAACTTCCTTTTCTCTCTTTTCTCCTTCTTTTTCCCTTCTCTTCCCCAAAAAAAATTCCCAAAAAAAATCACTTTCCCTCTCCTTTTTCTCTCTCTCTCTCTTTCTTCTTCTCTCTTCATTCTCCTCTCTTTTTCTCTCTCTTTCTCTTCTCTCTCTCTCTCTCTCTCTCTCTTCCTCTTCCCCTTCTCTTCCTTTCTTATCTTTTTCTTCTTCTTCTTCCCCTTTTTTCTCTCTCTTCTCTCTTTTCATTCTTTTTTTTTTCTCTCTCTTTTTCTTTTTACTCTTTTTTCTCTCTCTCTCACTTTTCTCTCTCTCTCTTCTTTTCTCTTTTCTTCTTTCTTTTCTTTTTTCTCTTTTTTACCTTTCCCCTTTTCTCTCTTTTTCTTTTTCTCTTTTCTCTTCTCTTTCTTTTTCCCCTCTCTCTCTCTTTTACTCCCCCTTTTTTCTCCCCTCTTCTCTTCTCTTTTCTCTCTCTTTTTCATTTTCTCTCTCTCTTTTTTCTCTCTATTTTTTCTCTCTTCTCTCTCTTCTCTTCTCTCTCTCTTTTTCTCTCTCTCAATCTCTTTTTCTTTCTCTCTTCTCTTTCTCTTCTCTCTCCTCTTTTTCTTTTTCTTCTTCTCTCCTTTTCCTCTTTTTCTCTTTTCCCCTTTCTCACTTTCTCTTTCCCCACTTTTCCTCTCCTCTCTCTTTTTCTTTCTCTCTCTCTCTCTCTTCTTTTTTTCTTCCCCTCCTCTCTTCTTCTTCTCTCTCTTTCTTTCTCTTTTTCTCTCTTCTCTCCTCTCTCTTCTCTTCTCTTTCTTCTCTCTCTTTTTCTCTCTTTTTCTCTTCTCTCTCTCTTCTCTCCTCTCTCTTTTCTCTCTCTCTCTCTCTTTCTCTCTCTCTTTTCCCCTCTCTCTCTCTCTCTCTCCTCTCTTTTTTTCTCTCTCTCTCTCCTCTCTCTCTCTTCTCTTTCTCTCTCTCTCTCTCTTCCCCTTTTCTCTCTCTCTCTTTTTCTTTCTCTATACATTTTATTTTGCTCCTAGCTTGTAGAATTTTTATAAATTTGTGGCATCTTTCAAAATCAAAAAGTTTACCCGGCCAGTTGATTCATATAAAATATTATATATATATATTTATTTATATTTATATAATATTTTATATATTTTTTATATATATTTTATATTTTATAAAAATATATATATAATTTTTCTAGTTCGTTGGGGTTTTGAGAAACCCTCAAATGTTCCCTTTTTCTGAGCTTTTGTAAAACCAGAGTGTTAGTATGGAGTCTAGCAGGCTGTGTGATGTGTAGTGGAGGCTGACTCTGCTGGTGGAGGCTGACTCTGATGGTGGAGGCTGACTCTGCTGGTGGAGGCTGACTCTGCTGGTGGAGGCTGACTCTGCTGGTGGAGGCTGACTCTGCTTGTGGAGGCTGACTCTGATGGTGGAGGCTGACTCTGCTGGTGGAGGCTGACTCTGCTGGTGGAGGCTGACTCTGCTGGTGGAGGCTGACTCTGCTGGTGGAGGCTGACTCTGCTGGTGGAGGCTGACTCTGCTGGTGGAGGCTGACTCTGATGGTGGAGGCTGACTCTGCTGGTGGAGGCTGACTCTGCTGGTGGAGGCTGACTCTGCTGGTGGAGGGTATCTTCTGGTCGACGTGGAGGAGGAGTAAGAGAAGGAGGAGAAGGAGGAGAAGAAGGAGGAGAAGGAGAAGATGAAGGAGGAGAAGAAGGAGGAGAAGAAGGAGGAAAAGAAGGAGGAGAAGGAGGAGAAGAAGGAGGAGAAGAAGGAGGAGAAGAAGGAGGAGAAGAAGGAGGAGAAGAAGGAGGAGAAGAAGGAGGAGAAGGAGGAGGAGGTGGCAGAGGAGAGATGGTAAATGAAGAGGGGAAAGTGATGACTATGAAAGAAGAGGGTAAAAGATAGCAATGAAGAGAATAGAAGGAAGAAAAGGACGAGGTAAGTAGAAGAAGATACGGGAAAGAAAACTGTATTATACTCATCCTCTTTCCTGTGTGTTTTTTTTTTCTCTCTCTCTTCCCACCTTCCCCTCACCCTATATCCCCTTTCCCCCTTCCCTCGCCTTCTCCTCCCCCTCTCTCCCAGCCCTCTCCCTCTCACCCTTCCCCTCCTCCTCTCCTCATTCTTTTCTCCCCTTCCCCTCTTGTTCTTCCCCTTACCCTTCCCCTCCCTCTCTCCCTTCCCCTCCCTCTCTCATTTCCCCTCCCTCTCTCCCTTCCCCTCACCCTCTCCCCTCCCTGGCCATCACATGAATCAAGCAGATTAGCAGTGATTACTTCTTTGGTCAGCACCGACTGTCAGGAGGTACACACTACCCTCCCTTAACAACCACCATACTACTCCCGCGATGGAACACTCCACCCTTACATTATAACACTGTGATGGAACACTCCACCCTTACATTATAACAGTGTGATGGAACACTCCACCCTTACATTATAACACTGTGATGGAACACTCCACCCTTACATTATAACACTGTGATGGAACACTCCACCCTTACATTATAACACTGTGATGGAACACTCCACCCTTACATTATAATACTGTGATGGAACACTCCACCCTTACATTATAACAACTGTGATGGAACACTCCACCCTTACATTATAACACTGTGATGGAACACTCCACCCTTACATTATAACAGTGTGATGGAACACTCCACCCTTACATTATAACAGTGTGATGGAACACTCCACCCTTACATTATAATACTGTGATGGAACACTCCACCCTTACATTATAACACTGTGATGGAACACTCCAACCTTACATTATAACACTGTGATGGAAAAACTCCACCCTTACATTATAATACTGTGATGGAACACTCCACCCTTACATTATAACACTGTGATGGAACACTCCACCCTTACATTATAACACTGTGATGGAACACTCCACCCTTACATTATAACAGTGTGATGGAACACTCCACCCTTACATTATAACAGTGTGATGGAACACTCCACCCCTTACATTATAACACTGTGATGGAACACTCCACCCTTACATTATAACACTGTGATGGAACACTCCACCCTTACATTATAACAGTGTGATGGAACACTCCACCCTTACATTATAACAGTGTGATGGAACACTCCACCCTTACATTATAACACTGTGATGGAACACTCCACCCTTACATTATAACACTGTGATGGAACACTCCACCCTTACATTATAACACTGTGATGGAACACTCCACCCTTACATTATAACACTGTGATGGAACACTCCACCCTTACATTATAACACTGTGATGGAACACTCCACCCTTACATTATAACACTGTGATGGAACACTCCACCCTTACATTATAACACTGTGATGGAACACTCCACCCTTACATTATAACACTGTGATGGAACACTCCACCCTTACATTATAACACTGTGATGGAACACTCCACCCTTACATTATAACACTGTGATGGAACACTCCACCCTTACATTATAATACTGTGATGGAACACTCCACCCTTACATTATAACAGTGTGATGGAACACTCCACCCCTTTCATTATAACACTGTGATGGAACACTCCATCCTTACATTATAACACTGTAATGGAACACTCCACCCTTACATTATAACACTGTGATGGAACACTCCACCCTTACATTATAATACTGTGATGGAACACTCCACCCTTACATTATAACAGTGTGATGGAACACTCCACCCTTACATTATAACACTGTGATGACATCCACCCTTACATTATAATACTGTGATGGAACACTCCACCCTTACATTATAACAGTGTAATGGAAACACTCCACCCTTACATTATAACAGTGGATGGAACACTCCACCCTTACATTATAACACTGTGATGGAACACTCCACCCTTACATTATAATACTGTGATGGAACACTCCACCCTTACATTATAACAGTGTGATTGGAACACTCCACCCTTACATTATAACACTGTGATGGGAAAAACTCCATCCTTACATTATAACACTGTAATGGAACACTCCACCCTTACATTATAACAGTGTGATGGAACACTCCACCCTTACATTATAACACTGTAATGGAACACTCCACCCTTACATTATAACAGTGTGATGGAACACCCACCCTTACATTATAACACTGTGATGGAACACTCCACCCTTACATTATAACACTGTGATGGAACACTCCCCCTTACATTTAACAGTGTGATGGAACACTCCACCCTTACATTATAACACTGTAATGGAAACTCCACCCTTACATTATAACAGTGTGAAAGGAAACTCCCCCCCTTACATTATAACAGTGTGATGGAACACTCCACCCTTACATTATAACACTGTAATGGAACACTCCACCCTTACATTATAACAGTGTGATGGAACACTCCACCCTTACATTATAACAGTGTGATGGAACAATCCACCCTTACATTATAACACTGTGATGGAACACTCCACCCTTACATTATAACACTGTGAGGAACACTCCACCTTACATTATAACACTGTGATGGAACACTCCACCCTTACATTATAACACTGTGATGGAACACTCCACCCTTACATTATAACACTGTGATGGAACACTCCACCCTTACATTATAACACTGTGATGGAAGGTAATTCCCAAGTGATGGTAACTCCAGCAATGCTGGAAGGAAACCCTGGATGATCCCTTACTGGAATACTGGACGACATTCATATTGTCAGGCTGACACTACTGAAGTCTCCCAGCTCAGGCTGACACTACTGAAGTCTCCCAGCTCAGGCTGACACTAGTGAAGTCTCCCAGCTCAGGCTGACACTACTGAAGTCTCCCAGCTCAGGTTGACACTACTGAAGTCTCCCAGCTCAGGTTGACACTACTGAAGTCTCCCAGCTTAGGTTGACACTAGTGAAGTCTCCCAGCTCAGGCTGACACTACTGAAGTCTCCCAGCTCAGGTTGACACTACTGAAGTCTCCCAGCTCAGGCTGACACTAGTGAAGTCTCCCAGCTCAGGCTGACACTACTGAAGTCTCCCAGCTCAGGCTGACACTAGTGAAGTCTCCCAGCTCAGGTTGACACTACTGAAGTCTCCCAGCTCAGGCTGACACTAGTGAAGTCTCCCAGCTCAGGTTGACACTACTGAAGTCTCCCAGCTCAGGTTGACACTACTGAAGTCTCCCAGGTCAGGTTGACACTACTGAAGTCTCCCAGCTCAGGCTGACACTAGTGAAGTCTCCCAGCTCAGGTTGACATTACTGAAGTCTCCCAGCTCAGGCTGACACTAGTGAAGTCTCCCAGCTCAGGTTGACACTACTGAAGTCTCCCAGCTCAGGTTGACACTACTGAAGTCTCCCAGCTCAGGTTGACACTACTGAAGTCTCCCAGCTCAGGTTGACACTACTGAAGTCTCCCAGCTCAGGTTGATGCTGCTGAAGTCTCCCAGCTCAGGTTGATGCTGCTGAAGTCTCCCAGCTCAGGTTGATGCTGCTGAAGTCTCCCAGCTCAGGTTGATGCTGCTGAAGTCTCCCAGCTCAGGTTGATGCTGCTGAAGTCTCCCAGCTCAGGTTGATGCTGCTGAAGTCTCCCAGCTCAGGTTGACACATTCCAACACCTTGTATAACTACATCCTGTACGATGTAATATGATAGGGAAACATTCCTAGCTTTTGTTCGCACTGTGTAGTTCCCACTGTGTAACTATTATATAGAATAGTGTAGCAACATTCTGCTGATGTTCCCACTGTGTAACTATTATATAGAATAGTGTAGCAACACACTGCTAGTGTTCCCACTGTGTAACTATCATACAGAATAGTGTAGCACTCCTCTGCTGGTGTTCCCACTTTGTAACTATCATACAGAATAGTGTAGCAACACACTGCTGGTGTTCCCACTGTGTAACTATCATACAGAATAGTGTAACAACACACTGCTGGTGTTCCCACTGTGTAACTATCATATAGAATAGTGTAGCAACACACTGCTGGTGTTCCCACTGTGTAACTGTCATATAGAATAGTGTAACAACACACTGCTGGTGTTCCCACTGTGTAACTATCATACAGAATAGTGTAGCACTCCTCTGCTGGTGTTCCCACTGTGTAACTATCATACAGAATAGTGTAGCAACACACTGCTGGTGTTCCCACTGTGTAACTGTCATATAGAATAGTGTAACAACACACTGCTGGTGTTCCCACTGTGTAACTGTCATATAGAATAGTGTAGCAACACACTGCTGGTGTTCCCACTGTGTAACTATCATATAGAATAGTGTAGCAACACACTGCTGGTGTTCCCACTGTGTAACTATCATATAGAATAGTGTAGCAACACACTGCTGGTGTTCCCACTGTGTAACTGTCATATAGAATAGTGTAACAAACACACTGCTGGTGTTCCCATGTGTAACTGTCATATAGAATAGTGTTAGCAACACACTGCTGGTGTTCCCACTGTGTAACTATCATATAGAATAGTGTAACAACACACTGCTGGTGTTCCCACTGTGTAACTATCATATAGAATAGCGTAGCAACACACTGCTGGTGTTCCCACTGTGTAACTATCATATAGAATAGTGTAACAACACACTGCTGGTGTTCCCACTGTGTAACTATCATATAGAATAGTGTAACAACACACTGCTAGTGTTCCCACTGTGTAACTATCATACAGAATAGTGTAGCAACACACTGCTGGTGTGTCAAATTTTGTTGAATGATAAAAACAATATATTTTCTCTCTCCTTCTCTCCCTCCTTCTCCTTCCCTCCATCCTTCTCCTTCCCTCCCTTATTACCTCTACCTTCTTCCCTCTCTCTACATCACTACACCTGAAATGTAGACTCCTGTGGTTATATCTTCAAGTCATTAAGCTCTCCCTGAACACCTTTAATGACCACATTAAGCATGCTAATTATGCCACCACTGAGACGTCCTAATGAAAATAAATAAAAGGGAATAAATCATTTTAATGGCAAGGAGGAAAAAAGGCATCTTTTATTTCCCGAGTTTGCTCAAGCTGTGAGAGAAATTGTTGGCTAAAGAAGCATTTAATTCCAAAACTCTACCAGAAATTTAACCTGACTCTGCTGGAGACTTAACCTAACTCTAGCAAAGACTTAACCTAACTCTACTTGAGACTTAACCTGACTCTACTGGAAACTTTGCCTGACTCTACTGGAGATTTTACCTGACTCTACAGGAGACTTAACCTGATTCTACTGGAGATTTTACCTGACTCTACTGGAGACTTAACCTGACTCTACTGGAAACTTAACCTAACTATACCACAGACTTAACCTAACTCTACTGGAAACTTAACCTGACTCTACTGGAGACTTAGCCTGACTCTCTGGAGATTTTACCTGACTCTACTGGAGACTTAACCTGACTCTGCTGCAGACTTAGCCTGACTCTACTGGAGATTTTACCTGACTATACTGGAGACTTAACCTGACTCTACTGGAGACTTAATCTGACTATTCTGGAGAAAACCTGACTGTGCTGGAGACTTAACCTGATTCTACTGGAGATTTAATCTAACTCCACTGAAAATTAACCTGACTACTGGAGACTTAATCTCACTCTACTGCAGACTTAAATTAACTCTACTGGAGACTTTACCTGACTCTACCAGAAACTTAACATAACTCTACCAGAGACGTAGCATCAGTGTTGGAGTTTTCGTCGAGGCTTTTGTCACTGAGACTATTATTATTATTATATTATTATTATTATTATTATTATTATTATTATTATTATTATTATTATTAATACTATTATTATTAGTGGTAGTAGAAGTAGTAATAGTAGTACCAGTATTACTGTTATTATTATTATATTTATAATTATTATTATTATTATTATTATTATTATTATTATTATTATTATTTATTATTATTATTATTATTATTATTATTATTATCATTATTATTATTAGTAGTAGTAGTAGTATTTTATTATTGATGTCATTGTGGTTGTTGGGTCGGTTATTATATACGCTATTATTAAAACTGTAACACTATTGTTATCAAGAGTACAACATGTACTATTGTTATCAAGAGTACATGTACTATTGTTATCAAGAGTACAACATGTACTATTGTTATCAAGAGTACAACATGTACTAGTGTTATCAAGAGTACAACATGTACTATTGTTATCAAGAGTACAACATGTACTATTGTTATCAAGAGTACAACATGTACTATTGTTATCAACAGTACAACATGTACTAGTGTTATCAAGAGTACAACATGTACTATTGCTATCAAGAGTACAACATGTACTATTGTTATCAAGAGTACAACATGTACTATTGTTATCAAGAGTACATGTACTAGTGTTATTAAGAGTACAACATGTACTATTGTTATCAAGAGTACAACATGTACTATTGTTATCAAGAGTACAACATGTACTATTGTTATCAAGAGTACAACATGTACTAGTGTTATCAAGAGTACAACGTAGGTACTATTGTTATCAAGAGTACAACATGTACTATTGTTATCAAGAGTACAACATGTACTATTGTTATCAAGAGTACAACATGTACTATTGCTATCAAGAGTACAACATGTACTAGTGTTATTAAGAGTACAACATGTACTATTGTTATCAAGAGTACAACATGTACTATTGTTATCAAGAGTACAACATGTACTATTGTTATCAAGAGTACAACATGTACTAGTGTTATCAAGAGTGCAACATGTACTATTGTTATCAAGAGTACAACATGTACTATTGTTATCAAGAGTACAACATGTACTAGTGTTATCAAGAGTACAACGTAGGTACTATTGTTATCAAGAGTACAACATGTACTATTGTTATCAAGAGTACAACATGTACTGTTGTTATCAAGAGTACAACATGTACTATTGTTATCAAGAGTACAACATGTACTATTGTTATTAAGAGTACAACATGTACTATTGTTATCAAGAGTACAACATGTACTATTGTTATCAAGAGTACAACATGTACTATTGTTATCAAGAGTACAACATGTACTAGTGTTATCAAGAGTACAACATGTACTATTGTTATCAAGAGTACAACATGTACTAGTGTTATCAAGAGTACAACATGTACTATTGTTATCAAGAGTACAACATGTACTAGTGTTATCAAGAGTACAACATGTACTAGTGTATCAAGAGTACAACATGTACTAGTGTTATCAAGAGTACAACATGTACTATTGTTATCAAGAGTACAACATGTACCAGTGCTATCAAGAGTACAACATGTACTATTGTTATCAAGAGTACAACATGTACTAGTGTTATTAAGAGTACAACATGTACTACTGTTATCAAGAGTACAACATGTACTATTGTTTCAAGAGTACACATGTCTATGTTTCAAGTACAACTGTACTAGTGTTATCAAGAGTACAACATGTACTATTGTTATCAAGAGTACAACATGTACTATTGTTATCAAGAGTACAACATGTACTATTGTTATCAAGAGTACAACATGTACTATGTTTCAAGAGTACAACATGTACTATTGTTATCAAGAGTACAACATGTACTAGTGTTGATCAAGAGTACAACATGTACTATGTTTATCAAGAGTACAACATGTTACTATTGTTATCAAGAGTACAACATGTACTATTGTTATCAAGAGTACAACATGTACTAGTGTTATCAAGAGTACAACATGTACTATTGTTATCAAGAGTACAACATGTACTATTGTTATCAAGAGTACAACATGTACTAGTGTTATCAAGAGTAAACATGTACTATTGTTATCAAGAGTACAACATGTACTATTGTTATCAAGAGTACAACATGTACTATTGTTATCAAGAGTAACATGTACTATTGTTATCAAGAGTACAACATGTACTATTGTATCAAAGAGTACAACATGTACTATTGTTATCAAGAGTACAACATGTACTATTGTTATCAAGAGTACAACATGTACTATTGTTATCAAGAGTACAACTTGTACTATTGTTATCAAGAGTACAACATGTACTATGTTATCAAGAGTACAACATGTACTATTGTTATCAAGAGTACAACATGTACTATTGTTATCAAGAGTACAACATGTACTATTGTTATCAAGAGTACAACATGTACTATTGTTATAAGAGTACAACATGTACTATTGTTTATCAAGAGTACAACATGTACTAGTGTTATCAAGAGTACAACATGTACTATGTTATCAAGAGTACAACATGTACTATTGTTATCAAGAGTACACATGTACTAGTGTTATCAAGAGTACAACATGTACTATTGTTATCAAGAGTACAACATGTACTATTGTTATTCAAGAGTACAACATGTACTATTGTTATCAAGAGTACAACAGTACTATTGTTATCAAGAGTACAACATGTACTATTGTTATCAAGAGTACAAATGTACTATGTTATCAAGAGTACATTACTATGTTATCAAGTCAACATGTACAGTGTTATCAAGAGTACAACATGTACTATTGTTATCAAGAGTACAACATGTACTATTGTTATCAAGAGTACAACATGTACTATTGTTATCAAGAGTACAACATGTACTATTGTTATCAAGAGTACAACATGTACTGTGTTATCAAGAGTACAACATGTACTATGTTATCAAGAGTTCAACATGTACTAGTGTTATCAAGAGTACAACATGTACTATTGTTATCAAGAGTACAACATGTACTTGTGTTATCAAGAGTACAACATGTACCTATGTTATCAAGAGTACAACATGTACTATTGTTATCAAGAGTACAACATGTACTCGTGTTATCAAGAGTACAACATGTACTATGTGTTATCAAGAGTACAACATGTACTAGTGTTATCAAGAGTACAACATGTACTGTTGTTATCAAGAGTACAACATGTACTATTGTTATCAAGAGTACAACATGTACTTGTTATCAAGAGTACAACAGTACTATTGTTATCAAGAGTACAACATGTACTGTGTTATCAAGAGTACAAATGTACTAGTGTTATCAAGAGTACAACATGTATAGGTTATCTAGTGACCTGCTATGTTATCAAGAGTACAACATGTACTATGTTATCAAGAGTACAACATGTACTAGTGTTATCAAGAGTACAACATGTACTAGTGTTATCAAGAGTACAACATGTACTCGTGTTATCAAGAGTACAACATGTACTCGTGTTATCAAGAGTACAACATGTACTCGTGTTATCAAGAGTACAACATGTACTGTGTTATCAAGAGTACAACATGTACTAGTGTTATCAAGAGTACAACATGTACTAGTGTTATCAAGAGTACAACATGTACTAGTGTTATCAAGAGTACAACATGTACTCGTGTTATAGATCGTCAACATGTATGTTATCTTCATGAGTACATACATTACTAGTGTTATCAAGCGTACCACATGTACTCTAGTTACAAGTACACATGTACTTGTTTATCCAAGGCACAACATGTACTGGTGTTATCAAAGTACAACTCGTCTCATTATCAAGGTACAACATCTACTCCGTCTACAGGTACAACATTTACTATGCTATCAAGAGTACAACATGTACTAGTGTTATCAGAGACAACATGTACTGTGTTATCCAAGAGTACAACATGTACTAGTGTTATCAATACTAACATGTACTATGTTTATCAAGAGTACAACATGTACTCGTGTTATCAAGAGTACAACATGTACTCGTGTTATCAAGAGTACAACATGTACTAGTGTTATCAAGAGTACAACATGTACTAGTGTTATCAAGAGTACAACATGTACTAGTGTTATCAAGAGTACAACATGTACTAGTGTTATCAAGAGTACAACATGTACTAGTGTTATCAAGAGTACAACATGTACTCGTGTTATTATGAGTCTGTCAACTGGTTGTTAATACTTCTGAGTCACTCACACTTCTTCCTTAAGCCCCACTTGTTCTATTCTCCTTCTTTGTCTTCTCCTCCTCTTTCGTGGTTTTATATTGTCCTCCTTCTTCTCCTCCTCCTCCTCCTCCTCCTCCTCCTCCTCCTCCTTCTCCTCCTCCTCCTCCTCCTCCTCCTCCTCCTCCTCCTCCTCCTCTCTCCTCCTCCTCCTCCTCCTCATCCTCCTCCTCCCTCCTCCTCCTCTTCTCCTCCTCCTCCTCCTCCTCCTCCTCTCCTCCTCCTCCTCCTCATCCTCCTCCTCCTCCTCCTCCTCCTCCTCATCCTCCTCCTCCTCCTCCTCCTTCTCCTCTTCCTCCTCCTCCTCTTCCTCCTCCTTCTTCTTCTCCTTCTCCTCCTTTGGATTATATAATTACTGAGGTGAATTAAGCACAAGTTTCTAGCTGGAGTGGAGCAAGTATTATTGTGTTGGACCTTTATGGTGCTTGACTGATGACCTTGTTTAAACTCTAACAAAGGTCAGTCTGTGTGTGTGTGTCTGTGTGTGTGTGTGTGTGTGTGTGTGTGTGTGTGTGTGTGTGTGTGTGTGTGTGTGTTTGTACTCACCTAATTGTCGTTGCAGGGGTCGAGACTCAGCTCCTGGCCCCGCCTCTTTACCGACCGCTACTGGGTCCTCCCTCTCTCTGCTCCATGAGCTTTATCATACCTCGTCTTAAAACTATGTATAGTTCCTGCCTCCACTACATCGCTTTCCAGACTCTTCCACTTCCTAACAACTCTATGACTGAAGAAATACTTCCTAATATCCCTTTGACTCATCTGAGTCTTCAACTTCCAATTGTGTCCCCTTGTTTCTGTGTCCCGTCTCTGGAACATCCTGTCTCTGTCCACCTTATCTATTCCACGCAGTATTTTGTATGTCGTTATCATGTCTCCCCTGACCCTCCTGTGTCGTCAGACCGATTTCCCTTAACCTTTCTTCATAGGACATTCCCCTTAGCTCTGGAGCTAGCCTTCTTGCAAACCTTTGCTTTTTCTCTAATTTCTTGACGTGCTTGACCAGGTGTGGGTTCCAAACTGGTGTTGCGTACTCCAGTATGAGCATGACGTGTATAAAGTCTTGAACGATTCCTTACTGAGGTACCGGAACGCTATTCTCAGGTTTGCCAAGCGCCCATATGCCGCAGCAGTTATCTGGTTAATGTATGCTTCTGGCGATGTACTCGGTATTATACTTACTCCTAGGTCTTTCTCCTTGAGTGAGGTTTGCAGCCTTTGGCTTCCTAGCCTATACTCTGTCTGCGGTCTTCTTTGCCCTTCCCCGATCTTCATGTCTTTGCATTTGGCGGGGTTAAATTCTAGGAGCCAGTTGCTGGACCACGCATGCAGCCTGTCCAGGTCTCTTTGTAGACCTGTCTGGTCCGCGTCTGTTTTAATTCTCCTCATTAACATCACATCATCTGCAAACAGGGGCACTTCTGAGTCTATCCCTTCCGTCATATCGTTCACATATACCAAGAATAGCACTGGTCCCAGGACTGTCCCCTGTGGGACCCCGCTCGTCACCGGTGCCCACTGCGTTACATCATCACGGACCATGACTCGTTGTTGCCTCCCTGTTAGGTATTCTCTGATCCAATGCAGTGCCCTTCCTGTTATATGTGCCTGTTCCTCTAGCTTCTGTACTAATCTCTTGTAAGGAACTGTATCGAAGGCCTTCTTGCAGTCCAAGAAAATGCAATCAGCCCATCCCTCCTTCTCATTTCTTACTTCAGTTACCTTGTCATAAAGCTCTAGTAGGTTTGTGACACAGGATTTGCCTTCCATGAATCCGTGCTGGCTGTTGTTTATAATCTTGTTCCGCTCCAGTTGCTCCACTACTCTCCTCCTGGTAATCTTCTCCATGACACTGGTCTATGATTTAGTGTTTCATTTCTGTCTCCTTTCTTAAAGATGGGGACTACATTTTCCTTCTTCCATACTTCAGGTAGTTGCCCAGTTTCAAGGGAAGTGTTGAAGATTTTGGTTAGTGGCACATGTAGTGTCTCTGCTCCCTCTCTAAGGACCTACGGAGAGATGTTGCCCGGTCCCACCTCCTTTGAGGTATCAAGGTCACTTAGGAGCTTCTCTACCTTCTCCTCAGTTGTGTGTAATTCGTCCAACACTTGTTGGTATATACCTTGTTGCTGTACCCCACTGTTTTGTCTTCCCAGTGTCCCTTCAGCCTCCACTGTAAATATTTCCTGAAATCTCATATTGAGCTCCTTACATACTTCTTGGCCGTTTCTTGTGAGCTCCCCACCTTCGTTCCTCAGCCTGATTACCTGGTCCTTGACTGTTCTCTTCCTCCTGATGTGGCTGTAATGTAGTTTCGGGTCAGACTTAACTTTCGATGCTATGTCATTTTCATACTGCCGCTGCGCCTCCCTCCTTATCTGTGCATACTCGTTTCTGGCTCGTCGACTGATCTCTTTATTTTCCTTAGTCCTTTGCCATCTGTACTTTTTCCATTCTCTAGAGCACTTAGTTTTTGCCTCCCTACACCTTCGGGTAAACCAAGGACTCGTTCTGTCCTTCCCATTATTTCTGTTACCATTGGGAACAAACCTGTCCTCTGCCTCCTTGCATTTTGCTCTTACGAAGTCCATCATTTTATTTACTGATTTTCCTACCAACTCCTGTTCCCACTGAACCTCCTGCAGGAAGGTCCTCTTTCCTGTGTAGTCCCCCATTTTATAGTCTGGCTTTTCCCTTTCTACTCCTGTTACCCTCTCCACTTTTAGCTCCACGATGTATTCAAAGCTCATAACACGTGGACACTAGCTCCAAGGGGCCTTTCATATGTGATGTGCTCAATGTCTGAGCTACTCAGGGTGAACACAAGGTCCAGTCTTGCTGGTTCATCCTCCCCTCTCTCTCTGATAGTGTCCCTAATATGTTGGTGCATGAGATTTGCCAGCACTACATCCATCATCTTGGCTCTCCATGTGGCTCCAGGTTTTCCCAATTAATCTCCCCGTGATTGAAGTCGCCCATGACCAGTAACTTCGCTCTACTCGAGTGAGCCCTTCTTGCCACCTCAGCTTGTGTGTCCACCATTGCTCTGTTGCACTCATCATATTCCTCTCTTGGCCTCCTGCAGTTCTGTGGTGGGTTATACATCACTGCAGTGACTACCTTGTGTTCCCCTGACTGAACTGTACCTACTCTGTAATCCCTTTCTCCAGTCTCATCCATTCCTTCCATTTCTTGTTAACCCCACCGGTTTTTAATTAGTAGTGCAATCCCTCCCCCCTCCTCTGCTCCTTCTATCCTTCCTCAGGATCTGATATCCGGGAGGGAAGATTGCATCTGTTATTATCCCAGTGAGCTTTTTTTCTGTAACCGCTACGATGTCTGGGGACATCTCCTTGATTCTTTCATGCCACTCCTCACATTTATTCATTATTCCATCCGCGTTTGTGTATCAAACCTTCAACTTCTTTTCAATAACTGTAGTCTGGGGAGAGAGGTGGGTTAGGGGGAGCAGGTGTGTTTGTGTGTCTGTGTGTGTACTCATCTAGTTGTACTCACCTAGTTGAGGTTGCAGGGGTCGATTCCTAGCTCCTGGCCCCGCTTCTTCACTGGTCGTGAGTGTGTGTGTGTGTGTGTGTGTGTGTGTGTGTGTGTGTGTGTGTGTGTATGTGTGTGTTTGTGTGTGTGTGTGTTTGCGTGTGTGTGCGTGTGTGTGTGTGTGTGTGTGTGTGTGTGTGTGTGTGTGTGTGTGTGTGTGTGTGTGTGTGTGTGTGTGTGTGTGTGTGTGTGTGTGTGTGTGTGTGTTTGAGTGTGAGTATGCATCTTCTAATTTTTTAATTAAATGTATTGCTTTGGAGCATCAGATATGCACTTATCGTACCTATTATTGAAGCTCTGGAAGGAATTGTTTATACTCTCTCTATATATATAATGCGGTAGAAAGGTTTCCTAACGTCTACGTGGTCAACCACTCTCTTGGTTAGGTGAGTCACATAACCAGGAGGAACATGAAGGAACATGGTCGGAGAGGATCCTTACGACGTTTCGCCCAAGGTTGGGCTTTATCAGGTGTTCATTTACGAGCAAATACACCGGATTTTAAGGTAAACAAAAACCATGAAGTCAGGCTTCAAGAAAGACAGGTCACACATAAGGTCCCACATGAGATATATCGCAAGATCAAGTCTGGTGAGGTCAGGTGTTGTTAGTGGCAGCAGGGGGTCAGGGGGGTGGTGGTGAGGTGACAAGTTTATTATGTTTATTAAATAAATAGCGAGTGATGTGGACAGTAGATGAAGCCAACATGTATACATCCCACTGTTTTGCACAGTGGTTATGGTGAGGTGGATCACTGCTGCTGCTTCCCAAATTCCGCGTCTTGTCCTGTCGTTCTGGTGATGTAACAGCTGCGCTCTTCCCCATGACGTGAGAATCAAGGTTGCGATGGACTACGCATGCGTTGTTGGATTCGTCCCTCCTGTAGGTATGTATATATTCTTGAAAGGCGTGTCTGAAGGTCCCTGTCGGTCTCCCCGACCTAGAATTTATCGGAGCCACCACACGGTGTGCTGTAGACTCCTGCTGTGTAAATATTTCTGGGTTTAGGAGTTCTGGTGATTTCTTTGGTAGTGTAGGTAACAAGGACTGATACATCAGTGTTGACTTTTAAAAGAATTTGGGCGATGGTGATGGCAGTGTACCCAGTGGGAGGAACCAGTTGTCTATCATTGTTGCTATCTTTTTTGAATGTGCTGTGTATGTGGAGGACTTTCTGTTTCAGGAGTGGGTAACGTATATCGGGAAGTTTAAGTTGGTGAACACCTTAATATATTCTTGTTCTAAAAGATTTTCGTCACTTCAAATTCGAAGTGCTCAGAGGAAGATGATATCTTTGAAATAATCCCTCTCAAGGTGTTGTAATGCACAGATCTTTGCTAAACCTGCATCGATAAATGACCTCATGCACATTCCAAATTTTTGTTGAATATTATTGCCGGAGATGAGAAGATGGAACTTGACGTAGGCTTCAACGAAGTCATTGAGATTTTGTAGAGGAAAAGGCAAGTTGAGGTCAGAAATGAGAGAGTTGTGAAGACAGGCGGTTACTGGATCAATGATGACTCGAAGGAAGAGGAGGTTCACGTCAACACTAGCAAGTTTTTTTTTTAATAACTACATTGTCGAGCCTGAAAAAGAATGTCTCCAGAACGTCGCAAGTGTGAGCTGCTGACAAGTGTTTCGCTGAAACACCTGTCAGTCTGTGAGGTGCACTGCTGATCCAAGAAGTGCTGGTGTGTAACGTTACGTTGGGTTTGTGTCTTGGAAAGTCCGTAGTTATGTGCAAGTTGATGATGACCAACAAGTAGGAGCTATAACTTACTTCCCTGCAAGGAAAACATGAAAAATTTCCTGGTCAGAGGTGTGATGTTCTCACAGGTGTCCTGGTTACTATGCAAAGGACTCAGCTCAGCCTGGTAGTCGTCACTGTTCAGAATAGCTTCGCTTCCTGTGAGCTAAAAACAAACCATGGTACGGGTTGGGCATAAAATCGCGGCTAGTGTTTGTGTGCAATCGTGTCATTACGATTTCGTGAGTCATGATGACGGCTTTGAGGGGACATGAGCTAGAGTTCGTCACGGCCACACTGGCGAGAGATTCGTCTGTAAGAAATTGCATCTGTGGTCACAGTGGTGCCTATGCTAACCTTCCCATGGTTTATAAATTTACTTAGTTGAAAGAATCTTATTGTAGCTAACTGGTCCAGTGGCTAGCGCGCCGGTCTGGAGATGTACATGAGGTTGTACATGAAACTTGGTGTATAAACAAACTTGTATATTAAGCCGTACATCGAGTTCCCATACTTAGTGTGATGTCTCATGTTCGTGTTCACTCTTTTTCCAGTGTACAATATAAACACGTGTTCCAGGAGGTACGAGAGGATAGGTGGTGTACATCAGTGGTTAGGTGGTGTACACCAATGGTTAGGTGGTGTACATCAGTGGCTAGGTGGTGTACACCAATGGTTAGGTGGTGTACACCAGTGGTTAGGTGGTGTACACCAGTGGTTAGGTGGTGTACACCAGTGGTTAGGTGGTGTACACCAATGGTTAGGTGGTGTACACCAATGGTTAGGTGGTGTACACCAGTGGTTAGGTGGTGTACATCAGTGGTTAGGTGGTGTACACCAATGGTTAGGTGGTGTACACCAGTGGTTAGGTGGTGTACACCAATGGTTAGGTGGTGTACACCAGTGGTTAGGTGGTGTACACCAGTGGTTAGGTGGTGTACACCAGTGGTTAGGTGGTGTACACCAGTGGTTAGGTGGTGTACACCAATGGTTAGGTGGTGTACACAGTGGTTAGGTGGTGTACACCAGTGGTTAGGTGGTGTTCACCAATGGTTAGGTGGTGTACACCAGTGGTTAGGTGGTGTACACCAATGGTTAGGTGGTGTACACCAGTGGTTAGGTGGTGTACACCAGTGGTTAGGTGGTGTTCACCAATGGTTAGGTGGTGTACACCAGTGGTTAGGTGGTGTACACCGATGGTTAGGTGGTGTACACCAGTGGTTAGGTGGTGTACACCAATGGTTAGGTGGTGTTCACCAATGGTTAGGTGGTGTACACCAATGGCTAGGTGGTGTACACCAATGGTTAGGTGGTGTACACCAGTGGTTAGGTGGTGTACACCAGTGGTTAGGTGGTGTACACCAATGATTAATTGTGTACATCAATGGTTAGGTGGTGTACACCAATGGTTAGGTGGTGTACACCAGTGGTTAGGTGGTGTACATCAATGATTAATTGTGTACATCAATGGTTAGGTGGTGTACACCAGTGGTTAGGTGGTGTACATCAATGATTAATTGTGTACATCAATGGTTAGGTGGTGTACACCAGTGGTTAGGGGGTGTACACCAATGGTTAGGTGTACACCAGTGGTTAGGTGGTGTACATCAATGATTAATTGTGTACATCAATAGTTAGGTGGTGTACACCAATGGTTAAGTGGTGTACATCAATGGTTATGTAGCGTACATCAATGGTTAGGTGGTGTACACCAACGGTTAGGTGGTGTACATAAATGGTTAGGTGGTGAACATCAGTAGTTAGGTGGTGAACTTCAATGGTTAGGTGCACACCAGTGGTTAGGTGGTGTACATAAATGGTTAAGTGGTGTACATCAATGGTTATGTAGCGTACATCAATGGTTAGGTGGTGTACACCAACGGTTAGGTGGTGTACATAAATGGTTAGGTGGTGAACATCAGTAGTTAGGTGGTGAACTTCAATGGTTAGGTGGTGTACATCAATGGTCAGGAGGCAAACATCAATTTTTAGGTGGTGTACATCAATGGTTAGGTGGTGAACATCAATGGTTAGGTGGTGTACGTCAATGGTTAGGTGGCAAACATCAATTGTTAGGTAGTGTACATCAATAGTTAGGCGTTGTACATCAGTAGTTAGGTGGTGAACATCAATGGTTAGGTGGTGTACGTCAATGGTTAGGTGGCGAACATCAATTGTTAGGTAGTGTACATCAATAGTTAGGCGTTGTACATCAGTAGTTAGGTGGTGTACATCAATGGTTAAGTGGTGTACATCAATCGTTAGGTGGTGTACATCAATGGTTAGGGAGTGTACATCAATGGTTAGGTGGTGAACATCAATGGTTAGGTGATGAACATCAATGGTTAGGTGGTGTACATCAATGGTTAGGTGGTGTACATCAATGGTTAGGTGGCAAACATCAATGGTTAGGTGGTGAACATCAATCGTTAGGTGGTGAACATCAATGGTAAGGTGGTGTACGTCAATGGTTAGGTGGCAAACATCAATTGTTAAGTGGTGTACATCAACCGTTAGGTGGTGTACATCAATGTTTAGGTAGTGTACATCAATAGTTAGGTAGTGTACAAGAATGGTTAGGTGGTGTATATCAATGGTTAAGTGGTGTACATCAATCGTTAGGTGGTGTACATCAACGGTTAGGTAGTGTACATCAATGGTTAGGTGGTGTACATCAATGGTTAGGTGGTGAACATAAATGGTTAGTCAGGGTACATCAATGGTTAGGTGGTGTACATCAATGGTTAGGTGTTGAACATCAGTAGTTAGGTGGTGTACATCAATGGTTAGATGGCGAACATCAATGGTTAGGTGGTGTACATCAATGGTTAGGTGGTGTACATCAATGGTTAGGTTTTGAACATCAGTAGTTAGGTGGTGTACATCAATGGTTAGGTGGCGAACATCAATGGTTAGGTGGTGTACATCAATGGTTAGGTAGTGTACATCAATAATTAGGTGGTGTACATCAATGGTTAAGTGATGTACATCAATGGTTAAGTGGTGTACATCAATCGTTAGGTGGTATACATCAATAGTTAGGTAGTGTACATCAATGGTTAGGTGGCGAACATCAATTGTTAGGTGGTGTACATCAAGCGTTAGGTGGTGTACATCAATGGTTAGTTAGTGTACATCAATGGTTAGGTGGTGTACATCAATGGCTAGGTGGTGAACATCAGTAGTTAGGTGGTGTATATCAATCGTTAGGTGGCGAACATCAATTGTTAGGTGGTGTACATCAAGCGTTAGGTGGTGTACATCAATGCTTAGTTAGTGTACATCAATGGTTAGGTGTTGAACATCAGTAGTTAGGTGGTGTACATCAATGGTTAGATGGCGAACATCAATGGTTAGGTGGTGTACATCAATGGTTAGGTAATGTGCATCAATGGTTAGGTGGTGAACATCAATGGTTAGGTGGTGTACGCCAATGGTTAGGTGGCGAACATCAATTGTTAGGTGGTGTACATCAACCGTTAGGTGGTGTACATCAATGGTTAGGTAGTGTACATCAATAGTTTGGTGGTGTAAATCAATGGTTAGGCGGTGTACATCAATGGTTAAGCGGTGTACATCAATCTTTAAGTGATGTACATCAATGGTTAGGTAGTGTACTTCAATCGTTAGGTGGTGAACATCAATGGTAAGGTGGTGTACATCAATGGTTAGATGGTTAACATCAATGGTTAGGTGGTGTACATAAATGGTTAGGTGGTGTACATCAATGGTTAGGTAGTGTACATCAATAGTTAGGTGGTGTACATCAATGTTTAGGTGGTGAACATCAATTGTTAGGTGGTGAACATCAATGGTTAGGTGGTGAACATCAATGGTCAGGTGGTGTACATCAATGGTTGGGTGGCGAACATTAATGGTTAGGTGGTAAACATCAATTGTTAGATGGTGTACATCAATGGTTAGGTAGTGTACATCAATGGTTATGTGGTGTACATTAATGGTTAGGTGGTGTATATCAGTAGTTACGTGGTAACATCAGAGGTTAAGTGGTACACATCAGAGGTTAAGTAGTGTCACATAGATAAGTGGTACACATCAGAGGTTAAGTGATACACATCAGAGGTTAAGTGGTACACATCAGAGGTTAAATGGTACACATCAGAGGTTAAGTGGTACACATCAGAGGTTAAGTGGTACACATCAGAGGTTAAGGGAAGATAAGTGTACATCATGACATAAAGTTTTACAATAGAAAGAGAAATCATGTGCACATAGCTACCATAAAGCCGTGTGCACATAGCTACCATAAAGCCGTGTGCACATCAGAGGTTAAGTGGTACACATCAGAGGTTAAGTGGTACACATCAGAGGTTAAGTGATACACATCAGAGGTTAAGTGGTACACATCAGAGGTTAAGTGGTACACATCAGAGGTTAAGTGGTACACATCAGAGGTTAAGTGGTACACATCAGAGGTTAAGTGGTACACATCAGAGGTTAAGTGGTACACATCAGAGGTTAAGTGGTACACATCAGAGGTTAAGTGGTACACATCAGAGGTTAAGGGAAGATAAGTGTCCATCATGACATAAAGTTTTACAATAGAAAGAGAAATCATTTGCACATAGCTACCATAAAGCCGTGTGCACATAGCTACCATAAAGCCGTGTGCACATAGCTACCATAAAGCCGTGTGCACATAGCTACCATAAAGCCGTGTGCATATAGCTACCATAAAGCCGTGTGCACATAGATACCATAAAATAAAGCCGTGTGCACATAGCTACCGTAAAGCCGTGTGCACATAGGTACCATAAAGCTGTGTGCACATGGCTACCATAAAGCCGTACACATAGCTACGATAAAGCCGCGCGCACGTGACTGCCATAAAGCCGTGCACATGGCTGCCATAAAGCCGTGCACATGGTTGTCATAAAGCCGTGTGCATATGGCTGCCATAAAGCCATGTGAGTGGTTGGTGAGGTTGACGACGAGGTTCCCTCCATGTTTACATCGTCTCTGCTAGTAACAATAGCGCAATTAAGGCACGCGTGTATGTGTGTATGTATGTATGTGTGTGTGTGTGTGTGTGTGTGTGTGTGTGTGTGTGTGTGTGTGTGTGTGTGTGTGTGTGTGTGTGTGTGTGTGTGTGTGTGTGTGTGTCTGTCTGCCTGTTTGTCTATCTGTCTGATTGCATGTATAAAAGTATGCATGTATGTATGTATGTATGTATGTATGTATGTATGTATGTATGTATGTATGTAACTGTCTGTGCGTCTGTGTTCGTACTCACACATATGTTCTCAAGTCTATGTTCTTTGCAGTGGTTGAGTCTTAGCTCCTGGCCACGCCTTTCCTCTGGTCTCTACTAAGTTTTCTCTCTCCTGGCTTCGTAAGCCTTGTCATACCTATTTTTGAAGCTATGTACGGATCCTGCCTCTACCACTTAGCTGTCCAGATCGTTCCACTTCTTCATCCTTCTGTGGCTGATGAAATAATTCCTGATATCCTTCTAACTTATCTTTCTTAACTTCCAATTCTGACCTTGTGTTCCTATTTCCCGCCTCACGAATAGCCCTGTCCGCCTCTATGAATTCCTCAGTATTTTGTACGTCATTATTATGTCACTCCTGGTTCCTCTCATATAATGTCATCAGGATCAGCTTTAGTCTTTCCTCATAATCTCGTACCATTTAGCCTTCTAGGACTAGTCTTGTTGCAAATCTCTGAGCATTTCCCATCTTCTTGACAAGCTTGGTCAAGTGTGGGGGTTCTATGCTGGTGCTACTTACTCCAAGATGGGCTTGGCATGCATCGTGTATAGTGTCATGAATGGCTTCTTGTTGACGTTTCTGAGAGCAAATTTAAGGTTTCCTGGACGCACCTTTCCTGGATTTTTTATTGGATTGATGTGTGTGCACCTTAGACGATATGATCGCTACTATGCTCACCTCGAGGTTTTCCTTAAGTGTGCTTGGCAGCCTTTGTTTTCAGAGCCCGTATTCCGTCTCCAGTCTTCTCGGTTCTTCCCAGATTTTCATAGCATTTCATTTGCTGAGGCTAAATTCTAATAGCCAGTTGTTGGACCAATCCTGTATTTGTCCAAGTTCCTTGGTAATCTTCCCAGGTCCTCTCCTCTTTGTATTCTCTTTATTAATTTTACATCATCTGCAAAGCAGGGATGCCTCTAGTTTCTTATTTCAGGCTCACATACACAAACAGTTCTGGTTCCAGTACTGACCCTTGTGAACCCCTACTCTTCACACTTGCATATTACGACACATCTTCCCGAACAATCACTAGTTGTTTTCTTCTTAGTTATTCCTTGATCCATTGTACTGGCATCTCTGTTATTCTCACCTGCTCCTCTATTTTTTATTCCAGCCTTTTGTGTAGTACTGTGTCTCCTCTCGCTCTCTTGCCTTTTTTCTGTTATATTGCCTTAGACCTCTAGCTGGCTTGTGTAAAAAAAAAATCCACATCTAAGACCGCCCTGATTTATGCTTATTAACCCTCTTCTTTCCATATTCTTCACCACTCGTCTGACTATCTTCTTCATCACCTTAAGTTGTTACACTGGCCAGTAGTTTGATGCTGCCCGTCTGTCTCCTTACAAAGAAAGTAAATAGACAGACTACATTTACTGCCTTACACACCTCCTGCATTTGCTCTGTATCAATAAAATTGCTGGAGATCGAGGCTGTATGTTCATGCAGTGCTTCTGATTCTTCTTTCAGCATCCACGGAGAAATGTCATCTGGTTCCAGTGTCTTCAAGGAATCTAGCTTCCTCAGCAGCTTCTTCACTTCCTTCTTCTGTCGTATGTATTGAGTTTAGTACTCGTTTGTGCACTTTTTCTTTTTGACTCTCCAGTAGTGTCTTTATTTGAATGAATATGATAATGGTATACAATACCGGCAAGTTGATAAGTAAGACACATGTGCAGCAGTTAGGTATCTTTATTCCAAAACGTTTTTCCTATACAGTAGACTTCTTCAGTTTAGTATCTTTGACAATATATGTCTCCATAATATTGAGTCAGCACCACATTGTTTCAGACTATGGAGCAAAACTCTTCTCTAGGCTGAGGGACTGACCACCTCAGAACTACATCTTCAAGGGTGGACTGATTACATCATACACCGTCTTCACATCTTTACTGTTTCTACTAGCTCTTCTGTACTCAACTAGAGAATTATTGTTATTATTATAATCAAGGGGAAGCGCTAAAC
The DNA here is from genome assembly GCF_026875155.1 of Cherax quadricarinatus. Taxonomy (NCBI): domain Eukaryota; kingdom Metazoa; phylum Arthropoda; class Malacostraca; order Decapoda; family Parastacidae; genus Cherax; species Cherax quadricarinatus. The sequence goes on from NC_069424.1 coordinate 29,529,509, forward strand.
CCATAGGATTATACAACGCCTGGGGGAGGGGATGTGGAAGGCATTCAGGCTTAATTCGGGGAACTGGAGCACAGATCCAATTCCCTAAATCAAGAGCCCCTCACCAACATCAAGGAACCTTCCATGAGGGGTCAACTAGAGAAGCCTACTGTGTAGGCGATACGTTTCGGAATAAAGATATCTAACTGTTGCACGTGTGTCCTAGTGTCCCTATTTCCTTCGGGAAAACCTCCTTCAATATTTTGTTTAGTTCCTCGCAGACTTCCTGGTAATTTCTTATAGCCTCATTTTCCTTATTCAATTTTATTACCTGATTCTTTATTGTTGTTTCCTTTTTATGTGGCTGTATAGCAACTTATCCTCAGATTAGACTTTCACTGCTATCATTCCCAAAATGTCTTCTAGACTCTTTTTATTCATTCGTATTCATATCTGGTTCTTCTGTTCGATTCCCTGTTCTCCTGCATTGCTTGTATTTCTGCAACGCTCATGCACTATTACCTTTTGCCTCTCTGCAAGTCTGAGTGATCCGTGGACTCACCAGTTCTCTCCATTGCTTCTTTTGCTTTTGGATATGAATTTCTCCCCAGCATCTCGGCACTTTCAGCGGTATACCCAGCACTTTCACTTGCAGTCTTTCCCTCTAGAGCCCTTTCCTACTGCTCTTCCTTCAGGAATTTCCTCAATCCAGCATAAGCTCCACTTCTGAAGTCGAGCTTCATCCGGCCTGCACTGTGTTTTACTCAGAGTTTACCTCCACACGGTATTCAGAACTCAACACTGCGTGGTTCATCCTCCTCTTAGTCTGGTTGTGCCGCTGATGTGCTGAAGCATGAAAATTTCTATTATCATATTAACATATGATATCCACATATTAACCCTCCACGTTTCAGGTCACCAGTGTGACTTCAAATTCTCCCAGTCTATCGGCATATGGTTAAGGTCTCCCATGATCATGTTCATTCTCCTAGCCACATCTGCTTTTGTGTCTACCGTCCTTCTCCTGCTATCGTATTCTTGCCATGGCCCCCTGCTGTTCACTGGTGAAGTATACATCACATTTATCATCAACTTGGGTTCCCCAATTTTGAGTGAGTCTAATAGTCATTATTTTCTCTACATTTACTTCTCTCATCTTCTGAAAACTCCGTTAGTTGCTCTTTAACAGCTCTACCCCCTTTCACCTTTTCATTTTCCTGTTCTGCCTCCTAAACTGATATCCAACTGGAAAAACCGCATTTGATATCACCTCTATGAGCTTTATCTCTGTGAGTACTATGATAGCCAGGAATGCCTCTCTTATTCGTTCGTTCTGTTCGTCACTTGTTTCTCATTCTGTCTGCATTTGTATATATTACTTTCAATTTTCTTTGTGTATGTGTGTGCATATACGTGCATGTGTGTGCATATATGTGTATGTGTGTGTGTGTGTGTGTGTGTGTGTGTGTGTGTGTGTGTGTGTGTGTGTGCGTGCGTGTGTGTGTGTGTGTGTGTGTGTGTGTGTGTGTGTGTGTGTGTGTGTGTGTGTGTGAGTGTGTGAGTGTGTGTGTATGTGTGTGTATGTATGTGTATGTGTGTTTGTGTACTCACCTAGTTGTGGTTGCAGGGGTCGATTCATAGCTCCTGGCCCCGCCTCTTCACTGGTCACTGCTGGGTCACTCTCCCTGAACCATGAGCTTTATCATACCTCTGCTTAAAGCTATGTATGGATCCTGCCTCCATTACATTGCTTCCCAAACTATTCCACTTCCTGACTACTCTGTGACTATGAAATAGTTCCTAACATCCCTGTGATTCATCTGTGTCTTCAACTTCCAACTGTGTCCCCTTGTTGCTGTGTCCCATCTCTGGAACATCCTGTCTCTGTCCACCTTATCAATTCCTCTCAGTATTTTTTATGACGTTATTATGTCCCCCCTATCTCTCCTGTCCCCCAGTGCCGTCAGGTTGATTTCCCATAACCTCTCTTCGTAGGACATACCTCTTAGCTCCGGGACTAGTCTTGTTGCAAACCTTTGCACTTTCTCTAGTTTCTTTACGTGCTTGGCTAGGTGTGGGTTCCAAACTGGTGCCGCATACTCCAATATGGGCCTAACGTACACAGTGTACAGGGTCCTGAACGATTCCTTATTAAGATGGCGGAATGCTGTTCTGAGGTTTGCTAGGCGCCCATATGCTGCAGCAGTTATTTGGCTGATGTGCGCCTCAGGAGATGTGCCTGGTGTTATACTAACCCCAAGATCTTTTTCCTTGAGTGATGTTTGTAGTCTCTGACCCCCTAGACCGTACTCCGTCTGCGGTCTTCTTTACCCTTCGCCAATCTTCATGACTTTGCACTTGGTGGGATTGAACTCCATGAGCCAATTGCTGGACCAGGCCTGCAGCCTGTCCAGATCCCTTAGTAGTTCTGCCTGGTCCTCGTCCGATTGAATTCTTGTCATCAACTTCACATCATCTGCAAATAGGGACACTTCGGAGTCTATTCCTTCCGTCATGTCGTTCACGAATACCAGAAACAGCACCGGTCCTAGAACTGACCCCTGTGGAACCCCACTCGTCACAGGTGCCCACTCTGACACCTCGCCTCGTACCATGACTCGCTGTTGTCTTCCTGACAAGTATTCTCTGATCCATTGCAGTGCCTTTCCTGTTATCCTTGCCTGGTCCTCCAGTTTTTGCACTAATCTCTTGTGTGGAACTATGTCAAACGCCTTCTTACAGTCCAAGAAAACGCAGTCTGTGTGTGTGTGTGTGTGTGTGTGTGTGTGTGTGTGTGTGTGTGTGTGTGTGTGTGTGTACTCACATAATTGTAGTTGCAGGGGTCGAGACTCAGCTCCTGGCCCCGCCTCTTCACTGAACGCTACTAGGACCTCTCTCTCCCTGTTCCATGAGCTTTATCAAACCTCGTCTTAAAGCTATGTATGATTCCTGCCTCCATTACATCACTCGCCAGACTGTTCCACTTCTTGACCACTCTATGACTGAAGAAATGCTTCCTAACATCCATGTGACTCATCTGAGTCTTCAACTTCCAAGAGTGACCCCTTGTTTCTGTGTCCCCTCTCTGGAACATCTTGTCTCTGTCCACCTTGTCTATTCCACGCAGTATTTTGTATGTCGTTGTCGTGTCTCCACTAACCCTCCTGTCCTCCAGTGCCGTCAGGCCGATTTTCCTTAACCTTTCTTCGTAGGGCATTTCCCTTAGCTCTGGAACTAACCTTGTCGCAAACCTTTGCACTTTCTCTGATTTCTTAACGTGCTTGACCAGGTGCGGTTCGAAACTGGTGCTGCTTACTCCAGTAATGGCCTGAGGTACACGGTGTACAGTGTCTTGCAAGATTCCTTACTTAGGTATCGGAATGCTAATTTCAGGTTTGCAAGGCGCCTATATGTTGCAGCAGTTATCTGGTTGATGTGTCCTTCCAGGGACGTGATCAGTGTTATACTCACGCCAAGATCTTTCTCCTTGAGCGAGGTTTGCAGTCGTTGGCCACCTAGCCTGTACTCTGTCTGCGGTCTTCTTTGCCCTCCTCCGATCTTCATGACTTTGCATTTGGCAGGGCTGAATTCGAGAAGCAAGTTGCTGGACCACCTGTCCAGCCTGTCCAGGTCTCTTTGAAGGCCTGCCTGATCCTCATCTGATTTAATTCTCCTCATTAACTTCACATCATCTGCGTCTATCCCTTCCATCATGTCATTCACATATACCAAAAATAGTACTGGTCCTAGGACCGACCCTTGTGGGACCCCGCTCGTCACAGGTGCCCACTGTGATACCTCATCACGTACAATACTCGTTGTTGTCTCCCTGTCAGGTACTCTGATCCATTGAAGTGCCCATCCCGTTATACGTGCCTGATCCTCTAGTTTCTGCACTAATCTCTTGTGAGGAACTGTGTCGAAGGCCTTCTTGCAGTCCAAGAAGATACAATCAACACACCCCTCTCTCTCGTGTCTTACTTCTGTTACTTTATCATAAAACTCCAGAAGGTTTGTGACACAGGATTTGCCTTCCATGAAACCGTGCTGGTTGTCATTTATACTTTTGTTTCGTTCCAGGTGCTCCGCCACTCTCCTCCTGATAATCTCCATGACTTTTCATACTATACACAAGTCAGTGACACTGGTCTGTAGTTTAGTGCCTCTTTTCTGTCTCCTTTTTTAAAAATGGGAACTACATTTGCCGTCTTCCATACCTCAGGTGGTTGTCCAGTTTCAAGGGATATGATGTTCAAGATCGTGTTTAATGGGACACACAGCATTTCTGCTCCCTCTCTAAGGACCCACGGGGAGATGTTGTCCGGTCCCATTGCCTTTGAGGTATCAAAGTGTGTGTGTGTGTGTGTGTGTGTGTGCATTTATCAAATATGCAGTTACAAGTGCTGAGCTATATTATTATTATTATTATTATTATTATTATTATTATTATTAGTAGTAGTAGTAGTAGTAGTAGTAGTAGTAGTAGTAGTAGTAGTAGTAGTAGTTATAGTAGTAGTAGTAGTAGTAGTAGTAGTTGTTGTAGTAGTAGTAGTAGTAGTAGTAAAGAATTAAAAGTCACAATACCGTGACTGAAACAATACCCAACCCTCCTTCCTCCAACCTTTCCCAGGCTGACCTCTACCCCGCTTTCCCTCAACTACAGATTTATACACTCTCCAAGTCATTCTATTTGGTTCCACCCTCTCTACATGTCCGAACAACCTAAGCAACTCCTCCTCATCCCTCTGGATAATACTTTTAGAAACCCTGGACCTCCTCCTAATCTCCAAACTACAGATTCTTTGCTTCATATTCACACCACACATTACCCTCAGAAACATCTCCATTGCCTCCAGCCTTCTCCTTGTTGCACTGGTATAACTATACTGTCATACATTCCCCTTTTTGCTTCCATGGATAACGTTTTTTTTTGCCTCCACAGACTGCTCAGTGCACCACTCACTTTTTTTTCCCTCATCAGTTCTATGATTCACTTCATCTTTCATAGGCCCATCTGCTGACACGTCCACTCCTAAATATCTGAATATATTCACTTCCTCCATATCCTCTCCCTTCAATCTGATATCCCATCTTTCAGTACCTATTTTTTTTTTTAATCTTTCATCTTCACTTTCAGTTTTCTTCTTTTACATACCCTATCAAACTCGTCCATCAACTTCTGCAACTTCTCTTCAGAATCTCCCAAAAGCACAGTGTCATCAGCAAAAAGCATTTGTAACGACTCCCACTTTGTGTTAGATTCTATATATTTTAACCCCACACCTCTTGCCAACACCCGAGCATTCACCTTTCTTACAACCACATCTATAAATACATTGAACAGCCATGGTGGCATTATTATTATTATTATTATGATTATTATTATTATTATTATTATTATTATTATTATTATTATTATTATTATTATTATTATTAATAAAAGAGCTAATCCTAAGGAAGGAAATGAGGTTGGATTCAACATCAGGATTCGAACTTACACACTCTGCATGAAAGTATGCAACACATTATCCACATAGCCTAACCAAAGCTAGGTGGTGAATTTCATGCCCCAGAGCACCAGGCTTGTAATAAGTTCTTGGTAAGTTTGCGACTTGTTAAGTATTCCAAAATCTCCTTCGAAGTCCACTGCGAATGGAAGGCCTTGGCGAAATAACTTATCACTGACCTGGTGTCCCGGGGTATGGGAGTGACCATCTAACGTGGGCTAGGTGCCCATACTTATCTAGGGTCTGGTTGTGTGGGTAAAGTACTGCGTACTTTGATGCAGAATGTGTAGGTTGGAATCCTACTGTGGAATGAGAGATAATGTTTGCAAATAATTTCGCCCGTTTGTAAAATGTTAAGTTATATATATATATATATATATATATATATATATATATATATATATATATATATATATATATATATGCAAGGAATTCGAAAGAGCAGTAGAAATATACAGAAACACTGATCTCTGGCTGAAGGAGACTCGAACCTACGAACCTTGGAACAAGGTACGCAGAGATCAGTGTTTGTGTATATTTCGCCTGCTCTTGCGAATTCCTTGCATTGTTAAAATCTCTTGTAAGGCTGATGCATGCAGGGGATGAGATGAAAAGCTGTAAGCCTTCTCCCTGAACGCTGGCTGCCTTGGATCAAACGTCTAGCACAAGCTGGACGCCAAGG
>NC_069424.1:29538176-29575676 GCF_026875155.1 Cherax quadricarinatus
GACAGTATTATTGAATTTTAATCACTGACCCACGAGTGTGGAATTCCTGATCAGCAGATTCGTTACGAAGCTAGTGAAGCAGAGCCAATCACAGCCTCTGTAACACAATGTACTGACCAACCACAGTGGTGCGTTACCGGATGTTCTCGACCGGTAACGCTCGGCTTGTCTGAAGAATGAGACACTTGGGAGACATTTCGGAGTCTTTACTGAGGAAACGTTTCGTCAGTCAGTGGTTTCTTCAAGCCAGTAGAGAAAAGAGCGGTGGAAAAAGAGAACTTTGAGGCAATCAATCCCACAGCCTTGAGTCGATGTAATCGGTCCATCACTCTTATCAAGATTGCACAGTGTAGTCTTGTGGCCTGAGCACCTGCTTGTGAGTGAGTCAGCAGGATATGCAAATAGCAATGTAGAGACCAAGGTAAAGTACAATATATGCAGAGAGTATGTACAATAAGATAGTTAAGGTAAGTCTGCCTATTTTGCGTTACGAAAAGTTTAGACTCTTAAGAAAAGTGGCAGCTCATGGTATAGGAGGTAAAGTTCTAGCATGAATAGAGGCATGGCTTACCAATAGAAAGCAGAGAGTTTCCATTAATGGGGTCAAATCTGAATGGGGATTAGTCACTAGTGGCGTTCCACAAGGATCAGTTTTAGGCCCTCTCTTGTTCATAATTTACATTAATGACCTTGATGAAGGGATTACGAGTGACATTAGCAAATTTGCTGATGATACAAGACAGGCCGTATGATTCATTCTGAGGAGGATAGCAATGAACTCCAGGAGGATTTGGGCAAATTAATGTCTTGGTCTAAAAAATGGCAGATGAAGTTCAATGTGAATAAGTGTAAGGTACTTGCCCTTGGTAATGAAAATAACCAATGGAACAATGCTCTTCTCCAGACTGAGGGACTGACCACCTCAAAACTTTAAGGGTGATGGACTGATTACATCGTCTTCAAGTATCTTCTGCTTCTATCAACTTTTCTGTACTCGACTGAAGAAGCCTACTGTGTAGGCGAAACGTTTCGAAATAAAGATACCTAACTGTTGCATATGTGTCTTACCTAACAACCCTCGAAGCTATAAACTAGGTGAAGTAGAGATTGATCATACAGAATGTGAAAAAGACTTGGGAGTCATGGTAAGCAGAAATCTAAAGTCAAGACAGCAGTGCCTAAGTGTGCGCAACAAGGCCAACAGATTACTTGGATTTATCTCAAGAAGTATAAGTAAAGTAACGGAAGTCCAAAAGTTATTTTACAGCTCTATACATCACTAGTGAGGCCTCATTTAGATTATGCCGCTCAGTTTTGGTCTCCTTACTACAGGATGGATATAGACTCATTGGAGAGCATACAGAGAAGAGTGACTAAAATGATTTACTGTGTAAGGAATCTCCCTCCCATATGAAGGTAGACTTAAAGCCTTAAATCTTCACTCTCTGGAAAGACGTAGAATGATGGGAGATATCATTAAAGTTTATAAGTGGATGACGGACATAAACAAGGGAGATAGTAATAAAGTACTGAGGGTGTCGAACCAGGTAAGAAGCAGAAATAATGGATTTAAGTTATATAAATTTAGATTTAGAAAGGACATAGGTAAGTACTGGTTTCATAAGAGTTGTGGATGCGTGGAATAATCTTCCCAGAAGGGTGATAGAGGCTAGGACCTTGGGTAGCTTTAAAAAGAGATTGGACAAATATATGAGTGGGAGGGGCTGGGTTTGATTGGTGTCGTTGGGATACGGGAGTAAATTCTTGGGTAGCTTTGGGTAGGGGTCGTTTTGATAAGGACCTGCCTTGCATGGGCCAGTAGGCCTTCTGCAGTGTTCCTCCATTCTTATGTTCTTATGTTTACCTGGAGTTTACCTGGAGAGAGTTCCGGGGATCAACTCCCCCGCGGCGGGCCGCGGGGGAGTTGACCCCGCTTCACAGAATTGGTGGGGTTACTCGCGATCTGCTGGTTCGCTTGTCGGGAGGCATGCTTATGTGGGTGTGTGACATACACCGAATAAATTGCAACATACTCTTCGCATGTCACACTACCACTCTAAGAGGGCTCTAATAACCAGGACTATACACCCCTCAATGGGCAGTGCGCCACCATGGCATGAAACATTAACTAATGGGACCACCGTTCTCAACCATACAATTCAGCAGGCAGTGCTTAACCCAAACAGAGGCTTTAACATCAAGAACGAACACTTGAGTGAGACAGCAGACAGTAGGGTTATCTTAAGTCATGACACTTGCGAACGGGAGCAATGTGTCCCCTCACCAATAAAAACTTTTAGCCAGTTTTTACTCATCTTATTTACTCTTGACCATAAGGGGAAAAAAGCTTAAACTACCCATTTCTCCATAACTAGTACACAGTAATAAATTATATATAACAAATCAAGCTCTGGAGAGAAAGTCCTCTAGAATACTATCCTGACCGGAGGTGTGTCTGATGGAGTTGCAGTGTTGCAGGCGCAAAACCCAGAGCATGAGACGAGTGTTTTTGTTTCTCATGGAGCTGAGGTAAATCAGTGGGTTGTGGTACTGAAGACTTGTACCTGAATATTCACGGATGACACAGATACATCAAAATGTTCCAGCGCAAGGCCGAGCGCCAGTGTTTCCTTTTTTATTGTAGAGGTCCCTGACAGACCATAAATTCAGCGGAGAAGTAAGCAACTGGATGAAGCACTCCCTCACCAGAGGCTTGAAGTAACACTGATCCCACTCCAGCCTCACAGGCATTAACCTATTAAGAAAAATGGCTTTGTGTAATTTGGAGATAATATGGGAGCAGCGCAGAGCATGTTTGACTCATAAAAAGGTTTTGAGAACTGAAAGACCATGAAAATAACGTTTGGTTACCAGTTAGAGAGATTATGGGGTCCACAATATCTGCAAAACTTTTTGCAGAATTTCCTATTGAATCATTCCCAGAATATTTGAAGGGATTCCTATCTTTGGGAATGTTATAATTATTAATTTCCAGAATCTTAGCAAACTTGGATGCCACTTTACCATTGCTTTCCCTATGACCTGGGAATGTTATGGAAGACTGACAAGATGACTTAGAAGACTGACAGTTAACTTTAATGTCCTGGACCTCTCTAACAGATCTTTGAGAAGGAAAAATGTTGATCCCACGTATCAGAAATCACGTTATATTGTCCAGGTAGGCCGCCTTGCCTACAAGTCTTTTAATAGCCTCATGGATCAGGTTTTGGAACGAGGTTGGTGACTGGTAGTAGTAGTAGTAGTAGTATTAGTAGTAGTAGTAGTAAGTAGCAGCGATGTTAGTGGTAGTGGTGGTGTTGGTGGTGTTAGTAGCGGTAGTGGCGGTAGTGTTGGTAGTAGTGATAGTAGTAGTACTGGTAATGGTCGCAGTACTGGTAGTAGTAGTGGTGGCAGTAGTGGTAGTGGTGGTAGTAATGGTAGCAGGGGTGGTAACAGTGGTGGTGGTAGTAGTGTACTGGTGGTCGTAGTGCTAGTAGCGCTAGTCGTAGTACTGGTAGTAGTGGTAGTAGTGCTAATAGTAGTGGTAGTACTGGTAGTAGTGGCAGTGGCAGTACTAATCGTACTGGTAGTAGTGGTAGTACTGATAGTAGTAGTAGTAGTAGTGGTAGTGGTGGTAGTCAGCCTCCCGGGTAATAACCAACAAGGGTAGCCATCTTACCAGCGTTGAGACTCATAATTATTGTTGAACGTAAATGCTCTATCCTTTCACCAGCCACCGGGCCCCCTTTCTACCTCCCTATTCCTCCTTCCTATCCCTTTATTTATCTATTATATATTCTATACTTCTATATTCAATTTACCTAATATATATATAACTATCATATTCATTCACCTATTTTTCCAAACACCCTCCAATAGTCCACCTTCACTCTCACATTTCAGGCTAGTTCCTTGTATGTGTATCCAACGTTTGAATTTCTCTTTCTTCAATTGTTATATATATATATATATATATATATATATATATATATATATATATATATATATATATATATATATATATATATATATATATATATATATATATATATATATATATATACGAAGAATAAATACCGTGAAATGACAAGAAAGAAACGCTGCAATAGGCCTACTGGTCCATGCTGAATGCCTGACCTGGCACCGTGGCACACATACCTCTACAGCTAGACCAGCACTGTCACACATTTTCACGGAAGTAATGTATACGCTTCCCGGAAATATATTTTTTTTTTTTTAGTAAATGGGTTTTCTAGAACCTAGAGTATGGGATGCCGCTGGGGTCACCCCTGTCACCCGTTCTGTTTAACTTCTTTATGGGACAATTTGAGAGTGAATTTCTTACCACTCTTTGTGAGAGTGAACTTACCACTCTCACAGAGTGGTAAGCTATCTTCCAGCCGTTCATCCGGCTGTCTTTAGAAGACCATTTTTACAGCTGTCTTTTAATGGTGAGAAATTCACTCTCTGTGAAAATGGTCTTGTAAAGACAGCCGGATGAACGGGTGGAAGATAGCGTAAGTAGACAGATAATGAGAAGGGTTCTCTATTTGCACTCATGGTCGAAACATCGTAATAGACGTCTCATGTCATAGCATGTTTCGCACCATCCGGAGGAATGCCGCCACGTGCATGATTCCATGTGTCGCTGTCATAAATGTTACACCGGGAAAATAAGTAATTTTAAATATCGACAAAGAAATTAATAAAGATTCAAATAACCCTCATATAGAAGAGAGGAGCTTACCACGACGTTTCGGTCCGACTTGGACCATTTACAAAGTCACTTTTGTAAATGGCCCAAGTCGGACCGAAACGTCGTGGCAAGCTCCTCTCTCTTACGTGAGGGTTATTTGTGTATTGTTCCAGTCACGGTATTGTGCCTTTTCTGTCATTTACGTTAATAAAAAGTTCAGGGCATTTATGGAGAAGAGTCACCACGAGCGAGCTCTCCGATCCTAGTGCAGCGGAAACTTAGACGGGAGAATGTGTAGCGAGAGTTGTGGTGATAGCGAGAGGTGTGGTGGTAGCAAGAGCTGTGGTGATAGCGAGAGGTGTGGTGATAGCAAGAGCTGTGGTGATAGCGAGAGGTGTAGTGATAATGAGAGGTTTGGTGATAGGAAGAGTGGTGGTGATAACGAGAGGCGTGGTGACAAGCGAGAGGTGTGGTGTAGCGAGAGATGTGGTGATAGCTAGAGGTGTGGTCGATAACGAGAGGTGTGGTGATAGCGAAAGGTGTGGTGCAGCGCGAGATGTGATAGCTAGAGGTGTGGTGATAACGAGACGTGTAGTGATAACGAGACGTGTAGTGATAACGAGAGGCGTGGTGATAACGAGATGTGTGGTGATAACGAGACGTGTGTTGATAGCAAGAACTGTGATAACGAGAGATGTGGTGATAGCGAGAGGTGTGGTATTAGCGAGAGATACCATTATAGCGAAGGTGTCTCTATAGCGACAGTAAAGCTACTCGTATTTTTCGTGATATTAAACCCCGGCAGAATACAGATTAGCCCACATCCTGTCTGCCAAGAATCTGCAGAGTCTGACACTGCATCTGTGTCATGGCGTTACTGACCAGAGTACAGATCACTCTCATTCCAACCCACAAGATGGTTGTTCTTGAGTGTTCATGCGCTGGACGGAGTTCTCGTTACCGTCATCATGGTTAGCACCATGACTGACAGCATTGTGACTAGTAGCGTTGTGTCTGCTAACACTGTGGTTGATAGCACTATGACTAGTAGTACTATGACTGGTAGCACTGTGACTGGTAGCACTGTGACGGTAACACTGTGACTGGTAGCACTGTGACTGGTAGCACTGTGACTGGTAGCACTGTGGCTGGTAACACTGTGACTGGAAACACTGTGACTGGAAACACTGTGACTGGAAACACTGTGGCTGATAGCACTGTGACTGGTAGCACTGTGACTGGTAGCACTGTGACCGGTAGCACTGTGACTGGTAGCACTGTGACTGGTAACACTGTGACTGGAAACACTGTGACTGGAAACACTGTGACTGGTAGCACTGTGACTGGTAGCACTGTGACTGGTAGCACTGTGACCGGTACCACTGGGATTGATAGCACTGAAACTGGCAGCACTGTGACTGGTACTACTGTGACTGATAGCTTTGTGACTGGTAGCACTGTGACTGGTAACACTGTGACTGGTAGCACTGTGACTGGTAGCACTGTGACTGGTAGCACTATGACTGGTAGCACTATGACTAGTAGCACTGTGACTGGTAGCACTATGACTGGTATCACTGTGACTGGTAGCACTATGACTGGTATCGCTGTGACTAGTAGCACTATCACTGGTAGCACTGTGACTGGTAGCACTATGACTGGTAGCACTGTGACTAGTAGCACTGTGACTGGTAGCACTATGACTGTTAGCACTGTGACTGGTAGCACTATGACTGGTAGCACTATGACTAGTAGCACTGTGACTGGTAGCACTATGACTGGTAGCACTATGACTGGTAGCACTATGACTAGTAGCACTGTGGCTGGTAGCACTATGACTGGTAGCACTGTGACTGGTAGCACTGTGACTGGTAGCACTGTGTCAAACGCCTTCTTGCAGTCCAAGAAAATGCAATCCACCCACCCCTCTCTCTCTTGTCTTACTGCTGTCACCATGTCATAGAACTCCAGTAGGTTTGTGACACAGGATTTCCCGTCTCTGAAACCATGTTGGCTGCTGTTGATGAGATCATTCCTTTCTAGGTGTTCCACCACTCTTCTCCTGATAATCTTCTCTATGACTTTGCACACTATACATGTCAGTGACACTGGTCTGTAGTTTAGTGCTTCATGTCTGTCTCTTTTTTTAAAGATTGGGACTACATTTGCTGTCTTCCATGCCTCAGGCAATCTCCCTGTTTCGATAGATGTATTGAATATTGTTGTTAGGGGTACACATAGCGCCTCTGCTCCCTCTCTCAGGATCCATGGAGAGATGTTATCCGGCCCCATTGCTCACTCAGAAGCCTCTTCACTTCTTCCTCGATTGTGTGTACTGTGTCCAGCACTTGGTGGTGTGCCCACCTCTCCGTCTTTCTGGAGCCCCTTCTGTCTCCTCTGTGAACACTTCTTTGAATCTCTTGTTGAGTTCCTCACATACTTCACGGTCATTTCTTGTTGTCTCTCCTCCTTCCATCCTTAGCCTGATTACCTGGTCCTTGACTGTTGTTTTCCTCCTGATGTGGCTGTATAACAGCTTCGGGTCAGATTTGGCTTTCGCTGATATATCGTTTTCATATTGTCGTTGGGCCTCCCTTCTTATCTGTGCATATTCATTTCTGGCTCTACGACTGTTCTCCTTATTCTCCTGGGTCCTTTGCCTTCTATATTTCTTCCATTCCCTAGCACACTTGGTTTTTGTCTCCCTGCACCTTTGGGTGAACCATGGGCTCTTCCTGGCTTTTTCATTATTCCTGTTACCCTTGGGTATAAACCTCTCCTCAGTCTCCTTGCACATTGTTGTTACATATTCCATCATCTCATTAACTGGCTTCCCTGCCAGTTCTCTGTCCCACTGAACCCCGTTCAGGAAGTTCCTCATTCCCGTGTAGTCCCCTTTCTTGTAGTTTGGTTTCGTTCGCCCTGGCCTTCCTGCTTCCCCCTCCACTTGTAACTCTACTGTGTGCACTTGTAGCTCTACTGTGTGTGTTAGTGTGTGTGTGTGGGGGGGTTTGTGTGTCCGTGTTCCAGAGAGTGTTTACACGCTGCCAGGCGCCACCATATGGCCAGTCTTACACAATCCTCGTCTCTAATGAGGTGTAATACAAACAAGTAACATAAATCATCGATCAAGCTCACCGCAGTTACCCCTTCCCTCCACACCACAGAGTCACAACAATCACCCTGCCATAGCACCCATTGTCTTCGCTCTGCTGATCGAGACTTTCGACTTAATGAGCAGCGTTCGCATAACACTGTCTTCGTTAGGCACACAAGAAGACTGTGTGTTAAATAGGCCTATGGTTAATTAATGGTCATGTGGTTGATGAGGGTTAGGGTTGTCTATAGGCGTGTAAGAGATATTAGCACAGTTAATCACCTTGTTCAGGACGTTAACGATATACTACCGTGATGCCGGGGGCTGAGAAGTTAGATGATACCTGTGTTGAATGATGCTGGAGGATAATTATACCAAGAATGGGTGGGATGTGAGTGTGGGTGTGGGTGGGTAGTGGAGTGTTAGTCAGGGTGGAAAGTGGAGTGTTAGTCAGGGTGGAAGGTGGAGTGTTAGTCAGGGTGGGTGGTGGAGTGTTCGTCAGGGTGGAAAGTGGAGTGTTAGGGTGGGTGGTGGAGTGTTAGTCAGGATGGGTGGTGGAGTGTTTGTCAGGGTGGAAGGTGGAGTGTTAGTCAGGGTGGAAGGTGGAATGATAGTCAGGATGGGTGGAGAAGTGTTAGTCAGGGTGGAAGGTGGAGTGTTAGTCAGGGTGGGTGGTGGAGTGTTAATCGGGTGGAAGATGGAGTGTTAGTCAGGGTGGAAGGTGGATGAAGTCGGATGGGTGGAGGAGTGTTAGTCAGGGTGGAAGGTGGAGTGTTAGTCAAGGGTGGGTGGTGGAGTGTTAGTCAGGGTGGAAGGTGGAGTGTTAGACGGGGTGGGTGGTGGAGTGTTAGTCAGGGTGTGTGGTGGAATGTTAGTTAGGGTGGAAGGTGGAGTGCTAGTCAGGGTGGAAGGTAAAGTGTAAGTCAGGGGGTGGGTTTAGTCAGGGTGGGTGGAGTGTTGTCAGAGTGGGTGGTAGAGTGTTAGTCAGGGTGGAAGGTGGAGTGTTAGTCAGGGTGGGGAAGAGTGTGTTAGTCAGAGTGAGTGGGGGAGGGTGTTAGTCAGAGTGTGTGGGGGAGAGTGTTAGTCAGAGTGGGGGAGAGTGTGTTAGTCAGGGTGGGTGGGGGAGGGTGTTAGTCAGAGTGGGGGAGAGTGTGTTAGTCAGGGTGGGTGGGGGAGGGTGTTAGTCAGAGTGTGTGGGGGAGTGTGTTAGTCAGAGTGGGGGAGAGTGTGTTAGTCAGGGTGGGTGGGGGAGGGTGTTAGTCAGAGTGTGTGGGGGGTGTTAGAGGAGGTGTGTTAGTCAGGGTGGGTGGGGGAGGGTGTTAGTCAGAGTGTGTGGGGGAGAGTGTTAGTCAGAGTGGGGGAGAGTGTGTTAGTCAGGGTGGGTGGGGGAGGGTGTTAGTCAGAGTGTGTGGGGGAGAGTGTTAGTCAGAGTGGGGGAGAGTGTGTTAGTCAGGGTGGGTGGGGGAGGGTGTTAGTCAGAGTGGGGGAGAGTGTGTTAGTCAGGGTGGTGGGGAGAGTGTGTTAGTCAGGTGTGAGTGGGGAAGTGTGTTAGTCAGAGTGTGGGGAGAGTGTGTTAGTCAGGGTGAGTGGGAAGAGTGTGTTAGTCAGGGTGAGTGGGGAAAGAGTGTGTTAGTCAGGGTGAGTGGGGAAGAGTGTGTTAGTCAGGGTGAGTGGGAAGAGTGTGTTAGTCAGGGTGAAGTGGGGAATAGTGTGCTAGTCAGGGTGAGTGGGGAAGAGTGTGTTAGTCAGGGTGAGTGGGGAAGAGTGTGTTAGTCAGGGTGAGTGGGGAAGAGGTGTTAGTCAGGGTGATGGGGGAAGAGTGTGTTAGTCAGGGTGGTGGGAAGAGTGTGTTAGTCAGGGTGGTGGGAGAGTGTGTTAGTCAGAGTGTGTGGGGGAGAGTGTGTTCTCAAGGTGTGTGTGGAGAGGTGTTATAAAGGTGTGTGGGAGAGTGTTTAGTCAGGGTGTGTGGGGAGTGTGTCTAGGGGTGGGGGACAGTGGTGATTATTGGACGGAAGTGGAGAAGGAGAGAGAGAGAGAGAGAGAGAGAGAGAGAGAGAGAGAGAGAGAGAGAGAGAGAGAGAGAGAGAGAGACAGATGAATTTAATTTTTTTTTTACTGCATGAATGTGTTTGACATTCTACTCCACCAGCGATTCAGGCGAGAAAAAACAAGAAACTTTGCCCTGTGGACCAAAGAGTATCTTAAAGGAAGGAAGCAAAGAGTGACTCGCAGGAAAGAGACGTCAGAATGGGGAAGAGTAATTAGCGGTGTCCCGCAATGATTGGTATTAGGACCGATACTGTTTGACATTCCAGATGTGACTGATTCAGTTATATCTCTGTCTGTTGATACACAACTAATGAGGAGAATAAAAATAAATGAGGACAAGGAAAGGCTCCAGAGGGATCAGAACAAATTACAAGAGTGATCAGAAAAGTGGTTGTAGAATTTAACCCCCAGTAAATTTAAGGTCATGAAGATTGGGAAGTAGCAAGAAGACCAGAAACGGAGTATAGACTAGGGGGGGGGGCAGAGGATGCAGACTTCGCTCAAAGAGAAAGACCTAGGGGTGAACACAGTGCCTGGTATATCGTCAGAGTCTGACATCAACTGAATAACCTCTGCAGCCAATGATTGTCTGTCAGATCCAAGAATCTCAACAGGAATCTCAACAGTCGTTTCATGCTATTTATACAATATACGTCAGCTTATTGCTGAGTACTTTGCACCAGCATGAAACCCACACCTGAAAAAAAAGTTTAGGAAAGTGAAGAAGTATGCAACAAGGCTAGTTCTTGAGCTAAGGAACATTAGCTACGACATTGGAGGACATATGAACCAGGGAAATTGTTAAGATAGACAAGGACAAGCGGTTTGAGAGGCGAGATACTGGAACTCAGGGACGCAGCTGGAAGTAACAGATGAGCCACAGATGAGCCACAGATGAGCCACAGGGATATTAGGAAGTGTATCTTCAGTCTCAGAGTGGTCGGAAAGGGACTGATCTTGGTGAGGAGATGGTGGAGGCAGGTACGATAAAGCCCACGAGGCTAAGAGGAAGTGAATCGGCAAATTAAGAAGCAGGACCAGGAGCTGAGAATCGACACACACACAGTCTCCAAGAGAGATATTGACAAGCCTTTCTAATCTGTTCCAGATCAGCTGAGGTGTCTTGCATACCATGGTCTGCGTGCCAAGGGCACCAACAGCCGGATTGAACAGACCATTAACCACCAAGAATCGTCTGGGGTCCCGGCGCTAGAGCCATGAACTCATCAATCCTCACCACTTGACAAAACCAATTTTATTTTCACAATTTCTATACCCAGTTGTGAGGCAAAATGGGATTTATGTTCACTCGACTGAACACACGAAGCCTCAAGTTCACCTTCACTAAAGTAACAAAAATTATTAGAAGGAAACTCATTAAAGTAACAAATTTTATAATAAGGTAACTCATTAATACAATAAAATTTAAAATAAGGTAACGAAATTTATAATAATGAGCAAACAAAATTTCTGAGATAATAAGCTAACAAAATTTGAGATAATAAGCTAACGAAATACATAATAATGTAATAAAATTTATAATAATGAAAGAAAATTTGCAATAAGTTAAGTCATTAAAGTAAAAAAAAACTCAATAACATTCTAGATGAGATTTATTCAGAAATTTACGAGTTTTACAGAGATGTTGAAGACTCATAATGTTGAAGACTCATAATGTTGAAGACTCATAATGTTGAAGACTCATAATGTTGAAGACTCACAATGTTGAAGACTCATAATGTTGAAGACTCACAATGTTGAAGACTCATAATGTTGAAGACTCATAATGTTGAAGACTCATAATGTTGAAGACTCACAATGTTGAAGGCTCATAATGTTGAAGACTCATAATGTTGAAGACTCATAATGTTGAAGACTCACAATGTTGAAGACTCATAATGTTGAAGACTCACAATGTTGAAGACTCATAATGTTGAAGACTCATAATGTTGAAGACTCATAATGTTGAAGACTCACAATGTTGAAGGCTCATAATGTTGAAGACTCATAATGTTGAAGACTCATAATGTTGAAGACTCATAATGTTGAAGACTCATAATGTTGAAGACTCATAATGTTGAAGACTCATAATGTTGAAGACTCATAATGTTGAAGACTCATAATGTTGAAGACTCATAATGTTGAAGACTCATAATGTTGAAGACTCACAATGTTGAAGACTCATAATGTTGAAGACTCATAATGTTGAAGACTCATAATGTTGAAGACTCATAATGTTGAAGGACTCATAATGTTGAAGACTCACAATGTTGAAGACTCACAATGTTGAAGACTCATAATGTTGAAGACTCACAATGTTGAAGACTCACAATGTTGAAGACTCATAATGTTGAAGACTCATAATGTTGAAGACTCATAATGTTGAAGACTCATAATGTGAGACTCAATGTTAAGACTCATAATGTTGAAGACTCATAATGTTGAAGACTCATAATGTTGAAGACTCATAATGTTGAAGACTCATAATGTTGAAGACTCATAATGTTGAAGACTCACAATGTTGAAGACTCATAATGTTGAAGACTCATAATGTTGAAGACTCATAATGTTGAAGACTCATAATGTTGAAGACTCATAATGTTGAAGACTCATAATGTTGAAGACTCATAATGTTGAAGACTCATAATGTTGAAGACTCACAATGTTGAAGACTCATAATGTTGAAGGCTCATAATGTTGAAGACTCATAATGTTGAAGACTCATAATGCTGAAGACTCAAAATGTTGAAGACTCATAATGTTGAAGACTCATAATGTTGAAGACTCATAATGTTGAAGACTCATAATGTTGAAGACTCATAATGTTGAAGACTCATAATGTTGAAGACTCATAATGTTGAAGACTCATAATGTTGAAGACTCATAATGTTGAAGACTCAATGTTGAAGACTCATAATGTTGAAGACTCAAATGTTGAAGACTCATAA
Organism: Cherax quadricarinatus; assembly: GCF_026875155.1. Taxonomy (NCBI): domain Eukaryota; kingdom Metazoa; phylum Arthropoda; class Malacostraca; order Decapoda; family Parastacidae; genus Cherax; species Cherax quadricarinatus. Next base: position 29,550,967 of record NC_069424.1, read on the forward strand.
TGTTGAAGACTCACAATGTTGAAGACTCATAATGTTGAAGACTCATAATGTTGAAGACTCATAATGTTGAAGACTCATAATGTTGAAGACTCATAATGTTGAAGACTCATAATGTTGAAGACTCATAATGTTGAAGACTCACAATGTTGAAGACTCATAATGTTGAAGACTCATAATGTTGAAGACTCATAATGTTGAAGACTCATAATGTTGAAGACTCATAATGTTGAAGACTCACAATGTTGAAGACTCATAATGTTGAAGACTCATAATGTTGAAGACTCATAATGTTGAAGACTCATAATGTTGAAGACTCATAATGTTGAAGACTCATAATGTTGAAGACTCATAATGTTGAAGACTCAAATGTTGAAGACTCATAATGTTGAAGACTCATAATGTTGAAGACTCATAATGTTGAAGACTCATAATGTTGAAGACTCATAATGTTGAAGACTCACAATGTTGAAGACTCATAATGTTGAAGACTCACAATGTTGAAGACTCATAATGTTGAAGACTCACAATGTTGAAGACTCATAATGTTGAAGACTCATAATGTTGAAGACTCATAATGTTGAAGACTCATAATGTTGAAGACTCATAATGTTGAAGACTCATAATGTTGAAGACTCAAATGTTGAAGACTCATAATGTTGAAGACTCATAATGTTGAAGACTCACAATGTTGAAGACTCATAATGTTGAAGACTCAAATGTTGAAGATCATATGTTGAAGACTCATAATGTTGAAGACTCATAATGTTGAAGACTCATAATGTTGAAGACTCTATGTTGAAGATCAAATGTTGAAGACTCATAATGTTGAAGACTCATAATGTTGAAGACTCAGTATATGTTGAAGACTCATAATGTTGAAGACTCATAATGTTGAAGACTCATAATGTTGAAGACTCACTAATGTTGAAGACTCTAATGTTGAAGACTCATAATGTTGAAGACTCATAATGTTGAAGACTCACAATGTTGAAGACTCATAATGTTGAAGACTCATAATGTTGAAGACTCAAATGTTGAAGACTCATAATGTTGAAGACTCATAATGTTGAAGACTCACAATGTTGAAGACTCATAATGTTGAAGACTCATAATGTTGAAGACTCACAATGTTGAAGACTCATAATGTTGAAGACTCATAATGTTGAAGACTCACAATGTTGAAGACTCACAATGTTGAAGACTCATAATGTTGAAGACTCATAATGTTGAAGACTCACAATGTTGAAGACTCACAATGTTGAAGACTCACAATGTTGAAGACTCACAATGTTGAAGACTCATAATGTTGAAGACTCATAATGTTGAAGACTCATAATGTTGAAGACTCATAATGTTGAAGACTCACAATGTTGAAGACTCATAATGTTGAAGACTCACAATGCTGAAGACTCACAATGTTAAGTAAAGAAGGTTTCAACAGGAACCAGGACAAGTGTTTCTTGACGCGGGTCTTAGATGATGACCCGCAACTTCAGCTTTTAGTCACCTGACTGAGGCCTTCCGCTGGTTTACCGGTCCACCCCTTTTAGAAACTAAGATAAACTTGTGTATATGTACACAGTAGTGATCACTCAGTGAGAGTTATCTCAGTTTGGGAATATGTCATCAAAATGTAGGACCTCACTTAAGATAACAAGAGTATTTATACAAAATACGTTAGATAACGATAAATGTATTGCAAAATATATAAGATAGCAGGAAAAGTATTACAAAATACATTCGAGATAGTGCTGCCCCCTATAAACGAAGACCTAAACAAAACCAGCCCTACAAAACCACAACAAGAGTAAGCAATAACTAAACGCACTAGCCAGCTGGCTAGCCAACTAGCTAGCCATCTAGCCAGCCAGCCAGCCAGCGAGCCAGCCAGCCAGCCAGCCAGCCAGCCAGCCAGCCAGCCAGCCAACCAGCCAGCCAGCCAGCCAGCCAGCCAGCCAGGCCGTAAGTCCAGGAAGAAAAATGTCATGATTATCCTCTGTAGTAGTAAACAGAGTGAAGTCTGAAGCTGCCACAGTGAAAAACTCTGTTCCTCAAGGCACAGTACTTTCCCCGCATCTGTTTTTCATTCTTTCATACCTGATCAGAAGGGACATAAACCATGTCACAGTTAATGCCCTTTGCTGATGACATTAGAATCTCTATGAGAATGACGTACCTCGAAGATGCAGCCAATGTTTAAGCGGATATGCAGTAAATCAAATTTTCCATTGTGCCTCAGACAACACTGTGATGTTCAGCGAGGACAAGTTTCAGTTGCTCCGCTAAAGAAGAAGTGAGGAAACAAATAACCCGCACATACGTGAGAGAGAAGCTTACGACGACGTTTCAGTCCGACTTGGACCATTTACAAAGTCACACTGTAAATGGTCCAAGTCGTAAGCTTCTCTCTCTCGTATGCGCGGGTTATTTGTGTATTGAAGATTGAGACACTTATGCAACATATGGGAATCTTTATTGAGGAAACGTTTCGCCACACAGTGGCTTCATGAGTCCAATACAAAGCAGAAAGGTGTAAGGAGAGGAGGAGTTTGAGGTAATTAGTTCCTCAGCCTGGAGTCGATGTGTTCAGTCCATCAATCTTGTAGAATGTACTGCGTAGGGCCGTAGACGTGGCTTATATACTATAGTCAGGTGAGGCGAAGCAGGAGGAGGCGGGGTCATAGTGGTACCATCCACTAGTCGAAGTAGGTCTTCGTCCAAAGGTTGGACGAGGTTGAAGAATTCTTTGTATCAAGATCCCATGATGTTGCAGTGTCTGATAGGTGTGATAAATAAGTGTCTCAATCTTCAAATTGTTAGTTTTAAACCACTTACCACATTTCTGTATTGTTCCAGTCACGGTATTGTGCCTTGTTCTTCAAGCTCTAATCATTCAGTAGACCAAAAGTTCCCTGTACAAGACTTGGAAGTTAGGATTTCAGATGATTTCAGATTCCATCATCACAGCAATGTTACTGTTGCTACCGCAAGGAAAATGACAGTCTGGATAACGAGATCTTTCAAGAGAGAGTTGGTGAGCCAGTGATGATACTCTCCAAGACACTGGTTCTCTCCAGGCTGGAATGCTGTTGCATATTAACGGTCTTCTTCAAGGCAGACGAGAATGCTGAGTTGGATGTCGTGCAGAGAACTTTCCTTGAGGGAGTGATCCCAAAGCCTACCAACATTACCAGCCCACCAAGATTATCAGCCCACAAGCACCACCAACCCACCAAGATCACCAGCCCACCAACACCACCAGCCCACAAACACCACCAACCCAACAAGATCATCAGCCCACCAACACCACCAACCCATCAAGATCATCAGCCCACTAACACTACCAGCCCACTACTTCCAGCCCACCAACACCACCATCCCACCAAGATCATCAAACCTGAACACTAAAATCACTCTTTATGACAGTAAGAGACTTGAAAGATGGTGCAAAATACTTCCATTAAAAAGAAGAGGCGTGACTAGTACTCCAAGAGCGTCAGAGGTCCTCGACTTTTCAATGTCCTCTCTCTCTCTCTCTCTCTCTCTCTCTCTCTCTCACTCTCTGTATGCATAAGGGAAAACTGTCTTCAAAAAGGAACTTCGTTTGGACGGGCTGTGGTTCGTACGTCGGACTGTACGGAGGCCTGTGTGGGACTTGACTCTGGGGAACGGGGACGTTGACCCCCCAGAAGCGCCCTTCAGGTATCTTTTAGGTACCACCACCACTTCATTCTCTCCCTCCCTCTTTCGTTCATTAATTCCCTCTCTATCTCTCTCCCTACCTTCTATTTCCTTCTTTCTCTACCCTCTCTTTCTCCCCCTTTCCTCCCTAACTACCTCCTCTTCCCCCTCCTCCTCCTTCCTTCCATGTGTATACGTGTTTATATGTGAAAGTTGAAGATTTTACAACATTTATGTTTCTCTTCCACCCTTATTTTCTGTCCTCATTCCCTTGTGTATAATTTCTCCTGCCTCTCTCAGCTCTGGGATGCTGGAGAGATCTTCATCCAATTTCTGTTTCTGTTGTGTATGAGGTAACTTATCCCGAGAGAAGGTATTTAGCAAGTGATATTAACTCCAGCTTTGCTGGAAGGAAGCTCTTGAACCTGCAGTAGCTGATGAACTGGAATACTTGACGACCTGCTGAAATCTGCCAGCACAATCTGACACTGCTGAAGTCTCCCAGGACAGGCAGACACTGCTGAAGTCTCCCAGGACAGGCAGACACTGCTGAAGTCTCCCAGTTCAGGCAGACACTGCTGAAGTCTCCCAGCACAGGCAGACACTGCTGAAGTCTCCCAGCTCAGGCAGGCACTGCTGAAGTCTCCCAGTTCAGGCAGACACTGCCGAAGTCTCCCAGCTCAGGCAGACACTGCTAAAGTCTCCCAGCTCAGGCAGGCACTGCTGAAGTCTCCCAGCACAGGCAGACACTGCTGAAGTCTCCCAGCTCAGACTGATACTGCTGAAGTCTTCCAGCACAGGCTGACAAATTTCAGCACCTCGTAGGAGCACCATCCTGCGTGATGCAATACGACTGGGAACACAACTAGCTCTCGTTCCCACTGTGTAACAGTCTTCACTGTGTAGCAGTCATCACTGTGTGACAGTCTTCACTGTGTAACAGTCTTCACTGTGTAGCAGTCATCACTGTGTGACAGTCTTCACTGTGTAACAGTCTTCACTGTGTAACAGTCATCACTGTGTAACAGTCGTCACTGTGTAACAGTCATCACTGTGTAACAGTCTTCACTGTGTAACAGTCATCACTGTGTAACAGTCATCACTGTGTAACAGTCATCACTGTGTAACAGTCTTCACTGTGTAACAGTCATCACTGTGTAACAGTCATCACTGTGTAACAGTCATCACTGTGTAACAGTCTTCACTGTGTAACAGTCATCACTGTGTAACAGTCATCACTGTGTAACAGTCATCACTGTGTAACAGTCGTCACTGTGTAACAGTCATCACTGTGTAACAGTCATCACTGTGTAACAGTCATCACTGTGTAACAGCCATCACTGTGTAACAGCCATCACTGTGTACCAGTCATCACTGTGTAACAGTCATCACTGTGTGACAGTCATCACTGTGTAACAGTCATCACTGTGTAACAGTCATCACTGTGTAACAGTCATCACTGTGTAACAGTCTTCACTGTGTAGCAGTCATCACTGTGTAACAGTCATGACTGTGTAACAGTCATGACTGTGTAACAGTCTTCACTGTGTAACAGTCTTCACTGTGTAACAGTCATCACTGTGTAACAGTCATCACTGTGTAACAGTCATCACTGTGTAACAGTCGTCACTGTGTAACAGTCATCACTGTGTAACAGTCATCACTGTGTAACAGTCATCACTGTGTAACAGTCATCACTGTGTAAAAGTCGTCACTGTGTAACAGTCATCACTGTGTAACAGTCGGCACTGTGTAACAGTCATCACTGTGTAACAGTCATCACTGTGTAACAGTCGTCACTGTGTAACAGTCATCACTGTGTAACAGTCATCACTGTGTAACAGTCATCACTGCGTAACAGCCATCACTGTGTAACAGCCATCACTGTGTACCAGTCATCACTGTGTAACAGTCATCACTGTGTGACAGTCATCACTGTGTAACAGTCATCACTGTGTAACAGTCATCACTGTGTAACAGTCATCACTGTGTAACAGTCCTCACTGTGTAGCAGTCATTACTGTGTAACAGTCATCACTGTGTAACAGTCATCACTGTGTAACAGTCTTCACTGTGTAACAGTCACCAATGTGTAACAGTCATCACTGTGTAACAGTCATCACTGTGTAACAGTCTTCACTGTGTAAAAGTCATCACTGTGTAACAGTCATCACTGTGCATCAATCATCACTGTGTAACAGTCATCACTGTGTAACAGGCATCACTGTGTAACAGTCATCACTGTGTAACAGTCTTCACTGTGTAACAGCCATCACTGTGTAACAGTCATCACTGTGAAACAGTCATCACTGTGTGACAGTCATCACTGTGTAACAGTCATCACTGTGTAATAGTCATCACTGTGTAACAGTCATCACTGTGTAACAGTCTTCACTGTGTAGCAGTCATCACTGTGTAACAGTCATCACTGTGTAACAGTCATCACTGTGTAACAGTCTTCACTGTGTAACAGTCACCAATGTGTAACAGTCATCACTGTGTAACAGTCTTCACTGTGTAACAGTCATCACTTTGTAACAGTCTTCACTGTGTAACAGCCATCACTGTGTAACAGTCATCACTGTGTAACAGTCTTCACTGTGTAGCAGTCATCACTGTGTAACAGTCATCACTGTGTAACAGTCATCACTGTGTAACAGTCTTCACTGTGTAACAGTCACCAATGTGTAACAGTCATCACTGTGTAACAGTCATCCCTGTGTAACAATCATCACTGTGTAACAGTCATCACTGTGTAACAATCTTCACTGTGTAACAGTCATCACTGTTTAACAGTCTTCACTGTGTAACAGCCATCACTGTGTAACAGTCATCACTGTGTAACAGTCATCACTGTGTATCAATCATCACTGTGTAACAGTCATCACTGTGTAACAGGCATCACTGTGTAATAGTCATCACTGTGTAACAGTCACCACTGTGTAACAGTCTTCACTGTGTAACAGTCATCACTGTGTAACAGTCATCACTGTGTATCAATCATCACTGTGTAACAGGCATCACTGTGTAACAGTCATCACTGTGTAACAGTCATCACTGTGTATCAATCATCACTGTGTAACACTCATCACTGTGTAACAGTCATCACTGTGTAACATTCATCACTGTGTAACATTCATCAATGTGTAACAGGCATCACTGTGTAATAGTCATCACTGTGTAACAGTCACCACTGTGTAACAGTCTCCACTGTGTAACAGGCATCACTGTGTAATAGTCATCACTGTGTAACAGTCACCACTGTGTAACAGTCTTCACTGTGTAACAGTCATCACTGTGTAACAGTCATCACTGTGTATCAATCATCACTGTGTAACAGGCATCACTGTGTAACAGTCATCACTGTGTAACAGTCATCACTGTGTATCAATCATCACTGTGTAACACTCATCACTGTGTAACAGTCATCACTGTGTATCAATCATCACTGTGTAACAGTCATCACTGTGTAACAGGCATCACTGTGTAATAGTCATCACTGTGTAACAGTCACCACTGTGTAACAGTCTTCACTGTGTAACAGTCATCACTGTGTAACAGTCATCACTGTGTATCAATCATCACTGTGTAACAGGCATCACTGTGTAACAGTCATCACTGTGTAACAGTCATCACTGTGTATCAATCATCACTGTGTAACACTCATCACTGTGTAACAGTCATCACTGTGTAACATTCATCACTGTGTAACATTCATCAATGTGTAACAGTCATCACTGTGTAACAGTCATCACTGTGTAACAGTCATCACTGTGTATCAATCATCACTGTGTAACAGTCATCACTGTGTAACAGTCATCACTGTGTAACAATCATCACTGTGTATCAGTCATCACTGTGTAACAGTCATCACTGTGTAACAATCATCACTGTGTAACAATCATCACTGTGTAACAGTCATCACTGTGCAACAGTCATCACTGTGTAACAATCATCACTGTGTAACAGTCATCACTGTGTAACAATCATCACTGTGTAACAGTCATCACTGTGCAACAGTCATCACTGTGTAACAATCATCACTGTGTATCAGTCATCACTGTGTAACAGTCATCACTGTGTAACAATCATCACTGTGTAACAATCATCACTGTGTAACAATCATCACTGTGTAACAGTCATCACTGTGTAACAATCATCACTGTGTAACAGTCATCACTGTGCAACAGTCATCACTGTGTAACAATCATCACTGTGTATCAGTCATCACTGTGTAACAGTCATCACTGTGTAACAATCATCACTGTGTATCAGTCATCACTGTGTAACAGTCACCACTGTGTAACAATCATCACTGTGTAACAGTCATCACTGTGTAACAATCATCACTGTGTAACAGTCATCACTGTGCAACAGTCATCACTGTGTAACAATCATCACTGTGTAACAGTCATCACTGTGTAACAATCATCACTGTGTAACAATCATCACTGTGTAACAGTCATCACTGTGCACCAGTCATCACTGTGTAACAATCATCACTGTGTAACAGTCATCACTGTGTAACAATCATCACTGTGTAACAATCATCACTGTGTAACAGTCATCACTGTGTAACAATCATCACTGTGTAACAGCCATCACTGTGTAACAGTCATCACTGTGCAACAGTCATCACTGTGCAACAGTCATCACTGTGTAACAATCATCACTGTGTAACAGCCATCACTGTGTAACAGTCATCACTGTGTAACAGTCATCACTGTGTAACAATCATCACTGTGTAACAGTCATCACTGTGTAACAATCATCACTGTGTAACAGTCATCACTGTGTAACAGTCATCACTGTGTAACAATCATCACTGTGTAACAGTCATCACTGTGTAACAGTCATCACTGTGTAACAATCATCACTGTGTAACAGTCATCACTGTGTAACAGTCATCACTGTGTAACAATCATCACTGTGTAACAGTCATCACTGTGTAACAGTCATCACTGTGTAACAAGTCATCACTGTGTAACAGTCATCACTGTGTAACAGTCATCACTGTGTAACAATCATCACTGTGTAACAGTCATCACTGTGTAACAGTCATCACTGTGTAACAGTCATCACTGTGTAACAGTCATCACTGTGTAACAATCATCACTGTGTAACAGTCATCACTGTGTAACAATCATCACTGTGTAACAGTCATCACTGTGTAACAGTCATCACTGTGTAACAATCATCACTGTGTAACAGTCATCACTGTGTAACAGTCATCACTGTGTAACAGTCATCACTGTGTAACAGTCATCACTGTGTAACAGTCATCACTGTGTAACAGTCATCACTGTGTAACAGTCTTCACTGTGTAACAGTCATCACTGTGTAACAGTCTTCACTGTGTAACAGCCATCACTGTGTAACAATCATCACTGTGTAACAGTCATCACTGTGTAACAGTCATCACTGTGTAACAATCATCACTGTGTAACAGTCATCACTGTGTAACAATCATCACTGTGTAACAGTCATCACTGTGTAACAGTCATCACTGTGTAACAATCATCACTGTGTAACAGTCATCACTGTGTAACAATCATCACTGTGTAACAGTCATCACTGTGTAACAGTCTTCACTGTGTAACAGCCATCACTGTGTAACAATCATCACTGTGTAACAATCATCACTGTGTAACAGTCACACTGTGTAACAATCATGTCTCACTGTGTAACAGTCATCACTGTGTAACAGTCATCACTGTGTAACAGTCATCACTGTGTAACAGTCATCACTGTGTAACAGTCATCACTGTGTAACAGTCATCACTGTGTAACAGTCATCACTGTGTAACAGTCTTCACTGTGTAACAGTCGTCACTGTGTAACAGTCATCACTGTGTAACAGTCATCACTGTGTAACAGTCATCACTGTGTAACAGTCATCACTGTGTAACAGTCATCACTGTGTAACAGTCATCACTGTGTAACAGTCGTCACTGTGTAACAGTCATCACTGTGTAACAGTCATCACTGTGTAACAGTCATCACTGTGTAACAGTCATCACTGTGTAACAGTCATCACTGTGTAACAGTCATCACTGTGTAACAGTCATCACTGTGTAACATCATCACTGTGTAACAATCATCACTGTGTAACAATCATCACTGTGTAACAATCATCACTGTGTAACAATCATCACTGTGTAACAATCATCACTGTGTAAATCATCATGTGCATAACTGTGTAACAATCATCACTGTGTAACAATCATCACTGTGTAACAATCATCACTGTGCACAGTCATCCTGTGTAACAATCATCACTGTGTAACAATCATCACTGTGTAACAATCATCACTGTGTAACAATCATCACTGTGTAACAATCATCACTGTGTAACAATCATCACTGTGTAACAATCATCACTGTGTAACAGTCATCACTGTGTAACAATCATCACTGTGTAACAATCATCACTGTGTAACAATCATCACTGTGTAACAATCATCACTGTGTAAGAATCATCACTGTGTAACAATCATCACTGTGTAACAATCATCACTGTGAAACAGTCATCACTGTGTAACAGTCATCACTGTGTAACAATCATCACTGTGTAAAATCACATTCATCACTGTGTAACAATCATCACTGTGTAACAATCATCACTGTGTAACAATCATCACTGTGTAACAGTCATCACTGTGTAACAATCATCACTGTGTAACAGTCATCACTGTGTAACAGTCATCACTGTGTAACAATCATCACTGTGTAACAGTCATCACTGTGTAACAATCATCACTGTGTAACAGTCATCACTGTGTAACAGTCTTCACTGTGTAACAGCCATCACTGTGCAACAATCATCACTGTGTAACAGTCATCACTGTGTAACAGTCATCACTGTGTAACAATCATTACTGTGCAACAGTCATCACTGTGTAACAATCATCACTGTGTAACAGTCATCACTGTGTAACAGTCATCACTGTGTAACAGTCATCACTGTGTAACAGTCATCACTGTGTAACAGTCATCACTGTGTAACAGTCATCACCGTGTAACAGTCTTCACTGTGTAACAGTCATCACTGTGTAACAGTCATCACTGTGTAACAGTCATCACTGTGTAACAGTCATCACTGTGTAACAATCATCACTGTGTAACAGTCATCACTGTGTAACAGTCATCACTGTGTAACAGTCATCACTGTGTAACAGTCATCACTGTGTAACAGTCATCACTGTGTAACAGTCTTCACTGTGTAACAGTCGTCACTGTGTAACAGTCATCACTGTGTAACAGTCATCACTGTGTAACAGTCATCACTGTGTAACAGTCATCACTGTGTAACAGTCATCACTGTGTAACAGTCGTCACTGTGTAACAGTCATCACTGTGTAACAGTCTTCACTGTGTAACAGTCATCACTGTGTAACAGTCATCACTGTGTAACAGTCATCACTGTGTAACAGTCATCACTGTGTAACAGTCATCACTGTGTAACAATCATCACTGTGTAACAGTCATTACTGTGTAACAGTCATCACTGTGTAACAATCATCACTGTGTAACAGTCATCACTGTGTAACAATCATCACTGTGTAACAATCATCACTGTGTAACAATCATCACTGTGTAACAATCATCACTGTGTAACAATCATCACTGTGTAACAATCATCACTGTGTAACAGTCATCCTGTGTAACAATCATCACTGTGTAACAATCATCACTGTGTAACAGTCATCACTGTGTAACAATCATCACTGTGTAACAATCATCACTGTGTAACAATCATCACTGGAAACAATCATACTGTGTAACAATCACACTGTGTAACAATCATCACTGTGTAACAATCATCACTGTGTAACAGTCATCACTGTGTAACAATCATCACTGTGTAACAATCATCACTGTGTAACAATCATCACTGTGTAACAATCATCACTGTGTAACAATCATCACTGTGTAACAATCATCACTGTGTAACAGTCATCACTGTGTAACAGTCATCACTGTGTAACAATCATCACTGTGTAACAATCATCACTGTGTAACAATCATCACTGTGTAACAATCATCACTGTGTAACAGTCATCACTGTGTAACATTCATCACTGTGTAACAATCATCACTGTGTAACAGTCATCACTGTGTAACAATCATCACTGTGTAACAGTCATCACTGTGTAACAATCATCACTGTGTAACAATCGTCACTGTGTAACAATCATCACTGTGTAACAATCATCACTGTGTAACAATCATCACTGTGTAACAATAATCACTGTGTAACAATCATCACTGTGTAACAGTCATCACTGTGTAACAATCATCACTGTGTAACAATCATCACTGTGTAACAATCATCACTGTGTATCAGTCATCACTGTGTAACAGTCATCACTGTGTAACAATCATCACTGTGTAACAATCATCACTGTGTAACAGTCATCACTGTGTAACAATCATCACTGTGTAACAATCATCACTGTGTAACAGTCATCACTGTGTAACAATCATCACTGTGTAACAGTCATCACTGTGTAACAATCATCACTGTGTAACAATCACACTGTGTAACAATCATCACTGTGTAACAATCATCACTGTGTAACAGTCATCACTGTGTAACAATCATCACTGTGTAACAATCATCACTGTGTAACAGTCATCACTGTGTAACAATCATCACTGTGTAACAATCATCACTGTGTAACAATCATCACTGTGTAACAGTCATCACTGTGTAACAATCATCACTGTGTAACAATCATCACTGTGTAACAGTCTCACTGTGTAACAATCATCACTGTGTAACAGTCATCACTGTGTAACAGTCATCACTGTGTAACAATCATCACTGTGTAACAGTCATCACTGTGTAACAATCGTCACTGTGTAACAATCATCACTGTGTAACAGTCATCACTGTGTAACAATCATCACTGTGTAACAATCATCACTGTGTAACAATCATCACTGTGTAACAATCATCACTGTGTAACAGTCATCACTGTGTAACAATCATCACTGTGTAACAATCATCACTGTGTAACAGTCATCACTGTGTAACAATCATCACTGTGTAACAATCATCACTGTGTAACAATCATCACTGTGTAACAGTCATAACTGTGTAACAATCATCACTGTGTAACAATCATCACTGTGTAACAGTCATCACTGTGTAACAATCATCACTGTGTAACAGTCATCACTGTGTAACAATCATCACTGTGTAACAATCATCACTGTGTAACAATCATCACTGTGTAACAATCATCACTGTGTAACAGTCATCACTGTGTAACAATCATCACTGTGTAACAATCATCACTGTGTAACAGTCATCACTGTGTAACAATCATCACTGTGTAACAGTCATCACTGTGTAACAAATCATCACTGTGTAACAATCATCACTGTGTAACAATCATCACTGTGTAACAGTCATCACTGTGTAACAATCATCACTGTGTAACAATCATCACTGTGTAACAGTCATCACTGTGTAACAATCATCACTGTGTACAATCCACAACTGTGTAACAATCATCACTGTGTAACAATCATCACTGTGTAACAATCATCACTGTGTAACAATCATCACTGTGTAACAATCATCACTGTGTAACAATCATCACTGTGTAACAATCATCACTGTGTAACATCATCACTGTGTAACTAATTCATCACTGTGTAACAATCATCACTGTGTAACAATCATCACTGTGTAACATCATCACTGTGTAACAATCATCACTGTGTAACAGTCATCACTGTGTAACAATCATCACTGTGTAACAATCATCACTGTGTAACAATCATCACTGTGTAACATCATCACTGTGTAACATCATCACTGTGTAACAATCATCACTGTGTAACAGTCATCACTGTGTAACATCATCACTGTGTAACAATCATCACTGCTTATGTAACAGTCATCACTGTGTAACAATCATCACTGTGTAACAGTCATCACTGTGTAACAGTCATCACTGTGTAACAATCATCACTGTGTAACATCATCACTGTGTAACAGTCATCACTGTGTAACAATCATCACTGTGTAACATCATCACTGTGTAACAGTCATCACTGTGTAACAGTCATCACTGTGTAACATCATCACTGTGTAACAGTCATCACTGTGTAACAGTCATCACTGTGTAACAATCATCACTGTGTAACAATCATCACTGTGTAACAATCATCACTGTGTAACAATCATCACTGTGTAACAATCATCACTGTGTAACAATCATCACTGTGTAACATCATCACTGTGTAACAATCATCACTGTGTAAACATCATCACTGTGTAACAATCATCACTGTGTAACAGTCATCACTGTGTAACATCATCACTGTGTAACAATCATCACTGTGTACAATCATCACTGTGTAACAGTCATCACTGTGTAACAATCATCACTGTGTAACAATCATCACTGTGTAACAGTCATCACTGTGTAACAATCATCACTGTGTAACATCATCACTGTGTAACAGTCATCACTGTGTTAACAATCATCACTGTGTAACAGTCATCACTGTGTAACAATCATCACTGTGTAACAATCATCACTGTGTAACAATCATCACTGTGTAACAATCATCACTGTGTAACAGTCATCACTGTGTAACAATCATCACTGTGTAACAATCATCACTGTGTAACAGATCATCACTGTGTAACATCATCACTGTGTAACAATCATCACTGTGTAACAATCATCACTGTGTAACAGTCATCACTGTGTACAATCATCACTGTGTAACAGTCATCACTGTGTAACAGTCATCACTGTGTAACAATCATCACTGTGTAACAGTCATCACTGTGTAACAATCATCACTGTGTAACAATCATCACTGTGTAACAGTCATCACTGTGTAACAATCTCACTGTGTAACATCATCACTGTGTAACAGTCATCACTGTGTAACAATCATCACTGTGTAACAATCATCACTGTGTAACAATCATCACTGTGTAACAATCATCACTGTGTAACAGTCATCACTGTGTAACAATCATCACTGTGTAACAATCATCACTGTGTAACAGTCATCACTGTGTAACAATCATCACTGTGTAACAATCATCACTGTGTAACAATCATCACTGTGTAACAGTCATCACTGTGTAACAATCATCACTGTGTAACAATCATCACTGTGTAACAGTCATCACTGTGTAACAATCATCACTGTGTAACAGTCATCACTGTGTAACAATCATCACTGTGTAACAATCATCACTGTGTAACAGCATCATGGTAACATCATCAGTGTAACATCATCACTGTGTAACAATCATCACTGTGTAACAATCATCACTGTGTAACAATCATCACTGTGTAACAATCATCACTGTGTAACAATCATCACTGTGTAACAATCATCACTGTGTAACAGTCATCACTGTGTAACAATCATCACTGTGTAACACATCAGTGTCAATCCACTGTGTAACAGTCATCACTGTGTAACAATCATCACTGTGTAACAATCATCACTGTGTAACAATCATCACTGTGAACATCATCACTGTGTAACAATCATCACTGTGTAACAATCATCACTGTGTAACATCATCACTGTGTAACATCATCACTGTGTAACAATCTCACTGTGTAACATCATCACTGTGTAACAATCATCACTGTGTAACAGTCATCACTGTGTAACAATCATCACTGTGTAACAATCATCACTGTGTAACAATCATCACTGTGTAACAATCATCACTGTGTAACAGTCATCACTGTGTAACAATCATCACTGTGTAACAATCATCACTGTGTAACAATCATCACTGTGTAACAATCATCACTGTGTAACAATCATCACTGTGTAACAGTCATCACTGTGTAACAATCATCACTGTGTAACAATCATCACTGTGTAACAATCATCACTGTGTAACAGTCATCACTGTGTAACAATCATCACTGTGTAACAATCATCACTGTGTAACAATCATCACTGTGTAACAGTCATCACTGTGTAACAGTCATCACTGTGTAACAATCATCACTGTGTAACAATCATCACTGTGTAACAGTCATCACTGTGTAACAATCATCACTGTGTAACAATCATCACTGTGTAACAGTCATCACTGTGTAACAGTCATCACTGTGTAACATCATCACTGTGTAACATCATCACTGTGTAACAGTCATCACTGTGTAACAATCATCACTGTGTAACAGTCATCACTGTGTAACAGTCATCACTGTGTAACAATCATCACTGTGTAACAGTCATCACTGTGTAACAGTCATCACTGTGTAACAGTCATCACTGTGTAACAATCATCACTGTGTAACAATCATCACTGTGTAACATCATCACTGTGTAACAGTCATCACTGTGTAACAGTCATCACTGTGTAACAGTCATCACTGTGTAACATCATCACTGTGTAACAATCATCACTGTGTAACAGTCATCACTGTGTAACAGTCATCACTGTGTAACAGTCATCACTGTGTAACAGTCATCACTGTGTAACAATCATCACTGTGTAACAGTCATCACTGTGTAACAGTCATCACTGTGTAACAATCATCACTGTGTAACATCATCACTGTGTAACAGTCATCACTGTGTAACATCATCACTGTGTAACATCATCACTGTGTAACAATCATCACTGTGTAACAGTCATCACTGTGTAACAGTCATCACTGTGTAACATATCATCACTGGGTAACAGTCATCACTGTGTAACAATCATCACTGTGTAACAGTCATCACTGTGTAACAGTCATCACTGTGTAACAATCATCACTGTGTAACAGTCATCACTGTGTACATCATCACTGTGAACAATCACTGTGTAACATCATCACTGTGTAACAGTCATCACTGTGTAACAATCATCACTGTGTAACAATCATCACTGTGTAACAGTCATCACTGTGTAACAGTCATCACTGTGTAACAGTCATCACTGTGTAACAGTCATCACTGTGTAACAGTCATCACTGTGTAACAATCATCACTGTGTAACATCATCACTGTGTAACAGTCATCACTGTGTAACAATCATCACTGTGTAACAGTCATCACTGTGTAACAGTCATCACTGTGTAACAGTCATCACTGTGTAACAGTCATCACTGTGTAACAGTCATCACTGTGTAACAATCATCACTGTGTAACAGTCATCACTGTGTAACAATCATCACTGTGTAACAGTCATCACTGTGTAACAGTCATCACTGTGTAACAGTCATCACTGTGTAACAGTCATCACTGTGTAACAATCATCACTGTGTAACAAGTCATCACTGTGTAACAATCATCACTGTGTAACAATCATCACTGTGTAACAGTCATCACTGTGTAACATCATCACTGTGTAACAGTCATCACTGTTTTAACAGTCATCACTGTGTAACAGTCATCACTGTGTAACAATCATCACTGTGTAACATCATCACTGTGTAACAGTCATCACTGTGTAACATCATCACTGTGTAACAGTCATCACTGTGTAACAGTCATCACTGTGTAACAATCATCACTGTGTAACAGTCATCACTGTGTAACAGTCATCACTGTGTAACAATCATCACTGTGTAACAGTCATCACTGTGTAACAGTCATCACTGTGTAACAATCATCACTGTGTAACATCATCACTGTGTAACAGATCATCACTGTGTAACAATCATCACTGTGTAACAGTCATCACTGTGTAACAATCATCACTGTGTAACAGTCATCACTGTGTAACAATCATCACTGTGTAACAATCATCACTGTGTAACAATCATCACTGTGTAACAATCATCACTGTGTAACATCATCACTGTGTAACAGTCATCACTGTGTAACAATCATCACTGTGTAACAATCATCACTGTGTAACAATCATCACTGTGTAACAATCATCACTGTGTAACAATCATCACTGTGTAACAATCATCACTGTGTAACAATCATCACTGTGTAACAATCATCACTGTGTAACAGTCATCACTGTGTAACAATCATCACTGTGTAACAATCATCACTGTGTAACAATCATCACTGTGTAACAATCATCACTGTGTAAACAATCATCACTGTGTAACAATCATCACTGTGTAACAATCATCACTGTGTAACAATCATCACTGTGTAACAATCATCACTGTGTAACAATCATCACTGTGTAACATCATCACTGTGTAACAATCATCACTGTGTAACAATCATCACTGTGTAACAATCATCACTGTGTAACAATCATCACTGTGTAACAATCATCACTGTGTAACAATCATCACTGTGTAACAATCATCACTGTGTAACAATCATCACTGTGTAACAATCATCACTGTGTAACAATCATCACTGTGTAACACATCACTTGTAAAACATCACTGTGTAACATCATCACTGTGTAACAATCATCACTGTGTAACAATCATCACTGTGTAACAATCATCACTGTGTAACAATCATCACTGTGTAACAATCATCACTGTGTAACAATCATCACTGTGTAACAATCATCACTGTGTAACAATCATCACTGTGTAACAATCATCACTGTGTAACAATCATCACTGTGTAACAATCATCACTGTGTAACAATCATCACTGTGTAAAATCATCACTGTGTAACAATCATCACTGTGTAACAATCATCACTGTGTAACATCATCACTGTGTAACAATCATCACTGTGTAACAATCATCACTGTGTAACAATCATCACTGTGTAACAATCATCACTGTGTAACAATCATCACTGTGTAACAATCATCACTGTGTAACAATCATCACTGTGTAACAATCATCACTGTGTAACAATCATCTCACTGTGTAACATCATCACTGTGTAACAATCATCACTGTGTAACAATCATCACTGTGTAACAATCATCACTGTGTAACAGTCATCACTGTGTAACAATCATCACTGTGTAACAATCATCACTGTTAACATCATCACTGTGTACAATCATCATGTGTAACATCATCACTGGAATAACTTCAACTGTTACAATCATACACTTGTACAATCATCACTGTTGTATCTTCAGTGTAACAATTCCATTGTAACAACATTCCGTTAACATCATACATTAACAATCATCAGTGTATCTCAGTACGATCTGTGCATATACGTGTACTTATAACAGCAACTATAACTGATCGACCAGCGTTTCTTCAGATGTTAAATCTACTCCAATGTTGACCAAGCATTATCTGTCAAACCTGAAAATCATCAATGTTACATGAGCACTGAACACATCTCGATCTTGCAGCACGATCTAACGATCCAACTACCAAACGACCTAGTCAAGCATCATCACCTACAACTCCCTTATCACACCAAACCCTCCACTACAAACCACCAACTCAGCCAGTACCATAAACGTCAAATTCACAAAAAAATCTGACACTCACACCACACCAACGTCACATTCACCTAACCACATACCATCTATACATCATCAAAGTAAATAGCCAAACATTACAAACAAACTGTCACTATCACGTGACGTAAGCGACTTGAATAGACTCACTGTTACAGCAACCGTGCCTCACGATTCGTATGCTTCCTACAACCCTTCATCACTATCTCTACTCATCCGTCATGCTTACCCTCAATGACTGTTTGAACCCTACTTCCTACATTCATCTTCTCCTCATGCGTCTTCGTCTTCCAACGAACGTCTCCTCTCCGATCGCCCTTCAGCTTCTCTTTGGACCATCTCCACACTTCTAATGTACCACCTTTAAATGATCACCTTTGAAAACTTTTGACTCACCTTAGTTGGGGACAGTTTTGACCCAAACCTTTCGTTTTTAAACCCCAAATTCTTTTCCCCCCTTTCAATTCTCTTACCTATCTACTTTCACTAAAATTACGTTTCTGCCCCACACTTTCCAGCTTTCCCCCAGGAAACGGGATTGACCAAGGAAATCCCTTTAGTTCCACCACAATCTCTCTCCCTGTGTAACAATCATCACGTTACTTCACTTCAAGTTTCTTGAAGATATTAATGATTAAATTATAATAGTGAATATTACTGTCTTACTTAATGTGTGGTGTGTGTGTGTGTGTGTGTGTGTGTGTGTGTGTGTGTGTGTGTGTGTGTGTGTGTATGTGTGTGTGTGTGTGTGTGTGTGTGTGTGTGTGTGTGTGTGTGTGGTGTGTGTGTGTGTGTGTGTGTGTGTGTGTGTGTGTGTGTGTGTGTGTGTGTGTGTGTGTGTGTGTGTGTGTGTATGTGTGTGTGTGTACTCACCTAGTTGTGCTCACCTATTTGTGGTTGCAGGGGTCGAGTCATAGTTCCTGGCCCCACCTCTTCACTGATTGCTACTAGGTCATCTCTCTCCCTGCCCCATGAGCTTTATCATACCTCGCCTTAAAACTATGTATGGTTCCCGCCTCCACTACTTCACTTTCTAGGCTATTCCACGACTTGACTACTCTATGACTGAAGAAATACTTCCTAACATCCCTTTGATTCATCTGAGTCTTCAACTTCCAATTGTGACCTCTTGTGTCTGTGTCCCATCTCTGGAACATCCCGTCTTTGTCCACCTCGTCTATTACGCGCAATATTTTATATGTCGTTATCATGTCTCCCCTGACCCTCCTGGCCTCCAGTGTCGTCAGGCCGATTTCCCTCAACCTTTCTTCGTAGGACATTCCCCGTAGCTTTGGGACTAGTCTTGTTGCAAACCTATGCACTTTCTCTAATTTCTTGACGTACTTGACTAGGTGTGGATTCCAAGCTGGTGCTGCATACTCCAGTATGGGCCTGACGTAAATGGTATACAGAGTCTTGAACGAATCCTTACTGAGGTATCGGAACGCTATCCGTAGGTTTGCCAGGCGCCCGTATGCTGCAGCAGTTATCTGATTGATGTGCGCCTCGGGAGATATGCTCGGTGTTATACTCACCCCCAGATCTTTTTCCTTGAGTGAGGTTTGCAGACTTTGGCCATCTAAACTATATTGTGTCTGCGGTCTTCTTTGCCCTTCCCCAATCTTCATGACTTTGCATTTGGCAGGATTAAATTCAAGGAGCCAGTTGCTGGACCAGGCTTGTAGCCTGTCCAGGTCTCTTTGTAGTCCTGCCTGATCCTCATCCGATTTGATTCTTCTCATTAACTTCACATCGTCCGCAAACAAGGACACTTCTGAGTCTATCCCTTCCGTTATGTCGTTCATATATACCAAGAACAGCACAGGTTCTAGGACCCTGTGGAACCCCGCTTGTCACAGGCGCCCACTCTGACACCTCGTCACGTACCATGACTCGTTGTTGCCTCCCTGTCAGGTATTCTCTGATCCATTGCAGTGCCTTTCCTGTTATGTGTGCCTGATCCTCTAGCTTTTGCAGTAACCTCTTCTGAGGAACTGTGTCGAAGGCCTTCTTGCAGTCCAAAAAAATGCAGTCGATCCACCCCTCTCTCTCTTGTCTTACTTCTGTCACCTTGTCATAAAACTCTTGTAGGTTTGTGTGTGTGTGTGCTCATGATATTTAGTGCATGAAGATGAATGTTATGAATTTAAGCACCCACATATATGAGGTTCATTCTTTGTTCCCACAATGTAACTATCATACAGAACAGTGTAGCAGCACATTGTGGGTGTTCCCACAATGTAACTATCATACAGAACAGTGTAGCAGCACATTGTGCGTGTTTCCACAATGTAACTATCATACAGAACACTGTAGAAGCACATTGTGGGTGTTCCCACAATGTAACTATCATACAGAACAGTGTACAGCACATTGTGGGTGTTTCCACAATGTAACTATCATACAGAACACTGTAGCAGCACATTGTGGGTGTTCCCACAATGTAACTATCATACAGAACACTGTAGCAGCACATTGTGGGTGTTCCCACAATGTAACTATCATACAGAACACTGTAGCAGCACATTGTGGGTGTTTCCACAATGTAACTATCATACAGAACACTGTAGCAGCACATTGTGGGTGTTCCCACAATGTAACTATCATACAGAACAGTGTAGCAGCACATTGTGGGTGTTCCCACAATGTAACTATCATACAGAACAGTGTAGCAGCACATTGTGGGTGTTCCCACAATGTAACTATCATACAGAACACTGTAGCAGCACATTGTGGGTGTTTCCACAATGTAACTATCATACAGAACAGTGTAGCAGCACACTGTGGGTGTTCCCACAATGTAACTGTCATACAGAACACTGCAGCAGCACACTGTGGGTGTTCCCAAACACAAAAATGTATAGTTGTTAAAGAACTATCATACAGAACAGTGTAGCAGCACACTGTGGGTGTTCCCACAATGTAACTATCACACAGAACAGTGTAGCAGCACACTGTGAGTGTTCCCACAATGTAACTATCATACAGAACAGTGTAGCAGCACACTGTGGGTGTTCCCTCAATGTAACTATGACACAGAACAGTGTAGCAACACACTGTGGGTGTTCACACAATGTAACTATCACACAGAACACTGTAGCAGCACAATTTGGGTGTTCCCTCAATGTAACTATCACACTGAACAGTGTAGCAGCACACTGCGGGTGTTCCCACAATGTAAGTATCATGCAGAACAGTGTAGCAGCACACTGCGGGTGTTCTCACAATGTAACTATCACACAGAACAGTGTAGCAGTACACTGCGGGTGTTCACACAATGTAACTGTCATACAGAACAGTGTAGCAGAACACTGTGGGTGTTCCCACAATGTAACTATCATACAGAACACTGTAGCAGCACATTGTCGGTGTTCCCACAATGTAACTATCATACAGAACAGTGTAGCAGCACATTGTGGGTGTTCCCACAATGTAACTATCATATAGAACAGTGTAGCAGCACATTGTGGGTGTTCCCACAATGTAACTATCATACAGAACACTGTAGCAGCACATTCTGGGTGTTCCCACAATGCAACTATCATACAGAACAGTGTAGCAGCACATTGTGGGCGTTCTCACAATGTAACTATCATACAGAACAGTGTAGCAGCACATTGTGGGTGTTCCCACAATGTAATTATCATACAGAACAGTGTAAGGCATATTGTGGGTGTTCCCGCAATGTAACTATCATACAGAACACTGTAGCAGCACATTGTGGGTGTTCCCACAATGTAACTATCATACAGAACAGTGTAGCAGCACACTGTGGGTGTTCCCACAATGTAACTGTCATACAGAACAGTGTAGCAGCACATTGTGGGAGTTCCCACAAGGTAACTATCATACAGAACACTGTAGCAGCACATTGTGGGTGTTCCCACAATGTAACTATCATACAGAAATGTAGCAGCGCATTGTGGGTGTTCCCACAACGTAACTATCATACAGAACAGTGTAGCAGCACAATGTGGGTGTTCCCACAATGTAACTATCATACAGAACAGTGTACCAGCACACTGTGGGTGTTCCCACAATGGAACTGTCATACAGAACAGTGTAGCAGCGCTTTCTGGGTGTTCCCACAATGTAACTATCATACAGAACAGTGTAACAGCACACTGTTAGTGTTCCCACAATGTAACTATCACACAGAACAGTGTAGCAGCACACTGTGGGTGTTCCCACAATGTAACTATCACACAGAACAGTGTAACAGCACACTGTGGGTGTTCTCACAATGTAACTATCATACAGAACAGTGTAGCAGCACACTGTGTTCCCACAATGCAACTATCATACAGAACAGTGTATCAGTACACTGCGAGTGTTCCCACAATGCAACTATCATACAGAACTGTGTATCAGCACACTGCGGGTGTTCCCACAGTGTAACTATCATACAGAACAGTGTATCAGCACACTGCGGGTGTTCCCACAATGTAACTATCATACAGAACAGTGTATCAGCACACTGCGGGTGTTCCCACAATGTAACTATCATACAGAACAGTGTATCAGCACACTGCGGGTGTTCCCACAATGTAACTATCATACAGAACAGTGTATCAGCACACTGCGGGTGTTCCCACAATGTAACTATCATACAGAACAGTGTATCAGCACACTGCGGGTGTTCCCACAATGTAACTATCATACAGAACAGTGTATCAGCACACTGCGGGTGTTCCCACAATGTAACTATCATACAGAACAGTGTATCAGCACACTGCGTGTGTTCCCACAATGTAACTATCATACAGAACAGTGTATCAGCACACTGCGGGTGTTCCCACAATGTAACTATCATACAGAACAGTGTATCAGCACACTGCGTGTGTTCCCACAATGTAACTATCATACAAAACAGTGTATCAGCACACTGCGGGTGTTCCCACAATGTAACTATCATACAGAACAGTGTATCAGCACACTGCGGGTGTTCCCACAATGTAACTATCATACAGAACAGTGTATCAGCACACTGCGGGTGTTCCCACAATGTAACTATCATACAGAACAGTGTATCAGCACACTGCGGGTGTTCCCACAATGTAACTATCATACAGAACAGTGTATCAGCACACTGCGGGTGTTCCCACAATGTAACTATCATACAGAAACAGTGTATCAGCACACTGCGGGTGTTCCCACAATGTAACTATCATACAGAACAGTGTATCAGCACACTGCGTGGTGTTCCCACAATGTAACTATCATACAAACAGTGTATCAGCACACTGCGGGTGTTCCCACAATGTAACTATCATACAGAACAGTGTATCAGCACACTGCGGGTGTTCCCACAATGTAACTATCATACAGAACAGTGTATCAGCACACTGCGGGTGTTCCCACAATGTAACTATCATACAGAACAGTGTATCAGCACACTGCGGGTGTTCCCACAATGTAACTATCATACAGAAAACAGTGTATCAGCACACTGCGGGTGTTCCCACAATGTAACTATCATACAGAACAGTGTATCAGCACACTGCGGGTGTTCCCACAATGTAACTATCATACAGAACAGTGTATCAGCACACTGCGTGTGTTCCCACAATGTAACTATCATACAGAACAGTGTATCAGCACACTGCGGGTGTTCCCACAATGTAACTATCATACAGAACAGTGTATCAGCACACTGCGGGTGTTCCCACAATG
>NC_069424.1:29583176-29585676 GCF_026875155.1 Cherax quadricarinatus
AGTTTACCTGGAGAGAGTTCCGGGGGTCAACGCCCCCGCGGCCCGGTCTGTGACCAGGCCTCCTTAGGTCAGTGTCCCAGGATGCGACCCACACCAGTCGACTAACACCCAGGTACCCATTTTACTGATGGGGAACATAGACAACAGGTGGAAAGAAACACGTCCAATGTTTCTACTCTGGCTGGGAATCGAACCCAGGCCCTCACCGTGTGAAGCGAGAGCGTTAACCACCAGGCCACCAGAGCCAGTGACACTACCTGATGTTAAGTGATGGAACAAGACGAGGCAACATGGTTGGTGACACTACGTGACCTTAAGTGATGGAACAGGACAAGGCAACATGGTTGGTGACACTACCTGACCTTAAGTGATGGAACAAGACGAGTCAACATGGTTGGTGACACTACGTGACCTTAAGTGATGGAACAGGACAAGGCAACATGGTTGGTGACACTACCTGACCTTAAGTGATGGAACAAGACGAGGCAACATGGTTGGTGACACTACCTGACCTTAAGTGATGGAACAGGACAAGGCAACATGGTTGGTGACACTACTTGACCTTAAATGGTGGAACAGGACGAGGCAACATGGTTGGTGACACTACGTGACCTTAAGTGTTGGAACAGGACAAGGCAACATGGTTGGTGACACTACGTGACCTTAAGTGTTGGAACAGGACAAGGCAACATGGTTGGTGACACTACGTGACCTTAAGTGTTGGAACAGGACGAGGCAACATGGTTGGTGACACTACGTGACCTTAAGTGGTGGAACAGGACAAGGCAACATGGTTGGTGACACTACGTGACCTTAAGTGTTGGAACAGGACGAGGCAACATGGTTGGTGACACTACGTGACCTTAAGTGGTGGAACAGGACAAGGCAACATGGTTGGTGACACTACGTGACCTTAAGTGATGGAACAGGACAAGGCAACATGGTTGGTGACACTACGTGACCTTAAGTGATGGAACAGGACAAGGCAACATGGTTGGTGACACTACGTGACCTTAAGTGATGGAACAGGACGAGGCAACATGGTTGGTGACACTACGTGACCTTAAGTGATGGAACAGGACAAGGCATCATGGTTGGTGACACTACGTGACCTTAAGTGATGGAACAGGACAAGGCAACATGGTTGGTGACACTACGTGACCTTAAGTGTTGGAACAGGACGAGGCAACATGGTTGGTGACACTACGTGACCTTAAGTGTTGGAACAGGACGAGGCAACATGGTTGGTGACACTACGTGACCCTAAGTGTTGGAACAGGACGAGGCAACATGGTTGGTGACACTACCTGACCTTAAGTGTTGGAACAGGACAAGGCAACATGGTTGGTGACACTACGTGACCTTAAGTGATGGAACAGGACGAGGCAACATGGTTGGTGACACTACCTGACCTTAAGTGTTGGAACAGGACGAGGCAACATGGTTGGTGACACTACGTGACCTTAAGTGATGGAACAGGACGAGGCAACATGGTTGGTGACACTACGTGACCTTAAGTGTTGGAAAAAAGGACGAGGCAACATGGTTGGTGACACTACGTGACCTTAAGTGTTGGAACAGGACGAGGCAACATGGTTGGTGACACTACGTGACCTTAAGTGTTGGAACAGGACGAGGCAACATGGTTGGTGACACTACGTGACCCTTTAAATGTTGGAACAGGACGAGGCAACATGGTTGGTGACACTACGTGACCTTAAGTGTTGGAACAGGACAAGGCAACATGGTTGGTGACACTACTGACCTTAAGTGATGGAACAGGACGAGGCAACATGGTTGGTGACACTACCTGACCTTAAGTGTTGGAACAGGACAAGGCAACATGGTTGGTGACACTACGTGACCTTAAGTGTTGGAACAGGACGAGGCAACATGGTTGGTGACACTACGTGACCTTAAGTGATGGAACAGGACGAGGCAACATGGTTGGTGACACTACCTGACCTTAAGTGTTGGAACAGGACAAGGCAACATGGTTGGTGACACTACGTGACCTTAAGTGTTGGAACAGGACGAGGCAACATGGTTGGTGACACTACCTGACCTTAAGTGTTGTAACAGGACAAGGCAACATGGTTGGTGACACTACGTGACCTTAAGTGTTGGAACAGGACAAGGCAACATGGTTGGTGACACTACGTGACCTTAAGTGTTGGAACAGGACGAGGCAACATGGTTGGTGACACTACCTGACCTTAAGTGTTGGAACAGGACAAGGCAACATGGTTGGTGACACTACGTGACCTTAAGTGTTGGAACAGGACAAGGCAACATGGTTGGTGACACTACCTGACCTTAAGTGTTGGAACAGGACGAGGCAACATGGTTGGTGACACTACCTGACCTTAAGTGTTGGAACAGGACAAGGCAACATGGTTTTGGGGACACTACGTGACCTTAAGTGATGGAACAGGACGAGGCAACATGGTTGGTGACACTACCTGACCTTAAGTGTTGGAACAGGACAAGGCAACATGGT
>NC_069424.1:29590676-29593176 GCF_026875155.1 Cherax quadricarinatus
TTACCTTGTCATAAAACTCCAGGAGGTTTGTGATACAAGATTTGCCTTCCATGAACCCATGCTGGTTTTCATTTATAATCTTGTTCCTTTCAGGTGTTCGACCACTCTCCTCCTGATAATCTTCACCATGACTTTGCACACAATACATGTCAGAGACACAGGTCTGTAGTTTAGTGCCTCGTTTCTGTTTCCTTTCTTAAATATGGGGACTACATTAGCTGTCTTCCATTTCTCAGGTAGTTGCCCAGTTTCAAGGGATGTGTTGAAGATTGTGGTTAGAGGAACGCACAGCATCTCTGCTTCTTCTCTAAGGACCCATGGGGAGATGTTGTCCGGTCCCATCGCCTTTGAGGTGTCAAGGTCACTTAAGAGCTTCTTCACCCGCTCCTCAGTTGTTCGTATGTCATCCAACACTTGTTGGTATATTCCCTCTTGATGTTCCCTTCTGTGCTGTCTTCCCACAGCCCTTCCTGTCTCTACTGTAAAAACTTCCTTAAATCTCCTGTTCAGCTCCTCACATACCTCCTGATCATTTCTTGTGAGTTCTCCACCTTCTGTCCTTAATCTGATCACCTGGTCTTTGACTGTTGTCTTAATCCTGATGTGGCTATACAACAGTTTCAGGTCAGTCTTGATTCTCGATGCTATTTTCATTTTCATACTGTCGCTGGGCCTCCCTCCTTACCTGTGCGTACTCATTCCTGGCTCTGCGACTGATCTCCCTATTTTCGTGTGTTCTCTGCCTTCTGTACTTTTTCCATTCTCTATTGCACTTTGTTTTTGCCTCCTTACACCGTCGGGTAAACCAGGGGCTCGTTCTGGTCTTCCCTTTTGTTACTGTTGCCTTGGGAATAAACCTTTCCACTGCCTCCTTGCATTTTGTTGTTACATATTCCATCATTTCATTTACTGGCTTTCCTGCCAGTTCTCTGTCCCACTGGACCTCCCGCAGGAAGTTCTTCAACCCTATGTAGTCCCCTCTTTTATAGTCAGGCTTTTCCCATTCAACTCCTGTTATTCTCTCCACTTGCAGCTCTACTATGTATTCAAAGCACAGAACCACGTGGTCGCTAGCTCCTAGGGGACTCTCATACTAGATGTCCTCAATATCTGAGCTGCCCAGGGTGTGTGTATGTGTGTGTGTGTGTGTGTGTACTCACCTACTTGTACTCACCTAGTTGAGGTTGCAGGGGTCGAGTCCAAGCTCCTGGCCCCGCCTCTTCACTGGTCGCTACTAGGTCACTCTCCCTGAGCCGTGAGCTTCATCATACCTCTGCTTAAAGCTATGTATGGATCCTGCCTCCACTACATCGCTTCCCAAACTATTCCACTTCCTGACTACTCTGTGGCTGTGTGTGTGTGTGTGTGTGTGTGTGTGTGTGTTGTGTGTGTGTGTGTGTGTGTGCTGTGTGTGCGTGTGTGTGTGTGTGTGTGTGTGTCTGTGTGTTGTGTGTGTGTTGTGTGTGTGTATGTGTGTGCAGTGTGTGTTGTCTGTGTGATGTGTGTGTTGTGTGTGTGTGTGGTGTGTGTGTGTGTTTGGTGTGTGTGTGTGTGTGTGTCGTGATGTGTTGTGTGATGTGTGTGTGTGGTGTGTAGTGTGGCCGTGTGTGTGTGATGGTGTGTGGTGTTGCTGTGTGTGTGTGTGTCTGTGTTGTAGTGTGGTATGTGTGATGTGTTCGATGTGTGTGTGTGTATGTGTGTTGTGTGTGTGTGTGTGTGTGTGTGTGTGTGTGTGTGTGTGTGTGTGTATGTGTGTGTGTGTTGTGTGTGGTGTGTGGTGTGTGTGTGTGTGCGCGCGTGTGTGTGTGTGTGTGTGTGTGTGTGTGTGTGTGGTGTGTGTGTTTTGTGTGTGTGTGTGTGTGTGTGTGTGTGTGTGTGTTGTGTGTGTGTGTGTGTGTGCGGTGTGGTGTGTGTGTGTGTGTGTGTGTGTTGTGTGTGTGTGTGTGTGTGTGTGTGTGTGTGTGGTGTTACATATTTTGTACTCACCTACTTGTGGTTGCAATGGTCGAGTCATAGCTCCTGGCTCCGTGTGTGTGTGCGTGTTTGTATGTCTACCTATCTGGAATCTACCTGGAGGGTATTCCGGGGATCAACGCCCCCGCGGCCCGGTCCATGACCAAGCCTCCTGGTGGATCAGAGCCTGATCAACGAGGCTGTTACTGCTGACCGCACGTAGTCCAACGTACGAACCACAGCCCGGCTGATCCGGCACTGACTTTAGGTATCTGTCCAGCGCCCTCTTGAAGACAACCAGGGGTCTATTGGTAATTCCCCTTATGGCTGGTGGGATGCTGTTGAACAGTCTTGGGCCCCGAACACTTACTGTGTTTTCTCTTAGTGTACCAGTGACGCCCCTACTTTTCACTGGAAGTATGTTGCATCGCCTGCTAAGTCTTTTGCTTTCGTATGGAGTGATTGCTGTGTGCATATTAGGGACCAGTCCCTCCAGAATCTTCCAGGTGTAGATTATGATATATCTCTCTCGCCTGCGCTCCAGTGA
>NC_069424.1:29598176-29600676 GCF_026875155.1 Cherax quadricarinatus
GGTGGGTGTGGTGGGGGGGTGTGGTGGTGGTGGGTGTGTTGTGGTGGTGATGGGTGGTGGTTGGTGGGTGTGTGGTGTGGTGGTGCGGTGGTGGTGGGTTGTAGTTTGGTGGGGGATGGTTTGTTTTGGGGAGTGTGTGTTGGTGGTGGTGGGTGTGTGGAGGGTTGGTGGGTGGTAGTTTTGGTGGTGGTGTGTGTCGTGTTGGGGGTTTTAGTTGTGGTGGTGGTGGGGGATGTGTGGTGGTGGGTGTGTGGTGGTGGTGGGTGTAGTTGTGGTGGTGATGGGTGTGGTGGTTGTGGGTTGTGGTGGTGGTAGTGCTAGGTGTGGTGGTGGTGGGTGTAGTTGTGGTGGTGATGGTCATGGTGGTGAGTGTGGTGGTGGTGGTGGTGGTGGGTGTGGTGGAGAGTTTGGTGGTGTTGGTAATTGTGGTGGTGGTGCATGTAGCTGCAGTGGTGATGGTTGTGGTGGTGGTGGGTATGGTGGTGGTGGTAGGTGTGGTGGTAGTGGGTGTAGTTGTGGTGGTGATGGCGGTGGGTGTTGGTGGATGTAGTCGTGGTGGTAATAGTAGTGGTGGTGGTGGGTGTGGTGGTGGTGGTAGGTGTGGTGGTGGTTGTAGGTGTGGTTGTGGTGGGTGTAGTTATGGTGGTGATTGTGGTGGTGGATGTTGCGACTTTGTGGTTGTGGTAGGGGGGGGAGATTGTTGGCAGTGAAAAACAAGGATCCTCTCCAAGATATGATACTACGTGCCGCAAAATGCCCTTCTCACACTATACCATTCACTTATATATCCATACCTCACCTATGCTATTTGTGCTTGGGGATCAACTGCAGCAACACACCTAAAGCCAATAATAACCCAACAAAAATCTGCAGTAAGAATAATCACTAAATCCCATCCCTGGCAACACCCCCCCCCACTCTTCATAGATCTAAACTTACTCCCTGTTCAGTACATCCACACTTACTACTGTGCAATCTACATCTACAGGACCTTAAACTCCAATATCAACCTTGACCTAAACGCTTTCTTGATAGTTGTGACAGAACCCACAGGCAAACACCAGACACAAACATCTTATGACATTCCCCGTGTCCGACTAAACCTTTACAAAAATTCAATGTATGTAAAGGCCCTAAAATCTGGAACACCCTACCTGAGAATCTAGAACTGCAGACACATTCATCACCTTCAAAACTACCATCAGAAAAACATCTTATCTCCCTGATACACCCGTCAACTAACTACACGAATACCACCTGGTGGTTCACACTTACACTCACTCACCCATTTTGACCATAAACAAATATTAATCTCAATCTTAAAATAATGAATCCTGTGATACTCCAATACTGAAACTATGTACTGTGCCAAAACAAAAGCATTCACATTGCTAAACTCACAAACAAAAATTTAGTCACTTAGCCATAATACCAACTTACCTCATAATTTGTAATATTTTAAAATTAAGAATTAAACTAAGTCTGCCCGAAATGCCTAGCCATGCTAAGCGTTCTAGTGGTACACTCTGTAATTATTATTTTACTACATGTAAACCACACAATAACCAAATTCTGTAAACTCAGCATTGTAATCCTTATAGAGAATAAACTTTGAATTTGAATTTGAATTTGAATTTGACGAGCATAAACGAGGACAGGGAGCCGAGGACAGGGAGCCGAGGACAGGGAGCCGAGGACAGGGAGCCGAGGACAGGGAGCCGAGGACAGGGAGCCGAGGACAGGGAGCCGAGGACAGGGAGCCGAGGACAGGTTCAGCAAACTACTAAGACACTAAATACTAGTAACCAGGCGGGCACGGGGCCTCTCTCGCGGTCTTCCCGGGGTGTGGAAAAACATTGGGAAGAAAAGGAAAGATACAGGAAACAAGAGGAAAATATATGATGTAAATGATTTAGAAACTCGATAAGTTGAAAACTGAAACACTTCTGTAACATCTGAGAAGTGTCTCATTGTTGGGTAGGAAAATAACTCAAGGAGCGACTCCTACAGAATGATAATGTGTGTGGAGAGAGAGAGAGAGAGAGAGAGAGAGAGAGAGAGAGAGAGAGAGAGAGATGAAGAGGGAGGAGAGATGAGAGACGAGAGAATGGTGAGAGAGAGGGATGATACGGAGATATGACAACAGATTCGGATAGACGAGGAAAGTTAGGTGTAACTAGTGTGGCAGTCTTCACTGCCTCCAGCCCTAGTGTTGATTTTATTTGCAGATTCAGTAGCACCTGAGTCACCTGCTGTCACAGTGAACAAAATGGTCCCTAACTTGGACACATTAAATCGCGGCCATCGCAAAACCCAAGTGTGCCGCCACCAAGCCTGGAGAATTTGTAAATATGGATCAAATGGGAATAATAATAATAATAATAATAATAATAATAATAATAATAATAATAATAATAATAATAATAATAATAATAATAATAATAATAATAATAATAATAATAATAATAATAATAATAATAATATCTTTATTTCTACAAGT
>NC_069424.1:29603176-29610676 GCF_026875155.1 Cherax quadricarinatus
AGGCGAGAGAGAGACGTCGACACCCGACGAAGGCTGGCGCAGAAGTCTGCTGGTTAGTTGTTCAGGAACTGACGTCTCCCTCAGTCACGTGACCAACCTGACGTCAGCTTACCACACATTAGTATAGTTAGTAGGTTCACAGCACTCACTCAGAGTAGGTTCACACACTCTCAGAGTATGTTCACAGCACTCTGAGTAAATTCATACACTCTTCCGAGCAGATTCAGGCTCTCAGCCTTGATTATATTTTATGTATAACACTGTAAGAGAGAGAGAGAATTTTATATCATATACTAAGTTTTATATGGATTCTTTCATAATAAAAATCACATTTTATTTAGTCGGATCGGTCTCCCAATTATAATTCCCAAATTAAAATGAGATTTGTCTCTGAACAACTAGACCAGAGCTAGATTCGACATCTTGTTACAGAAAGGGGCCAAAACAGGCCTATAGACATGGCCTATAGACATAATGTTATGATGTAAACTGCCTGGCATTTCACATGAAGGGAACGAGAAACATTAAGCAACGTGAACGTTCAACCGAACATAAAAATTATATCCATATAGACAGCAGAGAATTTTTAGTGACAGTAAATGTAAAAACAAATGAAAAGAAATCGTAAGAATACATCACATCCTAGGAACTGATAACAAAGCCAACAGAAAAGTCTTCCAACACAGCAGTATAACATTATGCGTCTTTGATAACATTCAGGATCTTAAACGGAGCAACAACAACAAAATACCGTCCATCGTTGATCTCCTCACTGAGACTAATGCACTGTTTGCAGCCTTAACAGAGACCCAAGTTAAATATTACTTTGACAGTGAAATCTGGATACCTGAGAACAATCTACTCAGATGCGACTGGAGAAACAGTCAACATGGAGGGTAGGTTGGTCTCTGTGTTACAGAGTCGCTAATATGTACTGAGTTACTTGATGACACGAATGATATAGTCGATGTTTTGTTGGTTAAAACTGAAAATAACAATCTAGTTATTGTTCTTGTATGTAAACCACCAGACGCAACTTTACAATAGTATAAAGAACAACCCATGAAAATTGAGTACCATTATGAGAACCTATCAAACCCAGCCCCAAATATCCTGTTACTTGGTGACTTCAGTTTAAGAAACCTAAAATGGAAAAATGCAGCAAAGGCAGCAAAAATTTTAGCGCCTAGTTTCGATTATTTAAATAATAATATGCCAACAAATAGCGGAGCCGATCAGACTAGGAAATACTCTACATCATACTGTATATTCACAAACAATGAAGGTCTGGTAAGGAACATAATAGCGTCGAAGACTGTCAACTCAGACCACAGCCTAATAGAAGTTGACACCCGCACACTCACTGCGTCTTGTCAGCTAGCTAACACACTCAA
Organism: Cherax quadricarinatus; assembly: GCF_026875155.1. Taxonomy (NCBI): domain Eukaryota; kingdom Metazoa; phylum Arthropoda; class Malacostraca; order Decapoda; family Parastacidae; genus Cherax; species Cherax quadricarinatus. Next base: position 29,604,571 of record NC_069424.1, read on the forward strand.
TCATGAGGAAATGTTTAACCAGTTTAACTTGAACAAAAAGAACTGGGAGCTAATAAATCGTGAGCTTACTGAAATATACAGTGAAGGCAATATGATAAACGTGGACCTGAACCAGTATTTCGAGTGAATGAGTTCACTGGCACTAGCAGTGTGGTCCAGGCACGTACCATAACGAAGGAGAAGGTGCAGCTTGTAAAGGGAGAGGCGCGCCCTCTGTAGGCGAAGATGATAGATAACAGAACTCCTCGGTAGCAGAAGACTCTTTGAAGAACGGTAAATATCTCTGGCTAGAGAAAAGGAAAACGCTGAATTTGAACCGAGTGCGCCATAGAGAGTGAAGGAGAGACAGGAAGAGACTAAAAATACATAAATGAAATGAGAGAAATCCAATATAGTTCTTCTCATGTGCAAAATCTATGGCAAAAACAATATCTAGCATAGGAACTTTTATTAAGGAGAGAGAACATACACTAACAACAAAGAAATGAGCGAAATACTTAAATCCCTATACAACTCAATGTTCAGTGAACCACTGATCTGCCTAACATTAACGACCCATATGATCTCTTCATGAACGAAATGTAAAAGACTACAGACATCTCCTTAATCTCTGATATAATTTTAACCCTACTTGACTTCGAAGGATCTATTTATTGCATGCCCAAGCACTCTGCCCCCAGACCCTGACTCATGAAACTCCATATTCATCAAGATTTGCAAGAAACCATTACCATGTGTCTTAAATACTCTAAGATTTAGAAGCCTGAACACTGGAGTCATCCCAGTCACTGACAACCACTGACATCACCTAACTCGACATAATGGCCACAGAGTAATTACCAAGACAATAGACCGAAAGCGTTGACGTCCTACAGTGCCAAGATTTTTTAAAGGATTTTAAGAAACAAGATTCCCAATTAAATGAAATCGCAGCAGTTGTACAGCCCATACCAGTAACTGATGGGTCATTGTGACATGATTTTGTATACACTGGAAGACAAACGAATTGCAAATGTAGTTTACACCGACTTTGCAAAAGCCTTTGACAAGTAAGGCCATGGGTAACTGCACATAAAATGCGTAGAAAAGGAATACGCGGAAAGGTTGGCAGATTGATATTAAACTTCCTAACTAACAAAACCCAAAGAGTAGTAGTAAACAAAATGATATCAGAGACTGAAGAGTTCTGTTCCCCAAACCACAGTACTCGTTCCACCTCTCTTTCTCGCTCTCATATCCGACACAGACAGAGAAATAAACAATAGTACTGTATCATCCTTTGCGGATACCAGACTCTGCATAAGAATGACAACCATAAGAGACACAGTGAGCCTCCAAACTGATATAAACCAAGTCTTCCAGTGGGCCACTGATATAAACCAAGTCTTCCAGTGGGCCACTGATATAAACCAAGTCTTCCAGTGGGCCACTGACAACACTATAATATTCAATGAGGACAAATTTCAGTTACTACAATATGCAAAGAATGAAGCAGTATAAACAAGATCGGAGTACAAGACAAACTCAAATCACTCAATAGTGAGTTTCATATAAGAGACCTGAGAGGGATGTCAGAAGATCTCATTTTCAAGGAGCATTACAATGTTATTATCAAAACTGCAAGGGGAAAAAATACGATGGATAACTAGCACCTTTAAAACAAAAGCTGCCAAGCCATCTATGTTGCCCCTTCAGGTCACTTGTTCTCTTTAGGTGCGAAACTGTAGAACCTTCACAGCTCGTTTAAAATCAAACACCTAAATTACTGGGAGTGCTTGACATTCATCTTGCTGCACTCCTGAGAACGTAGGCGAGAAAGATACATCGTAATCTATACCTGGAAGATTCTGGAGTGATTCGTCCCAAATCTGTACACCGAAATCACTACAAATGAGACCAAGAGGCTTGGCAGACGATAGAAGATACTTCCGGTGAAAACCAGGCGAGTGAGAGAGAACTCAATAAGTGTGAAAGGTCCACGACTCTTCACCACCCTCCCTTCATATATAAGGGGGATTACCAACAGACTCCTGATTGTTTTCAAGGGGGGCATGATAAATTCTTCAAATCAGCCCGTGTTCAGCATCGCTGTGGTGCAGGCACTGGACTGCGGGCAGCAGACACCAACACCTTGATCGATCAGGTTGTCGCCTGTAATCGCAGCCCAGGACCAGGTTGCGATCACAGACAACTTATAAGTATCCGTCATATTGCACACGCTGGACACTCGATCACATTTGATCCTAATAAAGGGAGGATACCTCCCTTTCCTCGAATCGAGAGCACCCCCAGCAGCATCATGGAACTCCAGTTGATGGGAAGACACAATAATAATAATAATAATAATAATAATAATAATAATAATAATAATAATAACAATAATAATAATAATAATAATAATAATAATAATAACAATAATAATAATAATAATATAATAATAATAATAATAATAATATAATAAAATAATAATAATAATAATAAAATAATAATAATAATAATAATAATAATAATAATAATAATAATAATAATAATAATAATAATAATAATCTTTATTTCTACAAGTACGACACAAATTATACAGACCACAGCTGACAACAATGACATAATATTCAGAAAGCACTTGGTTATGCAGAGCATTTCGGGCAAATTAGATTAATTTGGTCCCCAGGATGCGACCCACATCAGTCGACTAACACCCACTTACTGCTAGGTGAACAAGGGCAGCAGGTGTCTTATAAGGAAACACGCCCCAGTGTGTTTTCACCCGTACCGGGAATCGAACCACGGACACCAGTATGTGAGCTGAGTGCGCTACCAACCGAGCTACGGGACACCAACATTTTGCTCCTGTGGTCTGAAAATATTCATCAATCAGTAACAATCAACATTCTTACGTGTCTTTTTTTTTTTTTTTACAGACACGACAAACGATATCTTGCTGGACCATTAATATAAATGTTGATCTTTCTTGATGTTCTTACGATGTCTTTGTAAGAGTCGGGAGGATCACTGGGGTCATGGTGCACCTCTCTCTGCTACTTTTCCCTCACTGAGCGAGACGTTGTTCTGTGCCTGTCTTCTCTTGGTTACTGTGAGCAGCATGTCTGTGCTTCCAGTCAGCTGTGTGGTGGAGCCCTGGACAGTGTCTGTGCTTCCACTCAGCTGTGTGGTGGAGCCCTGGACAGTGTCTGTGCTTCCACTCAGCTGTGTGGTGGAGCCCCGGACAGTGTCTGTGCTTCCACTCAGCTGTGTGGTGGAGCCCCGGACAGTGTCTGTGCTTCCACTCAGCTGTGTGGTGGAGCCCCGGACAGTGTCTGTGCTTCCACTCAGCTGTGTGGTGGAGCCCCGGACAGTGTCTGTGCTTCCACTCAGCTGTGTGGTGGAGCCCCGGACAGTGTCTGTGCTTCCACTCAGCTGTGTGGTGGAGCCCGGACAGTGTCTGTGCTTCCACTCAGCTGTGTGGTGGAGCCCCGGACAGTGTCTGTGCTTCCACTCAGCTGTGTGGTGGAGCCCCGGACAGTGTCTGTGCTTCCACTCAGCTGTGTGGTGGAGCCCCGGACAGTGTCTGTGCTTCCACTCAGCTGTGTGGTGGAGCCACGGACAGTGTCTGTGCTTCCGCTCAGCTGTGTGTTGGAGCCCCGGACAGTGTCTGTGCTTCCGCTCAGCTGTGTGTTGGAGCCACGGACAGTGTCTGTGCTTCCACTCAGCTGTGTGGTGGAGCCACGGACAGTGTCTGTGCTTCCGCTCAGCTGTGTGTTGGAGCCACGGACAGTGTCTGTGCTTCCGCTCAGCTGTGTGGTGGAGCCCCGGACAGTGTCTGTGCTTCCAGTCAGCTGTGTGGTGGAGCCCCGGACAGTGTCTGTGCTTCCACTCAGCTGTGTGTTGGAGCCACGGACAGTGTCTGTGCTTCCACTCAGCTGTGTGTTGGAGCCACGGACAGTGTCTGTGCTTCCACTCAGCTGTGTGGTGGAGCCCCGGACAGTGTATGTGCTTCCACTCAGCTGTGTGGTGGAGCCCCGGACAGTGTCTGTGCTTCCAGTCAGCTGTGTGGTGGAGCCCCGGACAGTGTCTGTGCTTCCACTCAGCTGTGTGGTGGAGCCACGGACAGTGTCTGTGCTTCCACTCAGCTGTGTGGTGGAGCCACGGACAGTGTCTGTGCTTCCGCTCAGCTGTGTGGTGGAGCCCCGGACAGTGTCTGTGCTTCCAGTCAGCTGTGTGGTAGAGCCCCGGACAGTGTCTGTGCTTCCACTCAGCTGTGTGGTGGAGCCACGGACAGTGTCTGTGCTTCCGCTCAGCTGTGTGGTGGAGCCACGGACAGTGTCTGTGCTTCCACTCAGCTGTGTGGTGGAGCCCCGGACAGTGTCTGTGCTTCCACTCAGCTGTGTGGTGGAGCCCCGGACAGTGTCTGTGCTTCCACTCAGCTGTGTGGTGGAGCCACGGACAGTGTCTGTGCTTCCACTCAGCTGTGTGGTGGAGCCCCGGACAGTGTCTGTGCTTCCACTCAGCTGTGTGGTGGAGCCACGGACAGTGTCTGTGCTTCCACTCAGCTGTGTGGTGGAGCCACGGACAGTGTCTGTGCTTCCACTCAGCTGTGTGGTGGAGCCACGGACAGTGTGGCTTCCACTCGTTGGTGTGGTGGAGTCACGGACATAAGGTTAGGTACCTCAGTGCTTACTTGAGAGGGGACCAAGAGTACAGTGTCCACGTAATAACATAATCACACACACACACCACACATGTGCAACCACACACACTAACACATACACACACACATCCCACACACACACCCCATAACACACACACACACACACTCACACACACCACACATAACACAAATCACACACACACACACACACACACACAACCTGTTCACCCTGAGCAGTTCTGACATGGAAGACATCACTTATGAGAGGCCCCTTTGAGCTAGTGATCACGTGGTTCTGTGTTTTGAATATATAGTAGAGTTGCAAGTGGAGAGAGTAATAGGAACTGAATGGGAAAAGCCAAACTATAAAAGAGGGGGACTACACAGGTATGAGGAACCTCCTGTAGGAGGTTCAGTGTGACACAGAACTGGTAGGAAAGTCAGTAAACGAGATGATGGAATATGTAACAACAATATGCAAGGGGACAGAGGAAAGATTTGTTCCCAAGGGCAACAGAAATAATGGGAAGACCAAAGCGAGTCCTTGGTTTACCCGAAGGTGTAGGGAGGCAAAAACTAAGTGCACCAGAGAATGGAAAAGGTACAGGAGGCAAAGGACCCAGGAAAATAGAGATTAGTTGAAGAGTCAGAAACAAGTATGCACAGGTAAGGAGGGAGGCCCGGCGACAGTACGAAAACGACATAGCATCGAAAGTCAAGTCTGACCCGAAACTGCTGTATAGCCACATTAGGAGGAAGACAACAGTCAAAGACCAGGTGATCAGGCTGAGGAAAGAAGGTGGAGAACTCACAAGAAACGATCAAGAGGTATGTGAGGAGCTCAACAAGAGATTTAAGGAAGTATTCACAGTGGAGACAGGAAGGCCTCTGGGAGGACAGGACAGAGGGGGACACCAGCAAGGAATATACCAACAAGTGTTGGATGACATACATACGACTGAGGACGAGGTAAAGAAGCTGCTAAGGGACATCGATACCTCAAAGGCAATGGGACCGGACAACATACATCTCCCCGTGGGTCCTTAGAGAGGGAGCGGATATACTGTGTGTGCCACTAACCACAATCTTCAACACATCCCTTGAAACTGGGCAACTACCTGAGGTATGGAAGACAGCAAATGTAGTTCCCATTTTTAAAAATGGGAACTACATTTCCGCAGCGCTTGGAAGTTCACTGTTCTTCTCACATTGGTTGTTCTGTATATTGCGATATCACTTGTTTAATGTGATCTCACTGCTTCATTCTTCTGTATTTCTTTATTTTCATAAAGGTAAGTTTATCTATCATTCCTGGTAATCAGACCCAGAATATTGACCGCTTGTTTATGAAGCCTGGGGGGGGGGGTCAGGGAGGCTTATTTTAAAATAACTTCATATATACCCTAGACAAGGTATTTTACCCCCCCCTCCCACTCCATGTATATTTCGTAACACTGACGG
>NC_069424.1:29620676-29623176 GCF_026875155.1 Cherax quadricarinatus
TACCTATGCTATCTGTGTTTGGGGATCAACTGCAGAAAAAACACCCTAAACCCAATAATTTAGCCAAAAAAAAGCCGAATTTAAAAATTTAATCAAAAAATTTTTCACCCCCTGGCAACCCCCCCCCTCCCCCCAAATCTTATAAAATTCTAAATTCCCCTGTTCAGAGCATCCCCCACTTACTACTGTGCAATCTATATCTACAGGCCCTTTAAAATTTCCAATATTAACCTTGCCCTTTAAAACGCTTTTTTGTTAGTTGTGACAGGACCCCATAGGAAAAAACACCAGACACAAACATCTCTATGACTTTCCCCCGTGTTCGACTAAACCTTTACAAAAATTCAATGTTTTTAAAAGGGCCCAAAAATTTCGGGAAAACACCCTCCCTAAACCCTTAAAAACTGCAGCCCAAAATATCATCATTTTTAAAAACCTACAGTTAAAAAAACTTTTAAATCCCCCTGATCCACCCCCGAAACTAATTTACATGAAAACCACTGGTGGTTAAAAATTTACACCCCATTTCCCCCATGACTATAAACACAAAAAATTATTTAATTTTAATTTTAAAAAATAATGTTTTTCTTAATAGTCATAAGTTTGCCTATGAACTCCAATATAGAACTTTGTTTTGTGTCAAAAAAAAAGCTTTACATTGCAAAAATTCAAAAATTTATGATTGTAGTCACCTCCCCTTAAACATAAATCTGTGGGGGATTTAATGTTAAAAAATTAACTAATTTTGCCCGAAATGCCTAGCCATGCTAGGTGCCCTATTTGGCCCCCCACTTTTGTAATTAGTTAATTTTTTAACATGTAAATTACCCAATATCCAAAAAAACCTTGGGAAACCCCATTGTAACCCTTTTTTAGAGAATAAAATTGATTTGATTTGATTGGACGTTTGGGTTTCTTACTGTAGTCAGGTGAGGCGAAACAGGGGGAGGGGGCGGGGGGCATTTGGTTAAACCCTCCACTAGTCGAAGTAGATCTTCGTCCCAAAGGTTTTGGGCAAAATTTTTTAAGAATTCTTTGTATCAAGATCCCAATAAATCAGCAGTGTTAAAAAGGGAGTAGTCAGCAGGGGTAACCCGCAGTAGTCCGCAGTGAAACAGCATTTGTCAGCAGGGTAACCAAAAAGCAGTCAGCAGTTTTAACTGCAGTAGTCAAACAGTGTTTAAATAGCAATTTGTCAAGGGAGTGTAACGCCGTAGTCAGCAGGTAACCGCAGTAGTCGCAGTGTAACAGCAGTGTTTAGCAGTTTTAACTAGCAATAGTCGCAGGTTTTAACAGAATAGTTTAGAAGTTTTAAAAGCAGCAGTTAGCAGTGGAAAAAGCAGTAGTCAGCAGTTTTAACCCGCAGTAGTCAGCAGTGTAACTAGCAGTAGTCAGGGAGTGTAATAGCAGTAGTAAGCAGTGTAAAGCGTAGTCAGCAGTGTAACCAGCAGTAGGGCAGGGGGTTTTTTAAACAGCAGTAGTCAGCTGTGTAAAAAGCAGTAGCAGCATTGTGTCAGCAGTAGTTAATATGGTAAAAGCAGTAGTCAGGGAGTGTAACCAGCAGTAGTCAGCAGGTTTAAAAAAAACAGTAGGGCAGTGTAACACCAGTTTTTTTAGCAGTTGTAACCCAGGGAGTCAGCAGTGTAACCCCAGTAGTCAGCAGTGTAACCAGCCCGTAGTTTTAGCAGTTTTAACTGCAGTATTTAGAAGTGTTTAATAGCAGTAGTAAGCGTTTTAACCGCAGGGAGTCCCTCAGTTTTAAACCCGTTTGTAAGACACATGTGCCAAAAATCTGGGTAATTTTTTTTGTGACGTTTCGCCATCCAGTGGCTTTATCAAACAAATTTGTATTGATAAAGCCACTGGATGGGCGAACGTTCTACAATAAAAATACCCAGATGTTGCACATGTGTCTTAAATCTCATCTTTTCGGTTTATTTACCATTTTGTAGTAACCCCCGTAGTAGTCGCATTTTTAACCAGCAGTAGTCAGCCGTGTAACCAGCAGTGTCAGCAGTTTTAAAACCCGCGTAGTTTAAACAGTGGAAAACCCGCAGAGTCGCGGTTTTTTTTGTTTAAAAGCAGGGAGTCAGCAGTGTAAACCCGCAGTAGTCAGAATTTTTGTCAGCAGTAGAAAAATTGGGAACAGCGTAGCAGCAGGTAACCAGCAGTAAATTAGCAGTTTTAACCCGCAGTAGTCAGCAGTGTAACCAGCAGAGTCAGCAGTGTAACCCGCAGTAGTCGCGTGTAACCAGGGAGAGTCAGCGGTTGTAAAAAGCCCGTAGTCAGCCCGTTTTTAAAACCCGCAGTAGTCAGCAATGTAAACCCAAAAGTTTGTTTTGCAGGTGTAACCAACCCAATTTGTTTTCAGTGGGAACCAGCAGTAGTTTTCACTGTAACCCGCAATAGTCAGGGTTTTTAACCCGCAGTAGTCAGCAGTGTAAAACCCGAGTAGAAAGCCGTTTAATTAGCAGTGTCAGCAGTGAAAACTGCAGTAGGG
>NC_069424.1:29630676-29635669 GCF_026875155.1 Cherax quadricarinatus
AAGAATTAAATCGGATGAGGACGAGGCAGGACTGCAAAGAGACCTGGACAGGCTGGGCATGTGGTCCAGAAACTGGCTTCTCAAATTCAACCCTGCCAAATGCAAAATCATGAAGATTGGGGAGGGGCAAAGAAGACCGCAGACAGAGTATAGGCTAGGTGGACAAAGACTACAGACCTCACTCAGGGAGAAAGACCTTGACCTTCGGGTGACCATAACACCGAGCACGTCACCGGAGGCACACATCAACCAAATAACTGCTGCAGCATACGGGTGCCTGGCAAACCTGAGAATAGCGTTCCGATACCTTAATAAGGAATCGTTCAAGACACTGTACACTGTGTATGTTAGGCCCATACTGGAATATGCAGCACCAGTCTGGAACCCACACCTGGTCAAGCACGTCAAGAAGTTAGAGAAAGTACAAAGGTTTGCAACAAGGCTAGTCCCAGAGCTCAAGGGAATGTCGTAAGAGGAAAGGCTGAGGGAAATCAGACTGACGACACTGGAGGACAGAAGGGTCAGGGGAGACATGATAACGACATACAAGAAACTGCGGGGAATAGACAAGGTGGACAGAGACAGGATGTTCAAGAGAGGGGACACAGAAACAAGGGGTCACAACTGGAAGCTGAAGACTCAGACTAGTCACGGGGACGTTAGGAAGTATTTCTTCAGTCATAGAGTCGTTAGGAAGTGGAATAGCCTAGCAAGTGAAGTAGTGGAGGCAGGAACCATACATAGTTTTAAGAAGAGGCACGACAAAGCTCAGGAAGCAGAGGGAGAGGACCTAGTAGCGATCAGTGAAGAGGCGGGGCCAGGAGCTGAGTCTCGACCTCTGCAACCACAGTCAAGTGAGTACACACACACACACACACACACAGTTGATGATGATTTAGTTGCCACTGGAGAGGGTTTCGGGGGTCAACGCCCCCTGCGGCCCGATCTGAGACCAGGTCTCGTGGTGAATCAGGGTCTGATCAAGCAGGCTGTTACTGCTGGCCACACGTAAACCGACGTACGAACCACAGCCCAGCTGATTAGGTACTGACTTCAGGTGCCTGTCCAGTGCCTTCTTGAAGACAGTCAGGGGTCTATTTGTAATCCCCCTTATGTATGCTGGGAGGCAGTTGAACAGTCTTGGGCCCCTGACACTTACTGTGTTGTCTCTTAGTATACTCGTGGCCCCCAGCTTCTTAATGAGGGAATGTTGAATCTCCTGCCGATTTTTTTGCTTTCGTAGGGAGTGATTTTCGTGTAAGTTTGGTACTAATATATATATATATATATATATATATATATATATATATAATATATATATATATATATATATATATATATATATATTATTATATATATATATATATATATATATATATATATATATATATATATATATATATATATATATATATATATATATATATATATATTATATATATATATATATGTCGTGCCAGATATTCAAAACTTGCGATTTTTGCTCAAATAGCAACGCTCTTGTTGCCGAATAAGCAAGCGAAAATTAGTGTACGCAATAATTTCGCAAAAATCAGTCTGAACCTAACATAAGAAAGAAGGAACACTGCAACAGGTCTACTGGCCTATGCGAAGCAGCTCTAATTCTCCCACCGGCTTAAGCCAATACCTTGACCTAGTGAGGTCAGACACGTCACTTAAGGGAGGAAGACAGCATCCCACCTAGTAGCACAAGATGAAAGTTAAGACACTTGTGCAACATCTGGGTATCTTTATTGTAGACGTTTCGCCATCCAGTGGCTTTATCAATACAGATTCTTGGACATAATTAGAAGACAAAAGATGAGGTAATAAGTCCCTAGTAGCACAAGCTAGTCAGGTTCAACTCACATTCACCCACACCACTCATGTATTTATCCAACATATTTTTAAAACTACACAACGTCTTAGCGTCTATGACGGTACTCGGGAGTTTGTTCCACTCATCCACAACTCTATTACCAAACCAGTGCTTTCCTATATCTTTCCTGAATCTGAATTTTTCCAACTTAAAGCCATTGCTGCGAGTCCTGTCTATGTTAGATATTTTCAGCACGCTATTTACATGCCCTTTATTAATTCCTGTTTTCTATTTATACACCTCGATCATATCCCACCTAATTCTATGCCTTTCGAGAGAGTGCAGATTCAGGACCCTCAGTCTATCCTCATATGGAAGATTTCTGATACATGGGATCATCTTTGTCATTCTCCTCCGTACGTTTTCCAAAGCATTTATATCCATTCTGTAATACGGTGACCAGAACTGCGCAGCATAATCTAGATAAGGCCTAACCAAGGATATATAGAGTTGAAGAACAACCTGAGAATTTCTATTATTTATACTTCAGATATGAAGCCAAGGATTCTGTTAGCTTTATTGCGAATACTAATGCACTGTTGTCTTGGTTTTAGATTACTGCTAACCAGAACTCCTAAATCCTTTTCGCAATCAGTAGTATTAAGATCTATATTATTTAGTTTATATGTGGCATTGTTATTTTCCTGTCCAACATTTAGAACTTTGCATTTGTCAATATTAAACTGCATCTGCCACTTCTCCGACCACTGCATCAGTCTATTCAAATCATCCTGGAGTGCTCTAATGTCCTCATTAGAATGAATTGGACGGCCTATTTTGGTGTCATCAGCGAATTTGCTTATGTCGCTATTTATTCCCTCATCTATGTAGTTTATGTAGATTGTGAACAACAAGGGGCCCAACACTGACCCCTGAGGAACACCGCTTGTGACGTGCCCCCATTCTGATTTCTCCCTATTTATGCAAACTCTCTTCTGCCTATTCGTCAACCATGCTTCAACCCAGGAAAAAATTTCTCCTCCTATTCCGTGTGCCTTAAGTTTCCTCAATAGCCTCTGGTGTGGAACTCTATCGAAAGCCTTACTGAAGTCCATATACACAATATCATATTCATTACCATGATCTACCTCCTCAAACACCTTAGTGAGAAAAGTTAGTAAATTCGTAAGACAGGAACGCCCCTTTGCAAAACAGTGATGAGATTCATTAATCAATTTATGCCTTTCGAGATGGCTACGAATTGCTTCGGCAATTATTGATTCCATAAATTTTCCAACTATGGAGGTAAAGCTTATTGGTCTATAGTTCGAAGCCAAGGACCTGTCACCTGCCTTGTAAATAGGTATTACATTTGCCATTTTCCACTTATCAGGCATTATGTCAGTTTGTAGTGATACGTTGAAAAGATTAGCCAAAGGTATGCTAAGTTCCTCTTTACATTCCTTTAACACCCTTACAAACAGTTCATCAGGGCCTGGGGATTTGTTAGGTTTTAGTTTCTCTATTTGTCTGAGAACCATGTCACTAGTTACCGCAATCGTACATAGTTTATTATCAACCTGTTCTACATAATCTATTATTTGAGGAATATCGCTAGTATTTTCCTGAGTAAAACCTGAGAGGAAGTAAGAATTGAAAATTTCCCACATATCCTTATCACTGTCAGTGATCTAACGAAAAAATGTATTTCACTGTGTTTGTTTATTATTAAATTATTGTAAACTTATCTAAAATATATCTAGTTAGATTAGGTTAAATTAAATAGCGCTCTAAGGTTCTTTTGATACAAAATTATTAATTTTTACATTAACACAAATGAAAAAATATATATTTTAAACGTTAAAGAGAAAATTTTTGGAAATGGCTTAATCTTAAATGGGTTCTTGCTAATTGACCAGCTTTACCTATTCGTCACGACACACACACACACACACATACACACACACACACACACACACACACACAACACACACACACACACACACACACACACACACACACACACACACACACACACACACCACACTATATATATATATATATTATATATATATATATATATATATATATATATATATCAACAAGTCGGCCGTCTCCCACCGAGGCAGGGTGACCCAAAAAGAAAGAAAATCCCCAAAAAGAAAATACTTTCATCATCATTCAACAATTTCACCTCACTCACACAATTTCACCTCACACTGTCTTTGCAGAGGTGCTCAGATAGATCAATTTAGAAGCATATATAAAATATCCGTCCAAACTATCACTATCCCAAACCCCTCCTTTAAAGTGCAGGCAATGTGCTTCCCATTTCCAGGACTCAAGTCCGACTATATAAAAAATATCCGGTTTCCCTGAATACCTTCACTAAATATTACCCTGCTCACACTCCAACAGCTCGTCAGATCCCAAATACCATTCGTCTCCATTCACTCCTATGTAACAAGCTCACACATGCTTGCTGGAACTCCAAGCCCCTCGCCCACAAAACCTCCTTTACCCCCTCCCTCCAACCTTTCCGAGGACGACCCGTACCCCGCCACCCCTTCCTCTAAAGATTTATACGCTCTCCAAGTCATTCTACTTTGATCCACTAATCCACAACCCCTCTTCTGCCCTCTGACTAATACTTTTATTAACTCCACACCTTCTCCTAATTTCTACACTTCGAATTCTCTGCATAATATTTACACCACACATTGCCCTTAGACAGGACATCTCCACTGTCTCCAACCGTCTCCTCGCTGCTGCATTTACCACCCAAGCTTCACACCCATATAAGAGTGTTGGTACCACTATACTCTTGTACATTTCTTTCTTTGCATCCATGCATAAAATTTTCTTTTGTCTCCACAGATACCTCAACGCATCACTCATCTTTTTTCCTTCATCACTTCTATGGTTAACCTCGTTCTTCATGAATGTTTCTTTACCCAACTCGTTCATACCCTCATCACTTTCAACTTTCTACCTTTACATAACCTCCCAAACTCGTCCACTAACCTTTACAACTTCTCTTTAGAATCTCCCATAAGCACAGGATCATCAGCAAACAGTAACTGTGTCAACTCCCATTTTGTATTTGATTCCCCGTAATTTAATCCCACCTTTCTCCCCAACACCCAGCTTGAACGTGTTATTAATATGTATTAA
>NC_069424.1:29636169-29666169 GCF_026875155.1 Cherax quadricarinatus
CCAAATGGCAGGGTGTCACCATGGCGGGTGCCTCACCCTGCGGGGTCCCCCCCATGGCGGGGTCCCTCCCCTATGGCAGGGTGCCTCACCCACAGGGTCCCTCCCCAGGCGGGGTCCCTGCCCATTACAGGATCCCTCACCCATGGAGGGTGCCTTCCCCAGGGCGGGTGCCTTACCCGGGCAGGGTGCCCCCCGGGGGCAGGGGCTCCCCCATGGCGGGGTCCCCCTCCCCCAGGGCAGGGTGCCTCACCCATGGCAGGGTGCCTCACCCATGGCAGGGTGCCTCACCCATGGCAGGGTGCCTCACCCATGGCAGGGTGCCTCACCCATGGCAGGGTGCCTCACCCATGGCAGGGTGCCTCACCCATGGCAGGGTGCCTCACCCATTGCAGGGTCCCTCACCATTGCAGGGTGCCCCCCCTGGGGGGGTGCCTACCCATGGCAGGGGTGCCTACCCATGGGGGGTGCCTACCCATGGCGGGTGCCCCCCCCCATGGCAGGGTCCCTCACCCAGGCAGGGTGCCTCACCCCGGGCAGGGGTGCCTCACCCTGGCAGGGTGCCTCCCCATTGAGGGGCCTCACCCATGGCGGGGTCCCTCCCCAGGGGCAGGGTGCCTCACCCGGCAGGGGCCTCACCCTGGCAGGGTGCCTCACTTTGGCAGGGTTTCCTCACCCATTCCGGGGTCCCTACCCTGGGGGGGTCCCCTCACCCAGGGCGGGGCCTCACCCTTGCAGGGGCCTCACCCATGGCAGGGTCCCTCACCCATGGCGGGCCTCCCCCCTTTTCATCTCGACCGATTGACAGGTAGAGACGAAAAAGGGGACGTCTCATCTGTCGCCTGGACCAATCCTAAATGATCTGTCATTTCAGCAGAGCCTTAACACAGGGGGGTGTGGGGGGGCCTTATTTTTATGTAAAAGGCCAATTTTGTCAAAGTACCACATTTGGATCCTCTTCGAGGACAGCGTGAAGCAAGCTTTTATGCCAAAAAGACGGGCAAAAAAAGCAGAAACTTCACTCTGGTGTACCTTCTCCAGAACTCACCCCATTGAGATATATATACCAGGTGACTCGAGTATGGAACACATTCGTAAGCATTTAGATGTCACGAGAAAAAAGTCATTTGATCAATGAAAAATGGCCCGAGGGCTCCAACTTCATCTTTTCCCCTACTTGTATGTTCATAACAATAAAAATGTTTCAATGAACTAATTGGGTAACAGCTCTTAGTTGCAAAAAAAATTGGGGAATCCAAAACCCTGTAAATAGCTTGTCAATAAAACTAGGGACCCTTAAACCAAAACCTTTAAAACCCTGTGAAAAAAAAAAAAAAGTTGGGAAATGAATGAAAGAGAACGACAAGGAGGAAAAAAAGTAACTCATTTTGATTGAAATCGATTATAAAAATTTATAAGTAACACTCAAGTAGCAACAGGAACCAGAAACAAGTAACACACAGGAAAACCCAAAACAAGTAAAACCCCCGGAACCCAAAAACAAATAACCACAGGAAAGAAAAAAAAAGTAAACCCCAAGGGAAAACCCGAAACAATAAAACCAGGGAACCCGAAACAAGAAACCGGAACCCGAACACAAGTAACACACAGGAAAACCGAACAAAAAATAACAAACAGGAAAAAGAGCACAAGTAAAACACAGGAACCAAACACAAGTAACACCAGGAAAAAAGGAGGGGAAGTAACACACAGGAAAACCCGAAAACAAGTACACACAGGGCCCCGAACACAAGTAACAAACAGGAAAAAGAGCACAATAACACACAGGAAAAAAAAAACAAAAAAAAAAAACCAGAAAAAAAACAAGTAACACACGGGAAAAAAAAAGTTAAAAAAAAAAAAAACAAAAAAAAAAAAAAAAAAAAAAAAAAAAAAAAAAAACACAAGAACACACAGGAAAAAAAAGCACAATAAACACAGGAAAAAAAAGCACAAGTAACACACAGGGAACCCCGAACCAATAACACACAGGAACCAGAACACAAGTAACACACAGGGAAAAAAAGGGACAAATAACACACAGGAAAAAACACAAAAACACACAGGAAAAAGGCACAATAACACACAGGGGAAAGAACACAAATACACACAGGACCGAACACAAGTAACACACAGGAAAAAACACAATAACACAAGGAAAAGGCACAAGTAAAAACAGGAAAAAAGAAACACACAGAAAGAACCAAGTAAACAGGGAACCAAAACACAATAAACACAGGCCGGGAAAACAAGTAACAAAAAGGGAAAAAGAACCAACAACACAGAAAAAAAAAGCACAAGTAACAAAACGGAAAAAGAACACAAGAACACCAGAAAACCCGAACACAATAACATACAGGAACCAAAACACAAAATAACCACAGGAAACCGAACCAAGTAACAAAAAGGGAAAAGAACACAAGAACACAGGAAAAAAACACAAGTAACAAAACAGGAAAAAAAAAGGAACCACAAGAAAAAAAAAAGGGAGGAACCCCGAAACCCAAATAACAACCCGGAAACCAAAAACAAGTAAAAAACAGGACGAACACAAATAATTTTCAGAACCAGAACACATAACCACAGGAACCAAAACAAAATAAAACAAAGGAAAAAAACGAAAAAAGTCCAACCAAAAAGTAAAACAAAAACAAATAACCAAGGGAACCCCCAATAACTCGGAACCCCAAGTTTAAAACCAAGGAAACCCAAAAAAAAAGAAACTTTAAAAAGAAAACAAAAGAAACCAGAAAAGGAAAACAAGTAACACAAAAAGAGCCAAGTAAAACAAAAAAAAAGCAAAAGGAAAAAAACTAAACACAGAACCAAAAACAAAAACAAAAGGACCCGAAAACCCAAAAAACAGAACCAGGGAAAACCAAATAAACAAGGAACCCAAAAAAGTCACCAGAACCAAAAACAAAATAACCACAAGAACCGAACACAAGTAACAACGGAAAACCAAACACAAGAAAAATAAAAGGAACAGAACACAAATAACACCAGGAAACAGAACACAAGTAAACAAAAGGAAACCGAACCAAAAATAACACACAGGAACCCGAACAAAGTAACAAAGGAACCAGAACCAAGTTTTAAAACACAGGAAAAAAACACAAGAAACATAAAGGAACCGAGAACAAAGTAAACACCCGAAACCAAAACCCGTAAAAAACCCAAAAAAACAAATCAAAAGGAACCGCAAGAACTACAGAAAACCCGAACCAAGTAACAAAAAGGAACCAGAAAAAAGTAACACCGGACCAAACACAAGTAACACACAGGAACCAGAACACAAATAAAAACAGAACCAGAACACAAGTCATACAAACCCGAACACAAAAAAAAGGAAAAAAAACACAAGAAAACAAAAGGAAAAACGAAGAAAGAACACAAGTAACAACAGGGACAGAACACCAAAATAAACACAGGACCAGACCAAGTAACACAAGAACAAAAACAAGTAAAAACAGGGAAACCCGAAACAAGTAACAAGGACCGAAACAAAAACATAGGAACCCGAGCACAAGTAACAACAGGAAAACAGAAACACAAGAACATACAGGAAACCGAACACAAAAAACGGAACCGACAAAGTAACATACAGGAACCAGAACACAAGTAAATAAGGGCCCGAACCAAAATAACAACAGGAACCCGAACCAAGTAACAACAGAAAACCCGAACACAAATAACCCAGGAACCAGAACAAAGTAACAACAGGAACCACACAGGAACACGGAAAGAACACAAGGAACAAAGAACCAGAACAAGTAACCAGGGAACCAGAAAACAGTATTTTTTTAACAAACCCCCAAAACCAACCACAACACACAAACACCCCCCACACACACACCCACACACATAACCCCACAAACACCCACACCCACACACACACCCCCACACACACACACACACACACACACACCCCACACACACACACACACACACAAAAATTCACCCCACACACACACCCCCAAATTACAAAACACACACCCCACACACACACCCCCAACACACACACACACACACACACACACAAACACAAAAACCACCCCCACACACACACACCCCCACACAACACACACAAAACACACACAAAACAAACACCACACCCCCAAAACCACACACAAACCACCACACACACCCCACCCCAAAACACACAAAACCCCACACCACACACCACACAAACACACAAACACACACACACACACACACACACTTTACCACCCCAAAACACACACACACCACAAACACACCCCAACACACACACACCACACACACACACACAAACACACACACACAACCACATAACACACACACCCCACACCACACCCCAAAACACACACACACACCACAAAACACACACACCCACACACACACACCCCACACACACACACACCATTATCAAACACAAACCCCCACTAAAGGGAAAAACAAAAAAACACACACCCCAACCACACCAACCAAAAACCCACAAACCCACAAACACCAAAACACCCACACAAAAAACCTTCAAACCCACACAACTTACCCAAAACACACCAAACCCACACCACAACACAAAAAACAAAAAGTGCAAAAATTTCAAACAAACACCCATCAAAACCAAAATTAACAAACAACAAAAAAACCAACAAAAAACAAAACAACAACCAAAAATACAAAAACAAACAAAACATTTCCAATTAACACAAAAAAAAACCCCCACAAACAAAACAACAAAACAAAAGGGAGAAAATTTCCACAAAACCCCAAACCATTAAAAAAAACAAAAACAAAGGGAACAAACCAAAAAACCCAAAAAAAAAACTTCACCCAAGATGACCCAATACATCAAAAAACCCAACCACCACCCCCCAACCCAACAAACAACTTTAACACAAACTCACAAAACCCCAAAAACCCCCAAAACACACAAAACAACCCCAACACACACAAAACAACCAACCACACACACACACACACACACACACAAACAAACACAAACCCACCAAAAAAATTTATTAAAAAACCACACCCCCAACCCCCCACAAAAAACTCCACTTTACCCACAAACCAAACACACCACACAAAAAACCAAAACCCCACACAACACCAATTAACCACCAAAAACCCACAACCACCAAAACCCCAAAAAATTTTTAAAAATAATTTCAAACAAAACAACCACAAAGGGGGGGGGTTTTTCCCTTTTGGCATATAACAAAATAAATGATAAAAAAAAAAAGGGAAAATTAAAACCTAAAAAGTCATTTCCAAATTACCCCGAAACCACATTTTTGGGGTAAAAAAGAGGGTTAAAAGGGGAATTTTGGGAAATTTCTCAAAAATTCTTAAATTTTAACAATTTGGGGCCAAAAAAGGATTAAAATTTTTCCCCAAAATTTTAAAAATTTAAAAACCCCTTTTGGCCCCCCCCCAATTAATTATTGGTGGTCCCAAAAATATAAAAAAACACAAATCAATAAAAAACACACAAAATTTTAAACAAAAAAAACAAAAAAAAAAAAAAAAATTAAAAAAAAAAATAAATTTAAAAAAAAAAAAAAAAAAAAAAAAAAACAAAAAAAAAAAAAAACCAACCAAATAATATATATATATAAAATAAAACCCCCAACAAGGGGGGGGTTTCTTCCTTAAAACCATTCTTTTTGGCCCTTGCCATTTTCCCCTTACAGCCCGTTTTCTTACCCGCCAAGATTCGGGGGGTTTTATTTTCCAAACTTTCCCCAAATTTTTTCCTTTTTTATTTTTAATTTGGGGCCCCAACAGTTTTCTTTCCCCAAATTTTTTTTTTTTCCCTCTTCTTTTCTTTTTATTTCTTTTTTTTAAATTTTTTTTTTTTTTCCTTTTTTCCTTCTTTCCTTTTTTTTTTCTTTTTCTTTTTTTTTTCTTTTTTTATTTTTTTTTTTTTTTTTTTTTATTTTTTTTAATATAAAAATTTTAATAATTAAAAAAATTTATATATAAATTATTTTATATTTTTTTTTAAAATTATATTAAAATTTATATTAAAATTATATTAAACCTGTTTTTCCATTCGGGGTGCCTACCCTTACACCTTTTCCTCCCCTTCCCCAAATTCCTTTATTTTATTTGCCCTTTGTTTCATTCATGCAAACTTTCCTAATTTTACCAAACTTTCTCCTACTTTTTTGGACAAACTTCTCCCTCACTCTCCCTTTTGTCTCTCCTTCCCTTCTCACTCCTCTCCCCTTCTCCTCCTCCCTTTCCCCTTTCCTCTCCCTTTCCCCTCTACCCTTCTCCTCCTCTCCCTTCTTCCCCCTTTCTCCCTGTCTCCTCCTCTCCCTTCCCCTTCCTTGCCCTTCTCCTCCTTTTCCCCTTTTTTCCCCCTTTCTCCCTTCTCTCCTCTCCCCTTCCCCTTTTCCTCTTAAAAACCCCCCTTTAAACCTAACAAAACCCCGGTCCCTATCGAAAAAAACTTTTTCCCCTCCTTAAAACACTGCCTCCCCTCACTCTGAAAACATTTCCCTTCATCACTCTGCCCAAACATTTCCTCACCACTTGACCATTTCCTAAAATCACCTGAAAACACTTCCTCACTCCTTTTTGACAAAAAATTTCCTCCTCACCCTGACAACACTTCCTCACTCTGACAAAAACTTCCTTTCATTCCCCTTGACACACTTTACTCACTTAAAAAAACACTGCCTCATTCACTTGAAAACATTTCCCCTCACTCCTCTGACAAACTTCCCTCCTCACTCTGAAACCATTTCCCTCACCACTCTGCCCAACACCCCCCTCACTCACTCGGGACAAAAATTCTCTTCACTCTGAAACCCATTTCCCTCACTCACCCCTGCAACATTTCCCTCATAAATCTGACATCATTTCCCTTCATTTCACTTGACCCCACTGCCTCACTCACTCGGGACAAAAATTTCCCTCATAAATCGGGGACAAAAATTTTTCATCACTCTGAAAACATTTCCCTCACTCACTCTGACAACACTGCCTAAATTCACTCTGAAAACATTTTGTTTTCACTCACCGGGACAACACGCCTCACTCACTCTAAACCAACCTGTCTAAATCACTCTAAACAACATTCTCACTAAATCTGAAAACCCACTGTCTCACTCACTTGAAAACATTTGCCCATAAACTTTGACAACACTTCCCAAAACTCGGGAAAACCACTTCCACTCATCTGAAACCCAATTCCCTACTCCTCTAAACCAACATTTCCCTCATAAACCCGGGACAACACTTCCCTCACTCTGACAAACATTTCCCTCATTCACCTAAAAACACTTATCACTTTAAAACCTTTATACAACCCCTTCCCTCACTCCCCTCTGACAACCTTTCCCAACTCACTCGGGAAAAACATTTCCCTCATCACTCTGACAAAAACCCCTTTCACTCCTCTGAAAAAAACCCCTCACTCACTCTGAAAAAACCTTCTCACTCACTCTAAAAAAACACCCCTAAACCCCACTCTGACAACATTTCCTCACTAAACTTGAAAAACATTTCCTCACCCCTTTTGACAGCACTTCCCCCAATCACTCGGGAAAACACTTCCTCACTCCTTGAAAACACTTCCTCACTCACCCTGCCAACACTTCCCTCCCCTCTGACAACATTTCCTTTTCCCCCTTTGGAAAAACACTTTACTCACTCTGACAACACTGCCTCACTCACTCTGAAAACCATTTCCCTCATTTCACTCTGAAAAAACTTCTCACTACCTCGCACATTTCCCTAAATCATCTGAAAACCCCACTGTTTTCACCCCACCCCCGGGAAAACCTTTTCCCTCACTCACTCTGAAAACTTCCAACCACTCTGACAAAAATTCCCTCATCACTCTGAAAACACTTTAAACTCACTCTGAAAACCCACTGCCCCCACTCACTCTGCCCAACACTTTCCTCACTCACTCTGAAAACATTTCCCTCACTAAACTCTGAAAACACTTCCCACTCATTTGGGACAACACGGGCCTCTTTCACCTGCCCAAAAATTCCCCCAATCACTCGGGGAAACATTTGGCCTCACTCACTTTTGCCCAACATTTCCCTCACTCACTCTGACAAACCCCCTTCCACTCCACCCCTTGGACAACATTTCCCTCACACACTTGACAGACTTCCCCCACTCACTCTGACAAACATTCCTCACTCGCTCGACAACATTTCCCTCATCCCCCCTGACAAAACACTTCCTCACTTGAAAACACTTCCTCATCACACTGACAGAAACTTACTCATTCTGAAAAAAATTCCTCCACCCCAATCTGAAAACATTTCCCTCATTTTCCTTGGGACGGGCACTTCCTCACTCACTCTGACGGCCTTCCTCACTCCTCGAAAAATTTTTCCTCACTAAAATTGAAAAACTTCCCCCACTCACTCAGAACATTTCCTCACTCACTTGACAACACTTTCACTATTGCCCGAAACTTTCACTCCTCTGAAAAAACATGCCTCATCACTTGAACACTTTTTCACTAAACTTTTGAAAACACTTCCCACCCCTTGACAAACTTCTCACTCACCCTGCCCAAAAATTCCTCACTCACTCTGCCCAAAAATTCCCTACTCACCGAAAAACTTCCTCCCCCACCCCTGACAAATTCCTCACCCCTTGGAAAACACTCCTCCCTCCTCTAAACAACACTTCCTCACCCACTCTGAAAACACTTCCTCACTAATTATAAACCCACTTCCTCCCCCTTGACAACATTTCCCTCACTCCCCTGACAAACTTCCTCCACTCTAAAAACCACTTCCTCACTCACCCGGGCCCAAAAAAAATTCCTCATTTATTGGAAAACACTTCCTCCCTCCTCTGACCACTTCCTCACTCATTGAAAAAAATTCCCTCATCCTGAAATTTTTTCCCACTCACACTGAAACCTTCCTCCCCAACTAGAAAACCTGCCTACTCACTTGAAAAACCTTCCCTCCCCCTCCACTTTTTGACAACACTTCCTTTCCACTCTTTTGAAAACCCCTTCCCTTCACTCCTCGGGCAAAAACTTTCACTCGGAAAATTTTCCTAAACTCACCTACCACTTCCTCCCCAAAAAACCTGACAACACTTCCTCATTTAACAGAAACCTTCCCTCACTCATCGACAGGCTTCCTCACCCCTTTGACAAAAATTCCTCACCCCTCGGGCCCAACCCCCTTCCCCTCCACTCT
Source organism: Cherax quadricarinatus (assembly GCF_026875155.1). Taxonomy (NCBI): domain Eukaryota; kingdom Metazoa; phylum Arthropoda; class Malacostraca; order Decapoda; family Parastacidae; genus Cherax; species Cherax quadricarinatus. The sequence continues at coordinate 29,645,346 of NC_069424.1, forward strand.
GAATCCCTTCCTCACTAAACTTTTAAACTTTTATTTTACCCACCCCCACTTTTGAAAAAACATTTCCTCCCCTAAACTTTACCAAACTTCCTCACTCACCCGGGGGAAAAACATTTTCCTAAATTTTGAAAACCCTTTCCCTCATCACTTTTGACAACACTTCCCTCCCCCTAAAACCTGCCCCATAAACTTTCCCACTCACTTGAAACTTCCTAAACCACTCTGACAGGCCCCAAAACCCCCCTTCCTCACCATTCTGACAACATTTCCTCATAAATCTGACAGCACTTCCTCACTCACCCCTGCCAGCCCTTTATTTCCTCGGGAAAACATTTCCTCACTCACTCTGACAGATTTCCCTCACAAAAGCTGAAAACCTTTCCTCCCCTTGACAGATTCCTCACTCACTTGCCCAACATTTCCCCTCACTCATTTGACAGCATTTCCCTCACCAATTTAAAAACACTTCCCCACCCCCCTGAAAAGATTTCCCTTCACTCACTCTGACGACTTTTTCACTACTCTGACAGCATTTCCCTTCCTAACTTTGACGACTTCCTCACCCCTTTTGAAAAACACTTCCTCCACTTTGGAAAAACACTTCCTCACTCCTCGGGACAAAAACTTCCTCCCCACTTGAAAAACATTTTCCTAAACTAACTCTGAAACCTTTTCCCTCACCCCTCACACCCTTTCCCCCACTCTGAAAACCTTCCTACTAACTCGACAGCCTTCCCACTAACTCTAAAAACCTTTCCCTCACTCACTCTAAAACAACAGGCAGCATTTCTCACACCCCTTGAAGCGCTGATCATCACGCGGGACAGCATTTCCCCTCACTCACTCGGGAAAACTTCCTAAACCCCCACTCGGGACACATTCCTCACTCACCTGACAAAAATTCTCACCACCCTGAAAACCATTTCCCTTCAAAAACTTGAAAAACCATTTCCCTTCATCACTCTAAAGCATTTCCCTTCACTCACTCTAACAGCATTCCCTTCCTCACTCTGAAAACCTTTCCCTCACTCCCTCGGACAACATTTCCCCTCACTCACCTGACAGAAATTCCCTTTTTTACCATCTGCAACATTTTCTCACTCCCCTTGAAAACACTCCCTCACCCCACCCCCTGCCCCCAAAATTTTTCCCTCACTCACCCCCCCCCCCCCCCCCCCCCCCCCCCCCCCCCCTCTGACCCTTCTCCCTCACTCTAAAAACATTTTCCTAACTCACTTGACAGCATTTTCCTCCCCAAAATCTAAACGGGCCTCCAATCACCTGAAAAACACTTCCTCATCCTCGGGGCCCAACCCTTCCTAAACCCCCACTCTGACCATTTTCCTACTCACTCTGAAAAACATTTTCCTCACCCCACTCGGGAAACACTTCCCATCACTCTGAAAACACTTCCTCATCACTCTAAACAAATTTTCCTCACCCCACTCTAAAAACCTTTTTCACTCACTTGACAACTTCCCACTAAATTGAAAACATTTCCTCTCCCCCCTAAACAGCATTTTCCCCCACTCACTCTGAAAAACCTCCCACTCCCCTTTTGAAAACATTCCTCACCCCCGGGAAAACCTTTCCCTCACTCACTTGACAACATTTTCCTCACTCATTTGGAAAACATTTCCTCACCATTTCTGCCAAAAACCCCTTTTCACCACTCTGACAACACTTCCCAAAAACACTCTACGGGTTTTCCTCACTCACTCTCCCCAGCACTTCCCACTCACCCTGAAAACATTCCTCACCATTTTTGACAACACTTCCTCACTCTGACGGCACTTCTACCATTCTGAAAACCATTTTCCTCACTTTTGCCCACCCACTTTCCCACCCCTCACAAATTTCCCCTCACTTGAAAAACATTTTCCTCACTCACTTAAAAACACTTCCTCACTCACCCTGAAAACCAATTTTCCCCACACCATTCTGAAAACATTTCCCCACTCGGGACAGCCCCTTTCCTCACCATTCTGAAAAACACCCCCCTCATCTGACAGCACTTTCACTCTCCGCCCCTTCCTCCCCCTTGACAACACTTCCTCACTAAACCCGGGCCCCCATCGCCCCTTCCTCACCATTTGAAAACACTTCCTCACATTTTTTCAACACCTTCCTCACTCATTACAGCATTTTCCTCACTCCCACAGCGTTCCTCACTTTTGACAAATTTTCCTCACCCCTGAAAGACTTCCTCACACATTCTAAACCAACACTTCCTCATTTCTGACACCCACTTTCTCACTCTCAAAAGCGCTCCCTCACTCTGAAAACCCTTTCCCTTTATCATTTAAAAACATTTTCCTCACTCCCCCTGCCCACCCAAATTCTAAAACGCCCACCGGGACAGGATTCCTCCCCTTCACTTCCAACGCACTTTTTCCTTTAATCCCCACTCTGACACCCCTTCCTCACTCCCCTGAAAACCCTTCCTCACTCACCGGGACAGCACTTCCTCACACATTCGGGACAAAACTTTCCTTCACTTGACAGCCTTTCCTCACTCCACAGCGCTGCCTCCCCCTTTACCCTGAAGCACTTCCTAAAATTTCACCCTTTTAAACAGCACTTTTCACTCCCACAGCGCTGCTCTCACTCGGCCCAACCTTCCTCACTCACTGACAACCTTTCCTCATTTCATTTGGCGGGCCTTTCCTCACCCCCCCTGACACCCTTTCCTCACTCACTCTACAGCATTTCCCTTCCACTCGACAGCGTTTCCTCACCACCTGACAGCGCTTCCTCACCACCTGGACCCTGCCTTTCTCACCCCCACATTTGACAGCGTCCCTTCCCAACCTGTAGCGTGCCTAAACCCCCTTGACAGCCCCTCACCCCCTCACCCTTCCTCACCCCGGGGGAAAAGGCGCTGCCTAAACCACCTGCCCCACCCTTTTCTCACCCCTGACAGCGCTGCCTCACCACTCGGGAAAAGCCCTTCCTAACCCCTGACAACCCCACCTCAAACCCCCCATTTGGACAGCGTTTTGCCTAAACCAAAACTGACACCCGCTGCCTCAAAATGACGCCCCTTGCCTCACCCCCAATTGACGCGTTTCCCTTCCAAAACGCTGAAGGTTTGCCTCACACACAGGGACAGCGCTCCTCACACACTGACAGGGTGCCCCCACACACGGGACAGCCCCTCCCTTTCAACACCCCTGACAGCGCTGCTCCACACCCCTGACAGCGTTCCCCCTCACACACCTAAACAGCGTTTCCTCACACCCCGGACACGTACCTCACAACACTGACGGGCCCCGGGCCCCCACACAAAACGCCCAGGTGCCCCCCACACACTGACGCGTTTGCCCCCACACCTTTGGCCCAGCGTTTGCCTCACCCCCCTTTTGGGACGGCTCCCTTTCAAAACACATGAAAAGCGTTGCCTCACACCCCTGACAGCGCTCCTCAACCCCACTGCCCAGCGCGCCTCACACCCTGACGGGCGCTGCCTCACCCACGCTACAGCGTTTGCCTCCCCACCTGAAAAGCGCTGCCTCACACCCTGACAGCGCTCCTCAAAATGACAGCGCGGGCCTACACACCTAAAAGCGTGCCTCACACCCCTGACAGCGGGCCTCACCAACACTGACAGCGCTGCCTCAAAACACCTGACAGGTTGCCTCACCACACGGAAGCGTTCCCTTTCCCCCAACCTGAAGCGCTGCCTCCCCACAACGCTGACAGCGCCCTGCCTCAAACACCTGACAGCGTTTGCCAAAAACAAAAACCTGACAGCGCTGCCTAACACCCCCGACAGCCCCTGCCTCACCCCCTGACGCGCTGCCTCACAAACGCTTAAAGCGCTTGCCTACACTCCTGAAGCGCCCCTCCCCCCACCCCGGGACAGCGCTGCCTCACACACCTGACTGCCTCCCTCACACACACTAAAGGGGGCTCCTCCCCACGCTAAAGCCTGCCTCACCCCCACCTGCCCAGGGCTGCCTCCACACCCTGACAGCGCTGCCTCCTAAAGCGGGACGCGCTGCCTCCACCGTAAAAGCGCTGCCTCACACACACTGACAGCGTGCCTCACACACGCTGCAGCGCGCCTAAAAACCAAACTGAAAAGCGTTTGCCCCCACAAAAAAACATGACAGCCCCTCCCTTTAACAAACGCTGCACATGCCTCACACCCCTTTGACAGCGCTGCCTCCCCACACGCTGACAGCCGGGCCTCACAAACATGAAGCGCTGAAGTAAAAGGGGTTTCCCCAAACAAGGCTGGGGGGGGTAAAAGGGCAAAGGGGGGAAACCCTTTGGGGGGGTCCCTTGGTGCGGGGGGGTTTAAAGGGGCCGTTTTGTTTTAAAACCCTTTGGGTTTTTTTTTTTCCCGGTTTTTGGCTAATTTTTTGGCCCCCCAAATTTTTTTTTTTTTCCTCCCCTTTTTTTTTTTTTTGCCTCCCCACAGTTTGACAGCGCGGGCCCTTTCACACACCTGAAACCTCCTTCCCCAAGGACAGCGCTCCCAAACAAAAGCTGACGGGAAATGCCCCCACTCACACTGACAGCCCCTGCCTAAACCACCCCTGACAGGTTTCCCCCTCAAAAACGCTGACACCCGCTCCCTAAAACACACTGACAGCCCCGCTTCACACACGTGATACCCCCTGCCTCACCACACTGACAGCGCCCCCTCACACACCTGACAGCGCTGCCCCCACACACGCTGACACCCACTGCCTACACACACGCAGCGCTGCCTCACACACGCTGACAGCCCCTGCCTCAAACAACTAAACAGCCCCGGGGCCTCAACACACTGACAGCGCCCCTCAACACGTTGCCCGCCGCCTCAAAACACACTGACAGCGCTCCCTAAAAAACGTGACAGCGCGGGCCTCCCCACAGGGTTTGACAGCGCTGCCTCACACACAATGAAAAGCGTTCCCTCCCCCACACGCGGGACAGCGTCCCTCAACACACTAAACAGCGCTGCCTCCAAACGCTGACGCGCTGCCTCACACACGCGGGGACAGGCTCCCTCAAAACACACTGCCCGGCTGCCTCCCCCACACGCTGACAGCGTTCCCTCACACAAAATGACAGCGCTGTCACACACGTGACAGCGCTTGCCTCCAACAGGGTTTTGGACAGCGCTCCCTTCACACCCCTTTGACAGCGTTTCCCCCTCACACACACTGACAGCGCTGCCTCACAAAAGCTGACAGCGCTGCCCCCAAAACAAAACTGCCCGCGTTTCCTCACACACGCTGACACGTTTGCCTCACACCCCGCGGGACGCGTTTCCCTCAAAAACACTGAAGCGTTTGGCCTCACACACACTGACAGCGTTCCTTCACACACGCTGACAGCGTTTTGCCTCACACACGCTGACAGCGCTGCCTCACACAAAAACTCTGTTGCTTCAAGCAGTCTTTTTCCAAAGGAAAAAATCAAACCAGTTAGCGTCTGTCAGGGGAAAGAAGAATGTGAAGATTTTGGGTTTATAGCAGAAGTAGAGGAAATGGGGGAAACAAAATTTGTAAGGAATGTGCAGAAAGGAGAGAAGGCGAGGGGGGGGAAAGGAGGGGGGGGTCAAGATGTATTAAGAAAACAAAAAAAATGTTAACGAAAGGACAGAAAAAAAAAAAATTCTTTATGAGGATAAAAAAAAAAAGAATAAAAAAAAAAATAAATTTTCAAGTTTCTTTTACCCTTTATCAAAAGTTTAAAAAAGTTCCATATTTAAAATTTACCCCACGTTTGGTTTTAAATTGGAAACAAAAGAGGGTACTTAAAAAATTTTATTTACCCAAAAAGGGGAAGTTCAAAAAAAGGGGGGGAGGGGAAGGAAGGGAAAAGCATCATGGAAAATGCCCCACGAGGCATAAAGTTAAGGAGGTGGATATAAAAGGAAACACCCAGGCCGCAAAAGGGCGCAAAATTTTTATAAGGTCCCTTTTCGAAAAGAGGGGGTGTGTCGCGTGGGGCCGCCAGAGGGGTGTGAAAGGGGAAAATCGACCTGGAAACACGAAGACCCCCTGAGCCCGGGGGTCTTTATCTTTGCCAAAGGGGAAGTTGTGCCACCCCAAAACGCCAAAAATAGTTCAACTTTTTTCCCCGGAAGCTGGATTTCCCGTGGAAACCGGCCCCCAAAAACGCCAAAAGGAGCTTCCATTTAAAAGGGGCCACTCTTCCAGGGCCCTCCAGCTTGTGAGTTTTCCCTTTTGCCCCTCCCCCGGTAGCATAATATCACCGTTTGGGGAAAACCCGGCGTAAACCCCAAATTTGACCCGGGGGGGGGGGGAACCCCCATGTAGCTTGTGGGGCAGGGGTTTTAAAGGGTTTTTAAAGGCACGCAGAAAGGGGAGGATTTAAGGGGTCCTAAGAACTGTAGGATGGATGGTTTTTCTGTGGGAAAAGTCGCAATAAAAAGGCCGCATCGAACTCTCCCAAATTTCCCCCCCCTTCCCAGAAACTTCGACTCCTATTCCCAACCACTTTCCCCCTGCCAGACACTCCACCGCTACACCTGCTAGACACCCCACCATTTCCCCCTTTCAACACAAACCTGCTTTAAACACCCACCCCCCGTTATCTCCACTCTCGCCAAAAATACATCCCACCCAAAAACCCCCCACCCCTAACCTCCCTGTTTTCAGGGGGGCATTACAAGGTAAATTTGTAAAAACCCCCCCCCCTTTAATATTTTTTTTGTGTTTATTATTAAAACATAATTTTTATACGGTTAAAAAATTTTTTTAGTTTTCCCAATTTTTTTATTTTTCCTGGGGGAAAAAGCGAGTCACGATCAACGGGGAAGACAAATTTAACGAAATTTAGGTGTGTTTAAGGGCAACCTCAAAAAGGCCCGGGGACGCAACAGAAAAAAGGGGAAGAAATTTCCTCCAACCCTCCACCCACAATCACACCAAACACCACCACCCCCCACCAACCACCACCCAACCCCCACCACAGGAGAAAACCCCCCCGACCAACCAAAAAACAAGCCCTCACGCACCAGAACAGGAAAAAACTAGCTGCAGAACCAACCCCTACCAGGGAAAAACCACAAACACCCCCCAAAAACCCGCAGTAGACCCACCAATAACCCGGAGAACCACCAACCCCAACTAACACCAGCAGGGGCAACCACCACTACAAGGAGAAACCCCCATCACCAAAAACCACCAGCAATAGAATTTTCACCACCAGAAAAAAAAAGCATCAAGCAGCAGTTCTGGTAGTAATGTTGGGAGTGCAAACAACCCCCCCATCAGCGGCATAATAAACCCCTTGGTTTCCTCTGCGACACACCTCCAATTTTCATTTAGGGTTTATCCTAACGATTTCCCTCCCAAAAATTTTTTTAGGGGGGGATTTTTTTTTTTTATATTTGGTCTCTCATGTAAAGTACCGCCCAAAATTTTCCCCTGAAATTTTGAAAATTATTTTTTTCTGAAAAGTTGGGAGGGGAAATGCCTCAGGGTGCAATAACAGAGGTTTTTCGCGTTGCCTTCTGTTCGATTTTTAAAGCGACATAAGGTACAGATTTTCTTTCACCTGGTGCAGAGTAGTGGGTTTGCTGTCGGGTTTTGTATCGAGGGAAAATCCCCGCCAAAGGGGCAAAGATGTTTTTGTGTTTTGTGTCGGGAACTACCTGAAAGGGGCAGAGATCGTCATGTGTTTTTGTCAGAGGGGAAATACCCGCAGGAGCGAGATGTCCCTGTGTTTGTGTCAGAGGAAAATTCCTGCAGGAAAGGGAAAGGGCGTCTTTTGCTTGTGTCAGAGGAAAAACCCCGAAGGAGCAAAGTCGCCTTTTTTTTTGTCAGAGGAAAAAAAACCCGCAGGAGGAGAGGTGTTTTGTGCTTGTGTCAGAGGAAAATACCGGAAAGGGGCAAAGAAACGTCTTGTGTTTGTGTCAGGGAATTTCCTGCAGGAGGAGAGGTCTCTTGGGGCTTGTGTCAGAGGGGAAATACCTGAAGGAGCAAAGATCGCCTTGTGTTTGTGTGAGGAACTACCTGCAGGAGGAGAGGTGTTTTGTGCCCTTTTGTCAGGAAAGGAAATACCGAAGGAGCAAAGAAAGCCTTGTTTTTGTGTCAGAGGAAAAATAACCCGCAGGAGGAGAGGGCGTCTTGTGCTTGTGTCAAAAGGAAAATACCTGAAGGGGCAAAGGGTCGTCTTGGGGTTTGTGTCAGAGGGGAATACCCGGGGGGGGCAGGATCGTTAAAGGTTTTTTGTGTCAGAGGAACTACCTGAGGAGGAGGGGGTCGTCTTGTGCTTGTGTCAGAGGAACTACCTGAAGGAGCGAGGTCGGGTTGTGCTTGTCAGAGGGGAATACCTGAAAGGGGGATGGGGGGGTCTTGTGTTGTGTCAGAGGAACTTTCCCGCGGAGGGGGAGGGGCGTCTTGTGCTTGGTCAAGGAAAACTACCTGCAGGAGGAGAGGTCGTCTTGTCTTGTGTCGAGGGGTACCTGCATGAGCCCCGAGGGGGGTCTTGTGCTTGTGTAGAGGAACTACCTGAAAGGAAACCCAAAAATCGCCCCCCTTTTGTTTGTGTCAGAGGAAAATACCCGCAGGGCAGAGAACGTCATGTTTTTTGTGTCAGAGGAATACCCCGCAGGAGGAGGGGGTCGTTTGGGGCTTGTGTCGAGGAACTACCCCGAAAGGGGCAGAGGGTCGGCCTTTTTTGCTTGCAGAGGAAAAATACCTGCAGGAGGATTTAGGGGGGTTTTGTGCTTGTGTGGGGGGAGGAACTACCTTTCAGGAGGAGATGTCGTCTTTTTCTTGTGTCGAAAGGGCTACCTGCATGAGAAAAAGGTTTGTCTTGTGCTTGGGTCGAGGGGCTACCTGGGAGAGCAGAGGTTGTCTTTTGCTTTTTGTCAGAGGGGAAATAACCTGCATGAGCAGAGGTGTCTTGTGCTTGTTTTAAAAGGAAATACCTGCATGAAACAGAGGTCGTTTTTGTGTTTGGGGTCAGAGGAACTACCTTTCATAGCAGAGGTCGTCTTGTTTTTGTGTTTAGAGGAGTACCTGCATGAGAGAGGTCGTCTTGTGCTTTTTGTAGAGGGCACCTGCATGAGAAAAGGGGCGTTTGGGGGTTGTGTCAGAGGAGCTACCTGCATGACAGAGGTCGTTTGTGGTTGTGTCCCGAGGAACTACCTGCAGAAACAGAGGTTCGTTTTGTGCTTGTGTCCCGAGGGGAAAAAACCCGCCCTGAGCAGAGGTTCTCCTTGTGTTGTGTCAGAGGAACTACCTGCGGAGGAGAGGGGTCTTGTGCTTGTGTCAGAGGAAACTACCTTTCGGGGGAAGGGGCTCTTGGGGTTTTTTTCGGGGGGAAAACTACCTGCAGGGGGCAGAGGTCGTTTGGCTTGTTTTCAGGGAACTACCCGCAGGAGCAAGGTCGTCTTGTGCTTGTGGTCAGAGGAAAACTACCTGCAGGAGCAGAGGTCGTCTTGTGCTTGTGTCAGAGGAACTACCTGCAGGAGCAGAGGTCGTCTTGTGCTTGTGTCAGAGGAACTACCTGCAGGAGCAGAGGTCGTCTTGTGCTTGTGTCAGAGGAACTACCTGCAGGAGGAGAGGGCGTCTTTTGCTTGTGTCAGAGGAAGTACCTGCAGGAGCAGAGGTCGTCTTGTGCTTGTGTCAGAGGAACTACCTGCATGAGCAGAGGTCGTCTTGTGCTTGTGTCAGAGGAACTACCTGCAGGAGCAGAGGTCGTCTTGTGCTTGTGTCAGAGGAACTACCTGCAGGAGCAGAAGTCGTCTTGTGCTTGTGTCAGAGGAACTACCTGCAGGAGCAGAGGTCGTCTTCTGCTTGTATCAGAGGAACTACCTGCAGGAGCAGAGGTCGTCTTCTGCTTGTGTCAGAGGGCGTTGAGAGTGTGGGAACCTTGGTACTGGGATCACTGTGAGGGGTAACTCAACTAACTTCCATAATCACTCTCACAACAGCCACCGGAACTTTACAGCAGCGAATAGAATTTCACAGCAGCGACTAGAACTTCACAACAGCGACTAGAACTTTCAACAGCGACTAGAACTTTCAAGAGCGATTCGAACTTTACAGCAGCGACTCGAACTTCACAACAGCGACTAGAGCTTCACAGCAGCGACAAGAACTTCACAACGGCCACCGGAACTTCACAACAGCGACTAGAAATTCACAGCAGCGAATTGAATTTCACAACAGCGATTAGAACTTCACAACGGAAACTAGAACTTCACAGCAGCGGCAAGACCTTCACAACAGCCATCAGAACTTCCCAACAGCGACTAGAACTTCGCAGCAGCGAATCGAGCTTCACAACAGCGATTAGAACTTCACAGGAGCGACAAGAACTTCACAAAAGCCATCGGAACTTCACAACAGCGACACGAACTTCACAACAGCAACCAGAACCTCACAACAGCGACTAAAATCTTCACAGCAGCGACAAGAACTTTACAACAACCACCGGAACTTCATAACAGCGACTAGAACTTTCAACAGCGACTACAACTTTACCACAGCGACTAGAACTTCACAACAGCGACTAGAACTTCCCAACAACGATTAGTACTTCACAACAGCAACTAGAACTTCACAACAGCGACTTGAACTTCACAACAGCGACTTGAACTTCACAACAGCGACTAGAACTTCACAACAGCGACTTGAACTTCACAACAGCGACTAGAACTTCACAACAGCGATTAGAACTTCCCAACAACGATTAGTACTTCACAACAGCAACTAGAACTTCACAACAGCGACTTGAACTTCACAACAGCAACTAGAACTTCACAACAGCAACTAGAACTTCCCAACAACGATTAGAACTTCACGACAGCAACTAGAACTTCACAACAGCCACCAGAACTTCATAACAGCGACTTGAACTTCACAACAGCGACTTGAACTTCACAACAGCGACTTGAACTTCACAACAGCGACTTGAACTTCACAACAGCGACTTGAACTTCACAACAGCGACTCGAACTTCACAACAGTGACTAGAACTTCACAACAGTGACTAGAACTTCACAACAGTGACTAGAACTTCACAACAGCGACTAGAACTTCACAACAGCGCCTATAACTTCACAACAGCGAATCGAACTTCACAACAGCGACTAGAACTTCACAACCACGCCTATAACTTTACAACATCGAGTAGAACTTCACAACAGCGACTAGAACTACTCACCAGCGACAAGATCTTCACAAAAGTCACCGGAACTTCACAACAGCGACTAGAACTTCACAACAGTGATAAGAACTTCACAACAGCCACCGGAACTTCACAACAGCAACTAGAACTTCACAATAGCGACTAGAACTTCACAACAGCGACAGTGACTAGAACTGCCTGTCATGTCTCTCTTTCCTTCCACTGGTTTTGTCTTGCTCTCACTTTCAGTTGTTCCCTTTCCTTTCGTGTTCTGTCTCGATTGAGGAACACTTTTTGATAATCTGGAGAGTCCTTTAACAGTGGTTTCTGTTGTAGTATCCTGTTCTGTACCACATCTGTCTTGTATGTCAATCTGATTGGTAGTATTTTTTTCCCTCGAATACCCCCCAAGTCTGTGAAAAATTTTCTAACTGAGACATGTCCCTCTCTCCTGTTATTGTAATGATGTTCTTAATCTCTGTTTTCTCCCAATGCTTTCTTTCACCATAGGTCTGCCCTTCAGCCTCCTGAAGCCTTGAATAATTATTGACCTCTCCCTCTCCTCTTCCCATTTCTTTTCCCTCTGTAACTCTGGATCTGATTTAAGCATCTCCTTTGCCGTTTCCCTAATCATCTCACAGACACCATGATTGCCTAATATTACTGCTGCAAAAGACTGCTTAGCTCCATCCCCTCCTTCAGTCCCCTCGCTGCCTGCTGATGTTCCCATTTCAGTCATCTTGGTCCTTTCGGACCTCATCTTTAGATCCTGCTTCAGAACATCCATTTCTTCCTCCAATCTCTGTATCTTTGCCTCAGCTACTACAGCTCGTTATTCCCACTTCTTGCTCTCTGCAGATATTTGCTCTAACATGTTATTGCAAAGCTCGTTTAACCTTTTCTCCCATTGTTGTTCCATTTTGTTCTTGAGCTATTCTACCCATTCTTCCTTTTCCGACCAGCCATCATCGGTTCCTTTGCCGAGAGCCTATTTTGTTTTTATCCTGTTGGGATGTTCTAGCTGCTTCAGCTTATTGTAAAAGTGTGTGTGTGTGGTGGGGGGGATTTATGAGCTAATGTGTTAGGTTAGGCTTGTGTGTGTGTGTGTGTGTGTGTGTGTGTGTGTGTGTGTGTGTGTGTGTGTGTGTGTGTGTGTGTGTGTGTGTGTGTGTGTGTGTGTGTGTGTGTGTGTGTGTGTGTGTGTGTGTGTTGTGTGTGTGTGTGTGTGTGTGTGTGTGTGTGTGTGTGTGTGTGTACTCACCTAGTTGAGGTTGCAGGGGTCGAGTCCAAGCTCCTGGCCCCGCCTCTTCACTGGTCGCTACTAAGTCACTCTCCCTGTACCGTGAGCTTTATCATACCTCTGCTTAAAGCTATGTATGGATCCTGCCTCCACTACTTCGCTTCCCAAACTATTCCACTTCCTGACTACTCTGTGGCTGAAGAAATACTTCCTAACATCCCTGTGATTCATCTGTGTCTCCAACTTCCAACTGTGTCCCCTTGTTACTGTGTCCAATCTCTGGAACATCCTGTCTTTGTCCACCTTGTCAATTCCTCTCAGTATTTTGTATGTCGTTATCATGTCCCCCCTATCTCTCCTGTCCTCCAGTGTCGTCAGGTTGATTTCCCTTACCCTCTCTTCGTAGGATATACCTCTTAGCTCTGGGACTAGTCTTGTTGCAAACCTTTGCACTTTCTCTAGTTTCTATACGTGCTTGGCAAGGTGTGGGTTCCAAACTTGTGCCACATACTCCAATATGGGCCAAACGTACACGGTGTACAGGGTCCTGAACGATTCCTTATTAAGATGTCGGAATGCTGTTCTGAGGTTTGCTAGGCGCCCTATGCTGCAGCCGTTATTTGGTTGATGTGCGCTTCAGGAGATGTGCCTGGTGTTATACTCACCCCAAGATCTTTTTCCTTGAGTGATGTTTGTAGTCTCTGGCCCCCTAGACTGTACTCCGTCTGCGGTCTTCTTTGCCCTTCCCCAATCTTCATGACTTTGCACTTGGTGGGATTGAGCTCCAGGAGCCAATTGCTGGACCAGATCTGCAGCCTGTCCAGATCCCTTTGTAGTTCTGGCTGGTCTTCGATCGAACGAATTCTTCTCATCTGTGTGTGTGTGTGTGTGTGTGTGTGTGTGTGTGTGTGTGTCTGTGTGTGTGTGTGTGTGTGTGTGTGTGTGTGTGTGTGTGTGTGTGTGTGTGTGTGTGTGTGTGTGTGTGTGTGTGTGTGTGTGTGTGTGTGATGTGTGGTGTGTGTGTGTGTGTGGTGTGTGTGTGTGTGTGTGTGTGTGTGTGTGTGTGTGTGTGTGTGTGTGTGTGTTGTGTGTGTGTGTGTGTGTGTGTGTGTGTGTTGTGTGTGTGTGTTGTGTGTGTGTGTGTGTATGTTTGTGTGTGTGTGTGTGTGTGTGTGTGTGTGTTGTGTGTGTGGGTGTGTTGTGTGTGGTGTGTGTAGTGTGTGTGTATGTGTGTATGTGTGTATGTGTGCATGTGTGTGTGTATGTGTGCATGTGTGTGTGTGTCGTATGGAACAACTACGTAAATAAAATACCAGAAACCACAAAATAAAACCTAAAAAGCAAAATAAAACAAGAAAAACAATAAAAGCAACAACAACAACAACAACAACAACAACAACAACAACAACAACAACAACAACAATAACATCATTCCTCACCACCACACAACCACAATCCCAGGAATGCCGTTCACTGCCTATCATCCCATCTGATCCGAAGCGGGTAAAGAGCGGCGAATGTACCCGGTCTGGGACCCCGGTACCTGGTCTGTGACCCCGGTACTCAGTGTGGGACCCAGGCACCCAGAATGGGACCCCGGTACCCGGTCTGGGATCCTGGTATTCGGTGTGGGACCCCGGTACCTGGTCTGGGACCCAGGTACCCGGTGTGGGACCCCGGTACCCGATGTGGGACCCTGGTACCTGGTCTGGGACCCTGGTACCTGGTCTGGGACCCTGGTACCTGGTCTAGGACCCCGGTACCTGGTCTGGAACCCCGTACCTGGTCTGGGACCCCATACCTGGTCTGGGACCACAGTACCCGGTCTGGGTCCCCAGTACCTGGTACCGGCTGCTGAGAATGCCGGAGTTACTAGAGGGTTTGCTTTCCTGGGCTAGGATGGAGGATATTGTTAGCCGGCTTGACAACATGATGAACGGTAATGGGATCAATCCTATTATCTGCCTCAGTGCTGGAGGCAATGATGCTGGCAAGCGTAGAAGTGAGGATTTAGTTAGAAGGTACAGGACAGCAATAGACATAATTAGGAAGAAGGGGGGGAGCCCTGTTATATGTGGCATTTTGCCAAGAAGGGGTGTTGGAAATGAATGGTTGTCCAGAGCAATTGGTATTAATTGTTGGCTGGACAAACACTGTAAAAATAATGCAGTACCATTCATTGACAACTGGGACCACTTCTATGGCCGAAATGACATGTATGCCAGGGATGCGGTTCATTTATCCAGGGCAGGTGTGGGTTTCCTTGCTAGCTCAGTTGAATGTATTGTTAGGCCTTTAAACTAGAACTAGTTAGAGGTATGGGTTTAGAAATGGAAAATAAAGAGTGTCGAAATATGGATTTAGGCTTTGAAATTATAAATCTTAACAGTAACGAGGACAGTAATAGGTATAGTGGAAGAACAGAAAGGAGCAGGAAGGGTAAAAGGAAAGGAGGGTCCTTAAATATATATTACACAAATAGTCGTAGTGCTAGGAATAAAATGGACGAGTTGAGGCTAGTTGCTAGTGCAGGTAACTTTGATGTATTTGCCTTAACTGAGACGTACTTCAATACGAAAAATCGGGACATGCCTGCTGAATGTCACATACAGGGTTTTAAATTGTTCCAAGTAGACAGAAGTATCGGTAAGGGGGGTGGGGTGGCACTGTATGTCCGAGATCGCTTGAACTGTTGCATAAAAACGGGTATAAAATCTGAAATAACACATACAAAGTCTCTTTGAATAGAATTTTCAGAGCGGCATGAAAAATTGATTTTAGGTGTTATGTACCGTCCCCCTAACTTAGGCAGGGACCAAGTGAGACTACTGTGGGAGGAAATTGTTAAGGTCACAAGGCACGATAACGTAGTAATTCTAGGGGACTTCAACTTTAGTCAGATTGATTGGAATTTCTTGACTGGAAATTTAGAATCTAACGATTTCTTAGAAGTAGTTAAGGATTGTTTTTTGAAGCAGTTTGTGACAGAACCTACAAGGGGAAATAACCTTCTTAATTTGGTTCTAGCAAACAAGGAAACATTTGTTGATAATTTAGAAATTACAGAGGAACTCGGCACAAGTGATCATAAATTAATTACTTTTAGCATTGAATGGAAGTATGATAGTAGGGATAACTCAGTAACGGTCCCAGATTTTCGCTTAGCAGATTACAATAGGCTTAGAGAACACTTGTCATCTGTTGACTGGGGTAACGAAGAGAGCTATCAATATGAGAGTTTTCTGAACACTATACATGCTGCCCAAAGAACATTTATCCCGTATAAAGAAATTAGATCGAATAGAAATGACCCAAAATGGATTTTATAGGCGTATCAAAAGAGGTGAGGGTCATCTTATGAATCAGTATATTGACATTAAGAGGGACGTTAAAAAAGGGGATAAGAAAAGCTAAACGGGACTATGAAATTAAAGTTGCTAGTGATTCGAAATCTAAAAGTTTTTCCAGGTGTATAGAGTAAAAGTTAGAGATAAGATAGGTCCCCTTAAATATAACTATGGAGTTCTTACCTATCTGCCTGCCTGCCTATCTTGCCTGACCTGCCAGCCTCTCTGACCTGCCTGTCTGTCTGCTTGCCTGTCTGCCTGCCTGTCTGTCTGCCTGCCTCCCTGCCTGCCTGCCTTCCTGTCTGCCTGCCTGCCTATCTTGCCTGCTTACTTGACCTGCCAGCCTCTCTGACTTGCCTGTCTGCCTGCCTGCCTGCCTGCCTGCCTGCCTGCCTGCCTGCCTGCCTGCCTGTCTGCCTGCCTGCCTGCCTGCCTGCCTGCCTGCCTGCCTGCCTGCCTGTCTGCCTACTTGCCTGCCTGCCTGCCTCTTTGCCTGCCTGCCTCTTTGCCTGCCTGCCTGTCTGCCTGCCTGCCTGTCTGCCTGCCTGCCAGTCTGCCTGCCTGCCTGCCTGCCTACCTGTCTGCCTGCCTAACTTGCCTGCTTACCTGACTTATCTGGAGTTTACCTGGAGAGGGTTTTCGGGGTCAACGCCCCCGCGGCTCGGTCTGAGACCACTCCTCATGGTGGATCAGGGTCTGATCAACCAGGCTTTTACTGCTGGCCGCACGCAAGCTGACGTAAGAACCACAGCCCGGTTGGTCAGGTACTGACTTTAGGTGCCTGTCCAGTGCCTTCTTGAAGACAGCCAGGGGTCTATTGGTAATCCCCCTCACGTAAGCTGGGAGGCAATTGAACAGTCTTGGGGCCCCGGACCCTTATTATGTTGCCTCTCAGTGTACTCGTGGCGCCCCTGCTTTTCATCGGGGGAATGTTGCATCTCCTGCCGAGTCTTTTGCTGTCATACGGAGTGATTTTCGTGTGCAGGTTTGGTACCAATCCCTCCAGGACCTTCCAGGTGTATGTATCTATCTCGCCTGCGTCCAAGGGAATACAGATCAAGGGCCTTCAACCGTTTTCAGTAGTTCAGGTGCCTTATCGCACTTATGTGTGCCGTGAAAGTTCTTTGTACGCTCTCCAGGTCTGCAATGTCGCCAGCCTTGATAGTTAGTGTACAGCAGTATTCCAGCCTAGAGAGCACAAGCGATTTGAAGAGAATCATCATTGGCTTGGCGTCCCTAGTTAATTTCTTCAAGTTTTCCATATCTGAGTAGTTGAAATTTCTCCTCGTTGAACTTCATATTGATTTGAGTGGCCCATTCGAAGATTTGGTTGATGTCGGCTTGGAGTCTCGCGGTGTCTTCGATGAAGGACACTACCATCATGATCCTGGTGTCATCCACAAAGGGAGACACGGAGCTATGGTTTGCATCTCTGTCTATGTCAGAAATGAGGATGAGGAATAGAATGGGAGCGAGTACTGTGCCTTGTGGAACAGAGCTTTTTACCATGGCTGCCTGGGACTTTACTCTGTTTACTATTACTCTTTGTGTTCTAATTGTCAGGAAGTTGTAGATCCATCTACCAACTTTTCCCGTTATTCCTTTATCCCGCATTTTGTGTGCTATTACACCATGGTCTCACCTGTGGAAAGCTTTTGCAAGTCTGTGTATACTACATCTGTATTTTGTTTATCCTCTACAGCATCCAGGACCTTGTCATAGTGGTCCAGTAGCTGGGACAGGCAGGAGCGACCTGCTCTAAACCCGTGTTGTCCAGGGTTGTGTAACTGATGGGTATCTAGGTGGTTGGCGATCTTGCTTCTTAGAATCCTCTCAAAGATTTTTATGACACGGGATGTTAGTGCTATCGGTCTGTAGTTCTTTGCAATTGCTTTACTACCACCTTTGTGGAGTGGGGCTATGTCTGTTGTTTTTAATGTGTGTGGGATCACCCCTGTGTCCATGCTCCCTCTCCATAAAATGCTGAAGGCACGCGATATGGACCTCTTGCAGTTCTTGATGAACACGGAGTTCCACGAGTCTGGACCTGGGGCAGAGTGCACTAGCATGTCATTAATTGCCTCTTCAAAATCTTGTGGAGTTATAATAATATTCGAGAGTTTTGAGATGACCAAATTTTGGATTTCGTTCATAAAGAATTCATTTGGATTGTCGATCCTTAGAGTGGGCAGCGGCTCGCTGAACACTGAGTCATATTGGGACTTTAGTATCTCACTCATTTCTTGGCTGTCATCTGCGTATGTGCCATCCCGTCTAAGCAGGGGCCCAGTACTGGATGTTGTTTTTCCCTTAGATTTGGCATAAGAGAAGGAGTATTTTTTTTTCAGTTTCC
Organism: Cherax quadricarinatus; assembly: GCF_026875155.1. Classification (NCBI taxonomy): domain Eukaryota; kingdom Metazoa; phylum Arthropoda; class Malacostraca; order Decapoda; family Parastacidae; genus Cherax; species Cherax quadricarinatus. The sequence goes on from NC_069424.1 coordinate 29,663,392, forward strand.
TTTATGGCTTTTAGTTCTTCCTGTGATTCTTGTCTCCTATAAGATTCCTTCAGCTTAAGTTCGATATTTGCAATTTCATTGACTAGTGCTTCCCTTCGTATTTCAGATATATTGGCCCCACTCAGCAGCTCTGTGACTCTTCGCCTTCGTCTGTATAGAGAGCGTCTCTCTCTAGTTTACATCTTCTCTTTATTTTTCTTAATGGAATGTGTTTTGAGCAGATCTCAAGTACCACAAAATTCATTTTTTCAAGGCAGATGTTCGAGTCTGTGTTGTTTAGGATATCTTCCCAGCTTGTTTCATTTAGGACATAGTTTACTTGATCCCATTGTATGTTTTTGTTATTGAAATCGAATTTCGTGAAGAGACCTTCATGACTGGTCACATTTTGCTGGTCCGGAGCTCTGTGCATACATGTCTGTACCTCTATTATGTTGTGATCTGAGTGAATTGTCTTTGATACAGTTATATTACGTATCAGATCATCATTGTTAGTGAAGATGAGGTCCAGAGTGTTTTCTAGCCTTGTAGGCTCTACTATTTGCTGGTTTAAGGTGAATTTGTTTCAGAGATTTAATAGTTCGTGTGTGTGTGAATTTTCATCTGAGCTGCCTCCCGGGGTGATCTCTGCTAAAACATTGTTTGCTATATTCCTCCATTTTAGGTGTCTCAGGTTGAAATCTCCTAGTAGTAAGATGTTTGGGGCAGGAGTTGGGAGATTTTCCAGACAGTGGTCAATTTTCTCAAGCTGCTCCTGGAATTACTGGGAAGTTGCATCTGGAAGCTTGTATACTACCACAATGACAAGGTTTTGGCTTTCGATCTTTACCACCAAAACTTCAACTACATCATTTGAGGTGTTTAGTAGCTCTGTACAATTGAGCGACTGTGTGACATACAGGCCAATCCCCTCTTGTTGCCTGTATAGTCTGTCGCAACGGAATAGGTTATAACCTGGGATCCATATTTCATTGTCATAATGATCCTTTATGTGGGTCTCTGTGAATGCTGCAAACATTACATTTGACTCCGTGAGCAGTCCCTTGATGTAAGGAATTTTGTTGTTTTTTGACGGCTTTAGACCCTGTATGTTTGCAAAGACAAATGTCGTATTGGTGGAATTTAGGGGGGTTTTATTTGCTGGCTCTAGTATCTGTTCTTCTGGGGTAGAGGCCAATGTCCGTGCCTCTGCTCCAGAAGTGTTTTCATGTGGTGTAGGATTATTGTCATTTCTTGTCAGTCTTTTTTCCCTTCTGGCCATATAAAACCTCTTCCCTGGAGAGGCTGTGGCTCCTCTCTTTTGTTTCCCATAGTCTGGCTGGTCTGTGTCTTCTAGTCCCCTTTAGATGATGTGCCTGGCAGTATGATGTGCCTGGCAGTATGATGTGCCTGGCAGTATGCATTGTAGTATTTTCTTTCATGGATTGATGAGTGACACATTTCTGGGTGAAATAAGTTGCAAGAAGGGAAGTTGCACTCTCCTGTTGTCATGTGGGTGCAGCATATTTTGGGATGGTCAAAGGTGCATGTCCCACCTGTTTTACCAGATATACCGTGCCTGCAGTTACCCAAGGCATAGTATTCACATAGATTGTACTTCTGTTTGCTAGGATTTATTGTAGCTGCGTTCACTGCTGGTGCATTTATTTTTCCTGTTTCCTCAATATCTTTTACCCTTGTATGGACATCAGTGCTTCCACCAGGTTTTGCTGGTAGTGTGTCGACACTATTCCCTGAGGCCTCATCCCATTTTGATCCATCTCCAGCAGTATCTCTATTATGAACCTCTGTGGACTGAATAAGGCTGCCTTCAGTGTCCTCCAGGACAACACTAGTACCCTCACGAGCTCTATCTTCTAAGACATCACTAGGACCCTCTGGAGCACTGTCCTCCAGGACAGCACTAGCACCCTCTGGAGCACTGTCCTCCAGGACAGCACTAGCACCCTCAGGAGCACTATCCAAGACAGCCCCGTCCCTACCACCCATCTTTTTTTCCCATCTGTCATACCATGCTGTCATACCATGTCTTTCAAGAAGGATTTTTATTGGCGTGCTTGTCTTTTAATATAGATGTAATTTCCTCATACAGGTGCCTGTTTAACATGCGTGACATCCTCCTCTGTCACGCTGCCTTGTCCTGTCTGCCGGCCTGCCCTGGCATCCTGCTCAGCCCTGCCCTTCCTGCCAGGCTCTTCCACGAAGCTATCTCTATGACCTGCTTGCATGACTTGCCTGCCGGCAGAATGCGCCTGCCTACCAAGCCTGCCCTTCCTTGTCTGCCTCGTTTGCCCACACTACTTCGCCTGAGTCTATTCCATTTTTGTCTGCCTGTCTTAATATTTACTTCCGATACTCCTTGTTACGTTCCTCTTATTCCTTCTTCAAATAATCTTACTCCCTATTCTCTCCTCTTTTTTTCTCAAGCCAAGAATTACATGGGAAGGGAAAGCGAAAATCGCGTTTGTCTCAGTGAGACAGCAAAAAAGTGAGAGATGGGACGGGATCCAGAAAGGAAATGGGTAGGAAAAAATGGGAAGGAAATGAGTAGAAAGAAATGGATGGGAAGGAAAAGATTAACAAGGTAGTGGTTAGAAGGAAAATAGGTAGGAAGGAAATGGCTAGGAAGGAAATGGTTAGAAAGGTAATGGTTAAAGGGGAAACGGTCAGGTAGGAAATGGGGTGCAAAGGTGAGGCGTGTCGTGACCTGTATTGACATGTTTCGCAGACAAGTCTCTGGCGTGTTTCTTTGACATGTTCCCTGACATGTGTCTTTGA
>NC_069424.1:29668669-29676169 GCF_026875155.1 Cherax quadricarinatus
TGGACTGGTAAGCCAGCGGAAGGCCTCGGTCAGATGACCAAAAGCTCCAGTGGCGGATCATCATATGACTAAGACCCGCGTCAGGAAACACTTGTCCTGTTTCCTGACGAACTGGCCACCACCTGTCAAGGCTGAGGGACTGGCCACCACCTGTCAAGGCTGAGGGACTGGCCACCACCTGTCAAGGCTGAGGAACTGACCACCACCTGTCAGGGTTGAGGGACTGACCACCACCTGTCAGGGTTGAGGGACTGACCACCACCTGCTAAGGCTGAGGGACTGGCCACCGCCTGTCATGGCTGACGGACTGACCACCACCGGTCAAGGCTGAGGGACTGGCCACCACCTGTCAAGGTTGAGGGACTGGCCACCACCTGTCAAGGCTGAGAGACTGGCCACTACCTGTCAAGGCTGAGGAACTGACCACCACCTGTCAGGGTTGAGGGACTGACCACCACCTGCTAAGGCTGAGGGACTGGCCACCGCCTGTCATGGCTGAGGGACTGACCACCACCGGTCAAGGCTGAGGGACTGGCCACCACCTGTCAAGGTTGAAGGACTGGCCACCACCTGTCAAGGCTGAGAGACTGGCCACCACGTGTCAAGGCTGAGGAACTGACCACCACCTGTCAGGGTTGAGGGACTGACCACCACCTGTCAAGGCTGAGAGACTGACCACCACCTGTCAAGGCTGAGGGACTGACCACCACCTGCTAAGGCTGAGGGACTGACCACAACCTGTCAAGGCTGAGGGACTGACCACCACCTGCTAAGGCTGAGGGACTGACCACCACCTGTCAAGGCTGAGGGACTGACCACCACCTGCTAAGGCTGAGGGACTGACCACCACCTGTCAAGACTGAGGGACTAACCACCACTTGCCAAGGCTGAGGGACTGACCACCACCTGTCAAGGCTGAGGGACTGACCACCACCTGCCAAGGCTGAGGGACTGACCACCACCTATCAAGGCTGAGGGACTGACCACTACCTGTCAAAGCTGAGGGACTGACCATCACCTGTCAAGGCTGAGGGACTGACCCACCTGTCAAGGCTGAGGGACTCATCACCACCTGTCAAGGCTGGGGGACTGACCATCACCTATCAAGGCTGAGGGACTGACGACCACCTGTCAGAGCTGAGGGACTGACCACCACCTGTCACGGCTGAGGGACTGACCACCACCTGTCAAGGCTGGGGGACTGACCATCACCTATCAAGGCTGAGGGACTGACCACCACCTGTCAAGGCTGAGGGACTGACCACCACCTGTCAAGGCCGAGGGACTGACCACCACCTGTCAAGGCTGAGGGACTGACCACCACCTGTCACGGCTGAGGGACTGACCACCACCTGTCAAGGCTGAGGGACTGACCACCACCTGTCAAGGCTGAGGGACTGACCATCTCAGAATCACTTCCACTCTCTCCAGTGTTATATCCCCCGATATTCGACTAAATAGTAAGTTTATTCACGTATACACAAATACAGTTACATAGAATATCACACACATGTGTAGAATAAGCCTGCTGAGCAGGCGGAAAGTTCCGCCTGCACAAGTGTCTTATTCATCACAATTAAGTTTAGCAGAAGAAAGTGCTCCTACTCAAGTGTAGACACAAAGTATTTTGAGACAAGCGTAAACTCAAAGTGCTTTTGACGTAAGTGTGTAAACAAATTTATTTGACGAAAGTGCAGATAAAAGTGTTTTTATATTCATTTTCGTGCAATGAAGCTCAAACAGTCACTGTAGAAGCTTAATGAAGCTCACACAGTCACTGTAGAAGCTTAATGAAGCTCACACACTCACTGTAGAACCTTAATGAAGCTCACACAGTCACTATAGAAGCCTAGTGAAGCTCACACAGTCACTGTAGAAGCTTAATGAAGTTCAAACAGTCACTGTAGAAGCTTGATGAAGTTAAAACAGTCACTGAAGAACCTTAATGAAGTTCAAACAGTCACTGTAGAAGCTAAATGAAGCTCACACAGACACTGTAGAAGCTTAATGAAGTTCAAACAGTCACTCTAGAAGCTTAATGAAGTTAAAACAGTCACTGAAGACGCTTAATGAAGTTCAAACAGTCACTGTAGAAGCTTAATGAACCTCACACAGTCACTGTAGAAGCTTAATGAAGTTCAAACAGTCACTGTAGAAGCTTAATGAATTTAAAAAACAGTCACTGAAGAAGCTTAATGAAGTTCAAACAGTCACTGTAGAAGCTTAATGAAGCTCACACAGTCACTGTAGAAGCTTAATGAAGTTCAAACAGTCACTGTAGAAGCTTAGTGAAGCTCACACAGTCACTGTAGAAGCTTAGTGAAGCTCACAAAGTCACTGTAGAAGCTTAATGAAGTTCAAACAGTCACTGTAGAAGCTTAATGAAGCTCACACAGTCACTGTAGAAGCTTAATGAAGTTCAAACAGTCACTGTAGAAGCTTAGTGAAGCTCACACAGTCACTGTAGAAGCTTAGTGAAGCTCACACAGTCACTGTAGAAGCTTAGTAAAGCTCACACAGACACTGTAGAAGCTCAGTGAAGCTCACGCAATCACTGTAGAAGCTCAGTGAACCTCGCACAGTCACTGTAGAAGCTTAGTGAAGCTCACACAGCCACTGTAGAAGCTTAATGAAGCTCACACAGTCACTGTAGAAGCTTAGTGAAGCTCACGCAGTCACTGTAGAAGCTCAGTGAAGCTCACACAGTCACTGTAGAAGCTTAGTGAAGCTCATACAGTCACTGTAGAAGCTTACTGAAGCTCACACAGTCACTGTAGAAGCTCAGTGAAGCTCACACAGTCACTGTAGAAGCTCAGTGAAGCTCACACAGTCACTGTAGAAGCTTACTGATGCTCACACAGTCACTGTAGAAGCTTAGTGAATCTCACACAGTCACTGTAGAAGCTTAATGAAGCTCACACAGTCACTATAGAAGCTTAGTAAAGCTCACACAGTCACTGTAGAAGCTTAGTGAAGCTCACGCAGTCACTGCAGAAGCTTAGTGAAGCTCACACAGTCACGGTAGAAGCTTATTGAATCTCATAAAGTCACTGTAGAAGCATAGTGAAGCTCACACATTCACTGTAGAAGCTTAATGAAGTTCAAACAGTCACTGTAGAAGCTTAGTGAAGTTCAAACAGTCACTGTAGAAGCTTAGTGAAGCTCACACAGTCACTGTAGAAGTTAATGAAGTTCAGTCACTGTAGAAGCTTAGTGAAGTTCAAACAGTCACTGTAGAAGCTTAGCGAAGCTCACACAGTCACTGTAGAAGTTTAATGAAGCTCAAACAGTCACTGTAGAACCTTAATGAAATTCAAACAGTCACTGTAGAAGCTTAGTGAAGCTCTCACAATCACTGTAGAAGCTTAATGAAGTTCAAACAGTCACTGTAGAAGCTTAATGAAGCTCACACAGTCACTATAGAAGCTTAGCGAAGCTCACACAGTCACTGTAGAAGCTTAATGAAGTTCAAACAGACACTGTAGAAGCTTAATGAAATTCAAACAGTCACTGTAGAAACTTAGTGAAGCTCACACAGTCACTGTAGAAGCTTAATGAAGTTCAAACAGTCACTGTAAAAGCTAAAAGAAGTTCAATCAGTCACTAAAAGCTTAATGAAGTTCAAACAGTCACTGTAGAAGCTTAGTGAAGCTCACACAGTCATTGTAGATGCTTAATGAAGTTCAAACAGTCACTGTAGAAGCTTAATGAAGTTCAAACAGTCACTGCAGAAGCTTAATGAAGCTCACACAGTCACTGTAGAAGCTTAATGAAGCTCACACAGTCACTGTAGAAGCTTAATGAAGTTCAAACACTCACTGTAGAAGGTTAATGAAGTTCAAACAGTCACTGTAGAAACTTAATGAAGCTCACACAGTCACTGTAGAAGCTTAGTGAAGCTCACATAGTCACTGTAAAAGCTTAATGAAGTTCAGTCACTAAAAGCTTAATGAAGTTCAAACAGTCACTGTAGAAGCTTAGTGAAGCTCACACAGTCACTGTAGAAGCTTAATGAATATAAACAGTCATTGTAGAGGCTCAGTGAAGCTCACACAGTCACTGTAGAAGCTTAGTGAAGCTCACACAGTCACTGTAGAAGCTTAATGAAGTTCAAACAGTCACTGTAGAAGCTTAGTGAAGCTCACGCAGTCACTGTAGAAGCTCAGTGAAGCTCACACAGTCACTGTAGAAGCTCTGTGAAGCTCACACAGTCACTGTAGAAGCTTAGTGAAGCTCACACAGTCACTGTAGAAGCTTAATGAAGTTCAAACAGTCACTGTAGAAGCTCAATGAAGCTCACACAGTCACTGTAGAATTTTAATGAAGTTCAAACAGTCACTGTAGAAGCTTAGTGAATCTCACACAGTCACTGTAGAAGCTTACTGAATCTCACACAGTCACTGTAGAAGCTTAGTGAAGCTCACACAGTCACCGTAGAAGCTTAGTGAAGCTCACGCAATCACTGTAGAAGCTCAGGGAAGCTCACACAGTCACTGTAGAAGCTTAAAGAAGCTCACTCAGTCACTGTAGAAGCTTAGTGAAGCTCACACAGTCACTGTAGAAGCTTAATGAAGTTCAAACAGTCACTGTAGAAGCTTAGTGAAGTTCAAACATTCACTGTAGAAGCTTAGTGAAGCTCACATAGTCACTGTAGAAGCTTAGTGAAGCTCACACAGTCACTGTAGAAGTTAATGAAGTTCAGTCACTGTAGAAGCTTAGTGAAGTTCAAACAGTCACTGTTGAAGCTTAGCGATGCTCACACAGTCACTGTAGAAGCTTAATGAAGCTCAAACAGTCACTGTAGAAGCTTAATAAAATTCAAACAGTCCCCCTAAAAGCTTAGTGAAGCTCACACACACACTCACTGTAGAAGCTTAATGAAGTTCTAACAGACACTGTAGAAGCTTAATGAAGTTCAAACAGTCACTGTAGAAGCTTAATGAAGTTCAAACAGTCACTGTAGAAGCTTAATGAAGCTCACACAGTCACTGTAGAAGCTTAATGAAGTTCAAACAGTCACTGTAGAAGCTTAGTGAAGCTCACACAGTCACTGTACAAGCTTAATGAAGTTCAAACAGTCACTGTAGAAGCTTAATGAAGTTCAAACAGTCACTGCAGAATCTTAATGAAGCTCACACAGTCACTGTAGAAGTTTAATGAAGCTCACACAGTCACTGTAGAAGCTTAATGAAGTTCAAACAGTCACTGTAGAAGCTTAATGAAGTTCAAACAGTCACTGGCAGAAACTTAATGAAGCTCACACAGTCACTGTAGAAGCTTAGTGAAGCTCACACAGTCACTGTAAAAGCTTAAAGAAGTTCAATCAGTCACTAAAAGCTTAATGAAGTTCAAACAGTCACTGCAGAAGGTTAGTGAAGCTCACACAGTCACTGCAGAAGCTTAATGAAGTTCAAACAGTCACTGTAGAAGCTTAATGAAGTTCAAACAGTCACTGCAGAAGCTTAATGAAGCTCACACAGTCACTGTAGAAGCTTAGTGAAGCTCACACAGTCACTGTAGAAGCTTAATGAAGTTCAAACAGTCACTGTAGAAGCTTAATGAAGTTCAAACAGTCACTGCAGAAGGTTAATGAAGCTCACACAGTCACTGTAGAAACTTAATGAAGCTCAAACAGTCACTGTAGAAGCTTAGTGAAGCTCCCATAGTCACTGTAGAAGCTTAATGAAGTTCAAACAGTCACTGTAGAAGCTTAGTGAAGCTCACACAGTCACTGTAAAAGCTTAATGAAGTTCAATCAGTCACTGAAAGCTTATTGAAGTTCAAACAGTCACTGTAGAAGCTTAGTGAAGCTCACACAGTCACTGTAAAAGCTTAATAAAGTATAAACAGTCATTGTAGAAGCTTAGTGAGGCTTACACAGTCACTGTAGAAGCTTAGTGAAGCTCACACAGTCACTGTAGAAGCTTAATGAAGTTCAAACAGTCGCTGTAGAAGCTTAGTGAAGCTCACGCAGTCACTGTAGAAGCTCAGTGAAGCTCACACAGTCACTGTAGAAGCTCAGTGAAGCTCACACAGTCACTGTAGAAGCTTAGTGAAGCTCACATAGTCACTGTAGAAGCTTAATGAAGTTCAAACAGTCACTGTAGAGGCTTAGTGAAGCTCACGCAGTCACTGTAGGAGCTCTCAGTGAAGCTCACACAGTCACTGTAGAAGCTTAGTGAAGCTCACACAGTCACTGTAGAAGCTTAATGAAGTTCAAACAGTCACTGTAGATGCTTAATGAAGCTCACACAGTCACTGTAGAAGCTTAGTGAATCTCACACAGTCACTGTAGAAGCTTACTGAATCTCACACAATCACTGTAGAAGCTTAGTGAAGCTCACATAGTCACTGTAGAAGCTTAGTGAAGCTCACGCAGTCACTGTAGAAGCTTAGTAAAGCTCACGCAGTCACTGTAGAAGCTTAGTGAAGCTCACGCAATCACTGTAGAAGCTCACTGAAGCTCACACAGTCACTGTAGAAGCTTAGTGAAGCTCACACAGCCACTGTAGAAGCTTAATGAAGCTCACAGAGTCACTGTAGAAGCTTAGTGAAGCTCACACATTCACTGTAGAAGCTCAGTGAAGCTCACATAGTCACTGTAGAAGCTTAGTGAAGCTCATACAGTCACTGTAGAACCTTAGTGACGCTCACATAGTCACTCTAGAAGCTCATTGAAGCTCACACAGCCACTGTAGAAGCTCAGTGAAGCTCAGTGAAGCTCACAAAGTCACTGTAGAAGCTTACTGAAGCTCACACAGTCACTGTAGAATCTTAGTAAGGCTCACACAGTCACTGTAGAAGCTTAGTGAATCTCACACAGTGACTGTAGAAGCTTACTGAAGCTCACACATTCACTGTAGAAGCTTAGTAAAGCTCACACAGTCACTGTAGAAGCTTACTGAAGCTCATACAGTCACTGTAGAAGCTTAGTGAAGCTCACTCAGTCACTGTGGAAGCTTAGTGAAGCTCACGCAGTCACTGTAGAAGCTTACTGAAGCTCATACAGTCACTGTAGGAGCTTAGTGAATCTCACACAGTCACTGTAGAAGCTTAGTGAAGCTTACACAGTCACTGTAGAAGCTTAATGAAGTTCAAACAGTCCCTGTAGAAGCTTACTTACGTTCAAACAGTCACTGTAGAAGCTTAGTGAAGCTCACATAGTCACTGTAGAAGCTTAGTGAAGCTCACACAGTCACTGTAGAAGCTTAATGAAGTTCAGTCACTGTAGAAGCTTAGTGAAGTTCAAACAGTCACTGTAGAAGCTTAGCGATGCTCACACAGTCACTGTAGAAGCTTAATGAAGTTCAAACAGTCACTGTAGAAGCTTAGTGAAGTTCAAACAGCCACTGTAGAAGCTTAGTGAAGTTCAAACAGTCACTGTAGAAGCTTAGTGAAGCTCACACAGTCGCTGTAGAAGCTTACTGAAGCTCATGCAGTTGTTAAGATGCTTAATGAAGTTCATACAGTCACTGTACTAGCTCACTCAAGCTTGGAAAA
>NC_069424.1:29681169-29691169 GCF_026875155.1 Cherax quadricarinatus
TGGCTTGGACTTCCACCAAGCGTACATGAACGTGTTAGATAGGAGTAAATGGAGACAAATGGTTTTTAGGACTTGACAGGCTGTTGGAGTGTAAGCAAGGTAACATTTATGAAGGGATTCAGGGAAACCGGCAGGAGATGGGAAGTACAGTGCCTGCACTCTGGAGCAGGTGTGTTAATGTTGCAGTTTTATAACTGTAGTGTAAGGATGCTTCTGGTAAGACAGTGATAGAGTGAATGATGATGAAAGTTTTTTTCTTTTTTTCGGACCACCCTGCCTTGGTGGGAAACGGGTGGTGTGTTATTAAATTAAAAAAAAAAATATTTTGATAAAGATTTACATTGCATTTATGGATTTAGAAAAGGCATATGGTAGTGGATAGGGAAGCAATGTGGCAGATGTTGCAAGTATATGGAATAGGTGGTAAGTTACTAAATGTTGTAAAGAGTTTTTATGAGGATAGTGAGGCTCAGGTTAGGCTGTGTAGAAGAGAGAGAGATTACTTCCCGGTAAAAGTAGGTCTTAGACAGGGATGTGTAATGTCACCATGGTTGTTTAATATATTTATAGATGGGGTTGTAAAAATAGTAAATGCTAGGGTGTTGGGAAGAGGAGTGGGATTAAATTATAGGGAATCAAATACAAAAAGGGAGTTGACACAGTTACTGTTTGCTGATGATACTGTACTTATGGGAGATTCTAAAGAAAAGTTGCAAAGGTTAGTGGACAAGTTTGGGTGGGTGTGTAAAGGTAGAAAGTTGAATGCGACAAGGGCATCAAGCGAGTTAGGTAAATAAAAATTGGATATCACATTGGAGGGAGGGAGTACGGAAGAAGTGAATGTGTTCAGATATTTGATAGTTGACTTGTCAGCGGATGGGTTTATGAAGGACGAGGCTAACTATAGAATTGATGTAGAGAAGGTGAGTGGTGCATTGAGGTATCTGTGGAGACAAAAGGCGTTATCTATGGAGACAAAGAAGGGAATATATGAGAGTATTGTGATACCAACACTCTTCTATAGATGTGAAACATACGTTGTAAATATCGCAGCAAGAAGGAGTCTGGAGGAAGTGGAGATGTCGTGTCTAAGGGCAATGTGTGGTGCAAATATTATGCAGAGAATTCGTAGTGGAGAGGATGGAGCGAAATAGGATGACTTGAAGGGTGTTTAAATCTGTAGTGGAGGAGAGGAGGGGTAGGAGTCATCCTAGGTAAGGAAAGAGGGAGAGGGTAAACGAGGTTTTGTGTGCAAGGGGTTTGGACATGCAGCAGGCATAAGTAAGCGTACTGGATATGAGTAAATGGAGACGAATGGTTTATGAGACCTGACGAACTGTTAGAGTGTGAGCAGGGTAATATTTTGTGAAGGGATTCAGGAAAACCGGTTAGCTGGACTTGAGTCCTGGAGGTGAGGGGTTTGGGATATTGGCAGTTTGGAGAAACATCTAAACTGTCGTATCTGGGCGCCTCTGCAAAGACAGTGATTATATGTGAATGATGATGAAAGTCTTTCTTTCTTTCTCGGATCACCCTGCCTCGGTGGGAGCCAACACCTCTCTCAGAATGTGAGAGAGGTGCTGGTGGGAGTCACTCATGCTTCCATACTCTGAGAAAACTTCTCATTTCTCCTGATGCTGCCTTGCAACATTGCACAACCCCTAATGACGCTTTAAGATGTGCGAAAGTACTTCAGCTTAACATTTCCCCCCCCCACCCGTGGCTTGTCTTGTATTGTTAAGATTGCCTGTCTGCAATTGTTTGCATACACACACGCACACACGCACACGCACACACGCACACACACACACGCACATACACATACATACATTTATATATATATATATCGTGCCGAATACGTAAAACTTGCTATTTTGGCATAAATAACAACCCACTTCTTGCCGAATAAGCCAAGCGGAAATTTGTGTATACAATAATTTTGCAAAAATCATTATGAACCTAACGAAAAAAAATACATTTCATTGTGTTTGTTTATTATTAAATTACTGTAAACTTATCTAAATATATTTAGTTGGATTAGGCTAAAATAAACTGCGTTTGTTATAATAAGGTTACGTAAGTTTCTAAGATTCTTTATGCCCAAAATTATTATTTTTACATTAACATTAATGAAAAAATATATCTTTATACGTATAAGAGAAAATTTCAAAAAAGACTTAATTTTAAATGAGTTCTTGCTAATTGACCAGTTTTACCTATTAGGCACAATTAGGCACAACATATTATATATATATATATATATATATATATATATATATATATATATATATATATATATATATAATATATATATATATATATATATATATCGTTAGCGAGGAATCAATTTGAGAAAGCGGGGGCCCCGCGGTGCTGGGAGGTCAGAGTGCTGACCTCCGGGTGAAGACGGTATCGTGGGTTCTCCAGGATTATATTAGACGTGTGAAAAAAGCACTTTTAAGTGGGGCTGGTAATATAACGTGACGTTGCTTGCAACGTTGCTTTCAGGACGCTCCAATGTTGTTTATGACGGCCTGGTTCAACACCCCCACAGGTATTTCTTAATATAGACATACATACACGTTTATAAAGATAGATACATGCATAGAGAGACAGATAAATACATATTGATGCTGGTGCCAGCTCAAGGTGCTGGAGTAGGTGATCCAAGGTACTGGTGCAAACTTGAAGTTGAAAGCTAAATTCATGTAACTTTTTTTTGGCCGTCTTGCAGTGTTCACCACAGGAATCTTAATATTCATTACAGAGTCAATTTCCACGCCGAGATATCAACTTCATAGCTGGGTGGTGGTAAGACTCTCCCATTTACTTTGACTCCCACTCCAGATGTAAGATCATGCTCTCTAGATATCATCATCATCATTATTTGTGTTTTCTCAGAAGTGAATGTAACCTGTGACCTATTGCCTCAGGTTGATGTAGGTCCTAGTTAGTGAAGATTTAGACACATGTGCAACATCTGCTTGTCTTTATTTTAGACGTTTCGCCATCCAGTGGCTTTATCAATACCGATTCTAGGACATAATTTGAAGACAGTAGAACCATATACAAAAGATGAGGTGATCAGTCCCTCAGCCTTGGAGTTGGTGTGAAGAACACCTTAGTCGTTAGTGATTGATGTGCCAGAGGACTATGGATGTGCATCGTTTCTTGCATAAGTGCATGCTTAACTGCAGTCCTCTGTATATGTGTAGGATTCTGGGATAAAGTGGAGTGGGTCGCTGAAGTAAACTCTCCCTTGTAGCAAGTTGACACTATCTCGGTGACTTACAGACTCTGCACCGTGAAGAAGTAACCTAAGTGATTAGATTGAAATCTTTTACTTGTGTATGAAGGCAGAGATGGTTGATGCTTGTGGTTATGTCAACAGGTCGCGGTGACATATCCGGTTCATTCAGTGCTTTATGTTGGAGAGATTCATCAAATTAAAGCCTTGAAAGCAACTTTTCTGGGAATATATCGAGTGTCACACAACAGCGACTGAAAGTACGAAATGCTGACGTTGCTAGTGGCATTGCTTTCTCAAGAATTTGATCAATGAATGACAGCAGTGGCACTGGTCTGTAGCTGTTGGTCATCCCTCTAAGGCCACATTCGTGCACTGCCACAGACAGGGACATTTAACCTACACGAGCTAGAGTTGGTAGAGGTGAGATGGAAACGATACAAGTTGATGAGAACATGCAAGCATCACTATCGTGCTCACCAACTCCAAATCCACAACACTTTAAATGTCCAGGAAGTCACAAAGCTATCACCAACAGCCTGGCTGAGAGAGGACCGCGATCAATGAATAGAGGCTAGAGCATCAACCAGTCATTGCGCTGACGGAGGAGAGTTACTGTTACCATTCTTATTGTCACCTTGACAGTTGTTAGAGCTTGCCATGGAGACTGACTAACCGACAATCACCAGTGACACAGTTCTTACAACGTACCACGGACGCTGTCTAACTCAGTTTGGGACTTTCGTCTTAATGCTGGAACTGCCTGGAAATGTATCAGTCTTTTTTTTTTTTTTTTTTTTTTGACTGTTTTGATTGTGTGTCCCATCCTGACCATTCAAAGGCGCATCCTGACCATTCAAAGGGCCATCCTGACCATTCAAAGGGCCATCCTGATCATTCAAAGGGCCATTCCTGACCATTCAAAGGGCCATCCTGACCATTCGAAGGCTCATCATGACCACTAGAAGGCCTATCCTGAACATTCAAAGGGCCATCCTGACCATCCAAAGGTTCTTCCTGCAGGTCTTGTGAACATCCTTGTAGTTGGTGTAGTAAGACTCGCCAGGTTCTGGAAATCAGTGTTGGTCTTGTCAAGTCTTATCTTCCGTTTTCTCTCCAACAAGATTATTTTATTCATGCTTGAATATAAACCTGTGAGGGAGAAGGGAAAGAGGTCACTCAACCCCTGGGGAAAGGAGGGGTAATCGTATTTGATCCGAGGGAAGAGAAGGGTAGCTAAAATTCCGCAGATCAAGAGCTCTTCACGAGCAGCAAGAGAAGTACCCTAGAAGAGTACTCTGTACTCTGTAGCGCTGAAGAGTCTCAATCAAGAGTGTCCTGGGTACCACAAAACTCAAACCATCCAGATACCATCCCCTGGGTACAAGACCCAGCCCATCCAGATACCTTCCCCTGGGTACAAGACCCAGCCCATCCAGATACCTTCCCCTGGGTACAAGACCCAGCCCATCTAGATACCTTCCCTTGGGTACAAGACCCAGCCCATCCAGATGCCTTCCCCTGGGTACAAGACCCAGCCTATCCAGATACCATCCCCTGGGTACAAGACCCAACCCATCCAGATGCCTTCCCCTGGGTACAAGACCCAGCCCATCCAGATACCTTCCTCTGGGTACAAAACCCAGCCCATCCAAATGCCTTCCCCTGGGTATAAGACCCAGCCCATCCAAATACCTTCCCCTGGGTACAAGACCCAGCCCATCCAGATACCTTCCTCTGGGTACAAGACCCAGCCCATCCAAATACCTTCCCCTGGGTACAAGACCCAGCCCATCCAGATACCATTCCCTGGGTACAAAACCCAGCCCATCCAGATACCTTCCCCTGGGTATAAGACCCAGCCCATCCATATACCTAGCTCTACTGTCTGGACAACTTTCCAGCCCCATCCCCAAACATCTTGCTGCTTGGTGACTTCAATCTAAGACACACAAAATGGAAGAATATAGCAAATAATGTTGTAGCAGAAACAATCCCTGGAGGCAGCTCAGATGAAGTCACACACACATGAGCTGCTGAATTTCTGCAACAAACACACCCTAAGTCAGCAGATAGTGGAGCCAACAAGACTGGAGAACACACTGGACCTTATTTTCACAAATAATGAGGACCTGGTAAGAAACATAACAATATTAAAAAACAACTAATTCTGATCACAATCTAATCGAAGTCCAGACTTACATCCACAGTTCTGATCAGCAAAATGCATACAGCTATGAGGGTACCTTCACCAAATTCAACTTCAACAACAAGAACATCAACTGGGACCAGGTAAACTATGTCCTAAATGAAACATGTTGGGAAGATATCTTAAATAACATGGATCCTAACCAATGCCTTGAAAAGATCACCTTTCTGGTAGATAAATTAGACACATGTGCAACTCTTGGGTATCTTTATTGAGGAAACGTTTCGCCACACAGTGGCTTCATCAGTCTATACATAGGAGAAACTTGAAGAACAGGAGGAGAATGAGGTAATCAGTCCCTCAACCTTGAGTCGATGTGTTCAGTCCATTCTACTCAAGATTGATGGACTGAACACATCGACTCAAGGTTGAGGGACTGATTACCTCATTCTCCTCCTGTTCTTCAAGTTTCTCCTATGTATGTACTGATGAAGCCACTGTGTGGCGAAACGTTTCCTCAATAAAGATACCCAAGAGTTGCACATGTGTCTAATTTATCAACATGTCGGTTCTCTGAACCATTCATCTACAAACTTTCTGGTAGCTGAAGTATGTTCAAGGCATATTCCCTTAAGAAAAAAGAAGGGAAGAAGTAAACTGGAGAGAGAGAGATCCTCCCTCTACAGGAGAAGGCGAAGAATCACTGAGCTCCTCAAGAATGCCAGATTATCTGAAACATGGAAGGAAGTGGAAAATATTGAAATTTTGAAATTCGAAATATTTCTTTTCTTTTCATATATACCAAAAACAAGGCAAAAACCACATCTAGTACACGGCCCCTGCTCAGACAAGATGGATCCTTCACAGATGACAACAAAGAAATGAGTGAGATTCTGAAATCTCAATATGACTGTGTATTCAACGAGTCACTAAACATTCTAAAGGTAGACAATCCAAATCATTTTTTTCATGAATGAGCCTCAAAACCCTGTCAATGTATAACAGATTTCTGACATAACCCTAACACTACTAGACTTTGAGAAAGCCATTGACGACATGCCCATGCACTCAGCCCCAGGCCAAGACTCGTGGAACTCTGTTCATTAAGAACTGCAAGAAACCCCTCTCACGGGCCCTAAGTATGCTATGGAGGAGTATAGACACAGGTGAGATTCCAGAGTCGCTAAAAACAAATTATGTAACCCCACTCCATAAAGATGGCAGCAAAGCAGTAGCTGAGAACTATAAACCAATAGCTTAACGTCCCACATCAAAAAACTTTCAGAGTTCTAAGAAGCAGGAATTCAAACTACTTGGATTCTCAACAGTTGCACATGAACTCCCAACAACTGCACAATCCGGGGCAACATGGGTTCAGAGCAGGTCGCTCCTGCCTCTCGCAACAACTGGATCATTATGATATGGTCTTGGATGCAATGGAAAATAAACAGAATGCAGATGTAGTATACACAGATTTTGCAAAAGCCTTTGACAAGTGCGATCATGGTGTAATAGCACACAAAATGCGTGCTAAAGGGATAACTGGCAAAGTAGACAGATGGACCTTCAACTTTCTAACAAACTGAACATAATGAGTATTGGTAAACAGAGTTAAATCGGAAGCTGCCGTAGTGAAGAGCTCTGTTCCACAAGGCACAGTACTCGCCCCTGTCCTGTTCCTCATCCTCATATCAGACATAGACAGAGATGTAATCCATAGCACCGTATCATCTTTTGCAGACGATACTAGGATCTGCATGACAGTGCCATCCATTGAAGACACGGCAAATCTCCAAGAAGATATAAACCAAGTTTTCCAATGGCTAACGGAGAGCAATATGATGTTCAATGAAGACAAATTCTAACTACCCCGTTATGGAAAACTGAGTATACTACCAACTCTAATCACACAATAGAACGGGAAAGTAATGTGCAGGACCTGGGAGTGGTAATGTCTGAGGATCTCACCTTCAAGGATCACAACAGTGACACTATCAAATCTGGAGGAAACTGATAGGATTGGTAATGAGAACATTGAAGACAAGAGATGCCAAGCCAATGATGATCCTTTTTAAATTACTTGTTCTCTCTAGGCTGGAATATTGCTGTACATTAACATCTCCATTCAAGGCAGGTGAAATTGCAGATCTAGAGAATGTACAGAGAACCTTTACTGCACAGATAAGTTCCATAAAACACCTTAGCTACTGGGAACGCATGGAAGTACGTGTACTCACTGGAGCGCAGGCGAGAAAGATACATCATAACCTACACTTGGAAGATCCCAGAGGGATTTGTTCCTAATCTGAACACAGAAGTCACTCCCTACGATAGCAAAAGACTTAGGAGGCGATACAACATACCCCCAGTGAAAAGTAGGGGCTCCATTAGTACACTAAGAGAAAACACAATAAGTGTCCGGGGCCCAAGACTGTTTAACAACCTCCCACCAGCCATAAGGGGAATTACCAATAGACCCCTGGTTGTCTTTAAGAGGGAGCTGGACAGATACCTAAAGTCAGTGCCTGATCAGCCAGGCTGTGGCTCGTACCTTGGACTATGTGCGGCCAGTTGTAACAGCCTCGTTAATCAGGCCCTGATCCACCAGGAGGCCTTATCATGGACCGGGCCGCAGGGGCGTTGATCCCCGGAATACCCTCCAGGTAGATTCCAGGTATGTGGGTACAAGACCCAAACCATCCAGATACCTTCCCCTGGATACGACAAGACCCAGCCTCTCCAGAAACCTTCTTCGGATACCTTGCCCTGGGTACGACAAGACCCAGCCTCTTCAGATACCTTCTTCGGATACCTTGCCCTGGGTACGACAAGACCCAGCCTCTCCAGATACCTTCTTCGGATACCTTGCCCTGGGTACGACAAGACCCAGCCTCTCCAGATACCTTCTTCGGATACCTTGCCCTGGGTACGACAAGACCCAGCCTCTCCAGATACCTTCTTCGGATACCTTGCCCTGGGTACGACAAGACCCAGCCCATCAAAACACCTTGTCCTCAGAGCATCAGGACTCCCCCAACAAAGCTTGACACAATATAAACATAGTTATCGATCACGCGGGGATGGTTATGGAAGGAGGCGGGGAGAAGCCGGAAGAAGGAAGGGGTGAGGGGGCGGTAAGGGGGAAGTGGGTGTTTAGGGAAAGAGGGACAGACAGGGGTAGGGGACAGGCAGGGAATAGGGGAAGCGGAGAGTGGTGGACACGGTTCCGTCACCCCAGGGAACAGTAGCCAGTAAATCATACATTAACTAGGCACATTGACTACAAGACTCCACACACTACTGAACTTATACCACACACTCTGAACCCCTCTCTGACTTCCTGGAGGAGGAGGGGGACGTCCTGGAGGGACCGAGAGAAGCAGGAGGAGAAGGGTTAGAGGGAGAGCGATAAGTTGGAAGAGTAAGTAATGGAAGTAGAGGGAAATGGGGAGAGAGGAATTGGTGGAGGGAAGTATAGATGAGTGGAAAGAGGTGGAGAGAGAATTAGGTGGTACATGAACAGGAAGACGTGGAGTGAGCAGGATGATGGAGGGAAATGAGTGGGATGAGGGTGGTGAATGGAGGGAAAGGAGTGGTAGGTGAAGGGAAAGATAAGATGGTAGAGGAAAAACTGAACAACATTCAATGACAATGTCTCGCACTTACACAAAAATGCTGCCTCCACCATACTCGGCACAATTTCTCGCTTTGTGACCGTCGATACAGATGCCTCAACTCTCTCGCAACTCTCTCTTTCCTTCATTTATCCCGTGATCATTCACCTCGTCATTCAGTCACATTCACTCACAGGAATGTAAGTACATTAACTTCAATCACACTGTTTCCTTCCAGTCTTACCTTCAATCTTCCATTCTCTAGAATTCTAGTTATTCACGATATTGCTCTTCTATTTTCACCTTCAACTTCCTTCCTTTACCCAGCCTTCCAAACTCGTCATTTAACTCGAATCATTTTTTTTTTAATCTAAAAGCACTGCGTCATCGGCAGACAACAACTGCGATAGCATCCAACATTCTAACATTCACTTATTTGACAACGCCATAAAATATAAACACATTAAGGAAACATAGTGATATCAAACATCGTTATCTAAGATACACTGGAAAGCTGTTTTCCTTCTCTCCTGACCTCAACATCGTTCTCGGTGGTATTGTATACCATTTTGATATTCATCGTTCTCAGTGTAAAAATGTTTACAGCGGGTCAGTGTTAGGGTAAAGCTCACTGATATGTCTCAGCATAAACACTTGATCCATATATCTTCGATCTACCATGTTCCGTATACTAAATACTCTACCTACCCTGCCTAACCTGCTTACCCTCCTTGACCTGCCTCTTCTGCATACCCTGCATGCCCTGTGCTACCTGCTCTGTTTATCCTGCCAACAAGGTGCTGCCTGCTCTGTCATACTCTGCGCTACAATGCCCTTTTCTGCCTTTCCCTTCTCTGTCTTGCCCTTCCCTGCCCTTCCCTGCCCTGCCCTACTCTGCCTTTCCCTTCTGTCTTGCCCTTCCCTGCCCTGCCCTGCCCTGCCCTGCCCTGCCCTGCCCTGCCCTGCCTGCCCTGCCCTGCCCTGCCCTGC
>NC_069424.1:29693669-29773669 GCF_026875155.1 Cherax quadricarinatus
CTCTTTCTCTGTTTCTCTCTCTGTATGTGTGTCTCTCTCTGTCTGTGTGTGTGTGTGTGTCTCTGAGGACCTGGCCACCCGGTGAGTGTCCTCACCTCCGTCACCAGTGAAGGAGCAACTTATATGGTAGTCATCACTTTATCATCACACAAGAAGAGGTTATGAACTCAGAGACGATCTTAAGGAGGAGGAGGAGGAGGAGGAGGATGAAGAGGAGGAGGAAAAACAGGAAGAGAAAAAAGGAGGAGGAGGAGAAGTAGAAGATTGAAGTCTCTGGAGGCTGACAGATTTCATTAGCAGATGTAAGCAACTCATCCTGTGTGATGAAATATCTCTGGTAAAGTTTAACTAGTTTGTATTGCTTACTAATGTATGACACGGCGAGCAGCACACTGCTGAGGTATCTAAATGTATTTAAAGAAAATGCACAGGTGAGAGGGTCTTGATCCGAGGGATTAGAGCTATCCTTCGAGTCAAACCTGATTAGCTTTCGTTTCCAGGCACCATATTACCTATACGGGTTTAGCGCTTTCCCATGAACATAAGAATGTTTAATAAATCTTTCCCATTAAATACAGGAATGTTTAATAACATTTATTTCAGGACAAGAGGCTCGAACTTAGGAACTTTGGGATAAAGTTCACATCATTATCCTAAGTACGAACTTATTGCAGAGTTTGAATTACGGATTTTGCTCTGGCCTCAGATTAACGTTTGTGAGAACATTTCGTTGTTGCTCTGCCGTTGCAGTTGCTGGTTTATTCTGCATCCCGAACTCATCCTGTGGATGGAAACACAAGAGCATTTGCATAAACAATAAGCCTAGGAAGTAGGCTTCAAAGGTGTTAACAGGTGTACATTTAGACTGGCTTCTATAACTCTTTCATCTCTTGCAAGCAAATTTAGGATATTTGCTTGCAATATCTGGTGTTTTATTTACATAAGTAAGACACCTTCATATGATTAACAATTCACAAATGGACAGGATTCGTACCTGTAAACTTGCCAATAGAGTACACAGTGCTTAATCCACACAGCCAGATTCCAGACTATGGCTGTGTGGATAAAGTACTGTGTACTCTGAAGTCCAGTTTCCAGGTTCGAATCCTGCTGCGGACTGAGAGATAATGCTGGTATACCTTGGTATACCACATGGTTGTATACCTTGGTATACCACATGGGTTAATATATTATCTTCCTTTATATTCCTCAAAAAGAGGAGCATGAAGCAGAGTGTGACTCCCTAACTTGACCACATCCTCTGCATCCAGTCTGATCATCATCTCTGCCTACCTGGAGGGAGATCCTGGGGTCAACGCCCCCGGGGTTCAGTCCATGACCAGGCCTCCCAGTGGGTCAGGACCCGATCAACCGGGCTGTTACTGCTGGCTCCACGCAGATCAGACGAACCAAAACCCAGCTGATCGAGCCGTTGGTAATTCCCCTTATGTATCTGATTGTTTAACACGAGAAAAAAAATACGAACATACCTCATTTCCCTTCCTTCGTCCCCCTCTTCCCCTCGTCTCCCTCTTCCCCTCGTCCCACTCTTCCCCTCGTCGCCCTCTTCCCCCTCGTCGCCCTCTTCCCCTCGTCCCCCTCTTCCCCTCGTCGCTCTCTTCCCCTCGTCCCCCTCTTCCCCTCGTCCCCCTCTTCCCCTCGTCCCACTCTTCCCCTCGTCCCACTCTTCCCCTCGTCCCACTCTTCCATTCGTCCCACTCTTCCCCTCGTCCCTCTCTTCCCCTCGTCCCACCTCTTCCCCTCGTCCCACTCTTCCCCTCGTCGCCCTCTTCCCCTCGTCCCCCTCTTCCACTCGTCCCCTCTTCCCCTCGTCGCCCTCTTCCCCTCGTCCCCCTCTTCCCCTCGTCCCCCTCTTCCCCTCGTCCCATTCTTCCCTCGTCGCCCTCTTCCCCTCGTCCCACTCTTCCCCTCGTCCCCCTTTCCCCTCGTCCCCTCTTCCCCTCGTCCCCCTCTTCCTTCGTCCCCCTCTTCCCCTCGTCGCCCTCTTCCCCTCGTCCCCCTCTACCCCTCGTCCCACTTTTCCCCTCGTCCCACTCTTCCCCTCGTCCCCCTCTTCCCCTCGTCCCACTCTTCCCCTCGTCACCCTCTTCCCCTCGTCCCACTCTTCCCCTCGTCCCACTCTTCCATCGTCCCACTCTTCCCATCGTCCCACTCTTCCCATCGCCCCCTCTTCCCTCGTCCCACTCTTCCCCTCGTGCCCATCTTAACCTCGTCCACCTCTTCCCCTCGTCCCACTCTTCCCCTCGTCCCACTCTTCCCCTCGTCCCACTCTTCCCCTCGTCCCACTCTTCCCCTTGTCCCACTCTTCCCTTCGTCCCACTCTTCCCCTCGTCCCCTTCTTCCCCTCGTCGCCCTCTTAACCTCGTCCCCCTCTTCACCTCGTCCCACTCTTCCCCTCGTCCCCCTCTTCCCCTTGTCTCCCTCTTCCCTTCGCCCCCTCTCCCCCGTCCCCCTCTTCCCCTCGTGCCCCCTCTTCCCCTCGTCCCACTCTTCCCTCGTCTTACTCTTCCCCTCGTCCCCCTCTTCCCCTCGTCCCCCTCTTCCTCTCGTCGCCCCTCTTCCCCTAGTCCCCCTCTTCCCCTCGTCCCACTCTTCCCCTCGTCCCACTCTTCCCCTCGTCCCACTCTTCCCCTCGTCCCCTTCTTCCCCTCGTCGCCCTCTTAACCTCGTCCCCCTCTTCACCTCGTCCGACTCTTCCCCTCGTCCCCCTCTTCCCCTTGTCCCCTCTTCCCCTCGTCCCACTCTTCCCATCGCCCCCTCTTCCCCTCGTCCCACTCTTCCCCTTGTCCCCCTCTTCCCCTCGTCCCACTCTTCCCATCGCCCCCTCTTCCCCTCGTCCCACTCTTCCCCTCGTGCCCCTCTTAACCTCGTCCACCTCTTCCCCTCGTCCCACTCTTCCCCTCTTCCCACTCTTCCCCTCGTCCCACTCTTCCCCTCGTCCCATTCTTCCCCTTGTCCCACTCTTCCCTTCGTCTCACTCTTCCCCTCGTCCCCTTCTTCCCCTCGTCGCCCTCTTAACCTCGTCCCCCTCTTCACCTCGTCCCACTCTTCACCTCGTCCCCCTCTTCCCCTTGTCCCCCTCTTTCCTTCGCCCCCTCTCCCCCGTCCCCCTCTTCCCCTCGTGCCCCTCTTCCCTCGTCCCACTCTTCCCCTCGTCCCACTCTTCCCCTCGTCCCCCTCTTCCCCTCGTCCTCTCTTTTCCTCGTCCCACTCTTCCCCTCGTCCCCCTCTTCCCTCGTCCCCCTCTTCCCCTCGTCCCCCTCTTCCCTCGTCGCCCTCTTCCCCTCGTCGCCCTCTTCCCCTCGTCCCACTCTTCCCCTTGTCCCCCTCTTCCCATCGTCCCCCTCTTCCCTCGTCCCCCTCTTCCCCTCGTCACCCTCTTCCCCTCGTCCCACTCTTCCCATCGCCCCCTCTTCCCCTCGTCCCACTCTTCCCCTCGTCGCCCTCTTCCCCTCGTCCCACTCTTCCCCTCGTCGCCCTCTTTCCCCTGTCGCCCTTTTCCTCTCGTCCCCCTCTTCCCCTCGTCCCCCCTCTTCCCATCGTCCCCCTCTTCCCCTCGTCGCCCTCTTCCCCTCGTCCCACTCTTCCCCTTGTCGCCCTCTTCCCCTCGTCGCCCTTTTCCTCTCGTCCACTCTTCCTCTCGTCCCTCTCTTCCTCTCGTCCCCCTCTTCCCTTCGTCCCCCCTCTTCCCCTCGTCCCCCTCTTCCCCTCGTCGCCCTCTTCCCCTCGTCCCACTCTTCCCCTCGTCCCACTCTTCCTCTCGTCCCCCTCTTCCCCTCGTCCCCCTCTTCCTCTCGTCCCCCTCTTCCCTTCGTCCCCCTCTTCCCCTCGTCTCCCTCTTCCCCTCGTCCCCCTCTTTACCTCGTCGCCCTCTTCCCCTCGTCCCACTCTTCCCCTCGTCCCACTCTTCCTCTCGTCCCCCTCTTCCCCTCGTCTCCCTCTTCCCCTCGTCCCCCTCTTCCCCTCGTCGCCCTCTTCCCCTCGTCCCACTCTTCCCCTCGTCCCACTCTTCCTCTCGTCCCACTCTCCCTGGCGGACGTCTGAGAGGGAACATCAGGAGACGCCGCCCCTGCCAGACGTAACTCAAACTCTTTCATCAATTACACTCAGTATTCGGCCATTAAACCAATCCTACACACCCATAAATGTGTCAGGTTTTAATTCGTGTTGATTTATGGCGCAGGAGGCGCATAAATCAGGGAGGGGTGAGGGGGAGGGGGAGGGGAGGGGGATGGGAGGGGGAGAGCGCAGCTCTACGGGACTCCTCTCTACAAATCACTACTTTGACGCCTCCATTGACCAGGGCCATGCTGGGAGGGAGGGTGGGAGGTCCTTCGTGGGAGGGAGGGTGGGAGGTCCTTCATGGGAGGGAGGGTGGGGGTCCTTCCATGGGAGGGAGGGAGGGAGATCCTTCACGCGAGGGAGGGTGGCAGGTCCTTCATGGGAGGAAGAGAGGGAGGTCCTTCATGGGAGGGTGGGAGGTCCTTCATGGGAGGGAGGGAGGGAGGTCCTTCATGGGAGGGAGGGTGGGAGGTCCTTCATGGGAGGGAGGGTGGGAGGTCCTTCATGGGAGGAAAGAGAGGGAGGTCCTTCATGGAGGGAGTGGGGGAGGTCCTTAATTGGAGGGAGTGGGATGGGAGGTCCTTCACGGGTGGGAGGGAGGAGGTC
The DNA here is from genome assembly GCF_026875155.1 of Cherax quadricarinatus. NCBI lineage: Eukaryota > Metazoa > Arthropoda > Malacostraca > Decapoda > Parastacidae > Cherax > Cherax quadricarinatus. The sequence continues at coordinate 29,698,359 of NC_069424.1, forward strand.
CTTCATGGGACGGATGAAGGACAAGAAAGAGGTGGGAGGAGGGAGGTGAGACGAAGGGTTAGGAGGAATGAGGAAGAGAAGAGGAAAAAAAATATAAACAGGAAATGGAGGAAAAGAGGATGGAAGGGAGGAAGGAAGGGAGGAAGGAAGGGAGGAAAGAAGGAAGGAAGGAAGGGAGGAAGGAAGGAACGAAGGGAGGAATGAGGGGAGGAAAGAAGGGAACGAGAAATGAAGGAAAGATAAGCAAGGACACTCAAAGTGTTATCGTTCAATAATGTGGTATGAGGGAGTGGGTGAGGTGAGGGAAGCGGGTGAGGTATGTGGGAGGTGGGTGTGGTGTGAGGGAAGCGGTGAGGTATGTGGGAGGTGGGTGTGGTGTGAGGGAAGCGGGTGAGGTATGTGGGAGGTGGGTGTGGTTGTGAGGGAAGCGGGTGAGGTATGAGAGAGGGTGTGTGGTGTGAGGGAAGCGGGTGAGGTATGAGAGAGGTGGTGTGTGGTGTAGGGAAGCGGGTGAGGTATGAGAGAGGTGGGTGTGGTGTGAGGGAAGCGGGTGAGGTATGAGAGAGGTGGGTGTGGTGTGAGGGAAGCGGGTGAGGTATGAGGGAGGTGGGTGAGTATGAGGAAGGTGGGTGAGGTATGAGGGAGGTGGGTATGGCATGAGGGAGGTAGGTGAGGTATGAGGGAGGTGGGTGAGGTATGAGGGAGGTGGGTGAGGTATGAGGGAGGAGGGAGAGGTATAAGGGAAGTGGGTGAGGTATGAGGGAGGTGGTGAGAGTATGAGGAAGGTGGGTATGGTATGAGGGAGGTGGTGAGGTAATGAAGAGGTGGGTATGGTATGAGGGAGGTGGGTGGATATGAGGGAGGTGGGTGAGGTATGAGGAAGGTGGATATGGTATGAGGGAGGTGGGTGAGGTATGAGGGAGGTGGGTGAGGTATGAAGAAGGTGGGTATGGTATGAGGGAGGTGGGTGAGGTATGAGGGAGGTGGGTGAGGTATGAGGAAGGTGGATATGGTATGAGGGAGGTGGGTGAGGTATGAGGGAGATGGGTGAGGTATGAGCGAAGTGGGTGAGGTATGAGGGAAGTGGGTGAGGTTATGTGGAAGGTGGGTGAGGTATGAAGGAGGTGGGCGAGGTATTAGGAAGGTGGGTGAGGTATAAGGGAGGTGGGTGAGGTATGGAGGAGGTGGTGAATGCATGAGGGATGTGGTGAGGTATGAGAGAGTTGGTTGAGGTATGAGTAAGGTGGGTGAGGTAATCGGGAGGTGGGTGAGGTATGAAGGTGGGTGAGGTATGAGGGAGGTGGGTGAGGTATGAGTGAGGTGGGTGAGAAATGAAGGAGGTGGGTGAGGTATGTGGGAGGTGGGTGAGGTATGTGGGAGGTGGGTGAGGTATGTGGGAGGTGGGTGAGGTATGAGGGAGGTGGGTGAGGTATGTGGGAGGTGGGTGAGGTATGAAGGAGGTCGGTGAGGTATGAGTGAGGTGGGTGAGGTATGAGGAGGTGGGTGAGGTATGAGGGAGGTGGGTGAGAAATGAAGGAGGGGGGTGAGGTATGTGGGAGGTGGGTGAGGTATGTGGGAGGTGGGTGAGGTATGTGGGAGGTGGGTGAGGTATGAGGGAGGTGGGTGAGGTATGAGGGAGGTGGGTGAGGTATGAAGGAGGTGGGTGAGGTATGAGGGAGGTGGGTAAGGTATGAAGGAGATCGGTGAGGTATGAGGGAGGTGGGTGAGGTATGAGGGAGGTGGGTGAGGTATGAAGGAGGTGGGTGAGGTATGTGGGAGGTGGGAGAGGTATAAAGGAGGTGGGTGAGGTATGAGGGAGTGAGTGAGGATGAAGGAGGGGGTGAGGTATGTGGAAGGTGGGTGAGGTATGAGGGAGGTGGGTGAGGTATGTGGAGGTGGGTGAGATATGAAGGAGGTGGGTGAGGTATGAGAGAGGTGAGTGAGGAATGAAGGAGGTGGGTGAGGTATGTGGAAGGTGGGTGAGGTATGAGGGAGTGGGAGAGGTGTGAGAGAAGTTGGTGAGGTATTAGGAAGGTGGGTGAGGTATGAGGGAGGTGGGTGAGGTATGAGAGAGGTGGGTGAGGTATGAAGAAGGTGGGTGATGTATGAGGGAGGTGGGTGAGATATGTGGGAGGTGGGTGAGGTATGAGGGAGGTGGGTGAGGTATGAGAGAGGTGGATGAGGTATGAGGGAGGTGGGTGAGGTATGAATGAGGTTGGTGAGGTATGAGGGAAGTGGGTGATGTATGAGGGAGGCGGGTGAGGTATGAGGGAGGCGGGTGAGGTATGAGGGAGGTGGGTGAGGTATGAGGAAGGTGTGTGTGGTACGAGGGAGGTGGGTGAGGTATGAGGAAGTGGTTGATGTATGAGGGAGGTGGGTGAGGTATGAGGGAGGCAGGTGAGGTATGAGGGAGTTGGGTGAGGTAGTGGGGATGAGGTGAGGTATGAGGGAGGTGGGTGATGTATGAGGGAGGTAGGTGAGGTATGAGGGAGGTGGGTGAGGTAATAGGGAGGTGGGTGAGGTAATAGGGAGGTGGGTGAGGTATGAGGAAGTGGGAGTGGTTATGAGGGAAGTGGGTGAGGTATGAGGGAAGTAGGTAAGGTATGAAGGGAGTGGTGTAAGGTATGAAGGAGCCGGTGAGGTATGAGAGAGGTTGCTGAGGTGTGAGGGAGGTGGGTGAAGTATGAGGGAGCGTGGGTGAAGATGAGGGAGGTGGGTGAGGTATGAGGGAGGTGGTTGAGGTATGAGGGAGGTGGGTGAGGTATGAGGGAAGTGGGTGAAGTTGAGGGAGGTGGGTGAGGTATTGAGGGAGGTGTGGTGAGGTATGAGGGAGGTGGGTGAGGTATGAGGAGTTGGGTGAGGTATGAGGGAAGTGGGTGAAGTATGAGGGAGGTGGGTGTAGGTATGCAGGGAGGTGGTGAGGTACCTAGATGGGAGGTGTGTGAGGTATGAGGGAGGTGGGTGAGGTTGAGGGAGGACTGGTGGGTAATAGGAGGTGGGTGAAGTATGAGGGATGTGGGTTGAGGTTTGAGGAGGTGGATGATGTGTATGAGGGAGGTGGTGAGGTAGAAGGTAACATGATCTACCAAAACTCAAGCTTCAGTTCGTGGGATGGAAAAGAAATGATAACATTGTGAGTGTCTGGAGGAAGGATCTGAGAATATTTGAAAGTTGTGAAAGTTAAATGGGATTGTCAGCCAGCACTGTGTTTGTGGACCAGCACTGTGTTTGTGGACCAGCACTGTGTTTGTGGACCAGCACTGTGTTTGTGGACCAGCACTGTGTTTGTGGACCAGCACTGTGTTTGTGGACCAGCACTGTGTTTGTGGACCAGCACTGTGTTTGTGGACCAGCACTGTGTTTGTGGACCAGCACTGTGTTTGTGGACCAGCACTGTGTTTGTGGACCAGCACTGTGTTTGTGGACCAGCACTGTGTTTGTGGACCAGCACTGTGTTTGTGGACCAGCACTGTGTTTGTGGACCAGCACTGTGTTTGTGGACCAGCACTGTGTTTGTGGACCAGCACTGTGTTTGTGGACCAGCACTGTGTTTGTGGACCAGCACTGTGTTTGTGGACCAGCACTGTGTTTGTGGACCAGCACTGTGTTTGTGGACCAGCACTGTGTTTGTGGACCAGCACTGTGTTTGTGGACCAGCACTGTGTTTGTGGACCAGCACTGTGTTTGTGGGACCAGCACTGTGTTTGTGGACCAGCACTGTGTTTGTGGACCAGCACTGTGTTTGTGGACCAGCACTGTGTTTGTGGACCAGCACTGTGTTTGTGGACCAGCACTGTGTTTGTGGACCAGCACTGTGTTTGTGGACCAGCACTGTGTTTGTGGACCAGCACTGTGTTTGTGGACCAGCACTGTGTTTGTGGACCAGCACTGTGTTTGTGGACCAGCACTGTGTTTGTGGGCCAGCACTGTGTTTGTGGACCAGCACTGTGTTTGTGGACCAGCACTGTGTTTGTGGACCAGCACTGTGTTTGTGAACCAGCACTGTGCTTGTGGGCCAGTTCTGTGTTTGTGGACCAGCCCTGTGTTTGAGGACCAGCCCTGTGTTTGTGGACCAGCACTGTGTTTGTGGGCCAGCACTGCGTTTGTGGGCCAGCACTGTGTTTGTGGACCAGCACTGTGTTCGTGGACCAGCAGTGTGTTTGTGGACCAGCACTGTGTTTGTGGACCAGCACTGTGTTTGTGGACCAGCACTGTGTTTGTGGACCAGCACTGTGTTTGTGGACCAGCACTGTGTTTGTGAGCCAGCACTGCGTTTGTGGGCCAGCACTGTGTTTGTGGACCAGCACTGCGTTTGTGAGCCAGCACTGTTTTTGTGGGCAAGCACTGTGTTTGTGGACCAGCACTGTGTTTGTGGGCCAGCACTGTGTTTGTGGGCCAGCACTGTGTTTGTGGGCCTGCACTGTGTTTGTGGACCAGCACTGTGTTTGTGGGCCAGCACTGTGTTTGTGGGCCAGCACTGTGTTTGTGGGCCAGCACTGTGTTTGTAAGCCAGAACTGTTTTTGTGGGCCAGCACTGTGTTTGTGGGCCAGCGTGGGGCATTGATATAAAAATCGCTTGAGAGGTCAGAACATACAGGAGGAGACTGAAATAGCTTGAATCCATGCTTGAGACTCACTGACATGCCCGGGCTGAGAAAGAAACATGACTTGTGAACCAGGCTGCCCAGTTTAAGTGGCATTTATGTGGCCGAGTGGACTAGAGCGCTGCCTGGGAATCTTGTTCATCTCAGTGGCAGTATGGAGTGCTTCTGACTGCGATGTTTCTCTGTATATACCCGCTTCTTTCTGCAGGTCCTTCACAATCCATCCCACTAACAAAATATTTGCACAACCCAATTCTCAGTGCTACCCAAGAAATAATTCTATTTACTCATGTGCAAGTCCCACTCAAATCCAACCCCTCTCACCCATGTATTTATCCAACCTAAATTTGAAAGTATCCTACTAGGTAGACCGTTCCACTCATCAACTACCCTATTACCAAACCAGTACTTACCTATATCCTTTCTAAATCTAAACTTATCTAATTTGAATCCATTATTGCGGGTTCTCTCTTGGAGAGATATCCTCAAAACTTTATTAATATCACTTTTATTAATACCCATCTTCCACTTGTACACTTCGATCAGGTCTCCTCTCATCTTCATCTTACAAGTGAATGTAACTTAAGAGTCTTCAATCTTTCTTCATAAGGAAGATTTCTAATGCTATGTATCAATTTAGCCATTCTACGCTGAATGTTTTCTAACGAATTTATGATTAATTAGACACATGTGCAACTCTTGGTATCTTTATTGAGGAAACGTTTCGCCACACAGTGGCTTCATCAGTCCATACGTAGGAGAAACTTGAAGAACAGGAGGAGAATGAGGTAATCAGTCCCTCAACCTGGAGTCGATGTGTTCAGTCCATCAATCTTGAATAGAATACGGCATATGAGCGGAGAAGCAGCTTATAAACCGTATGGCAGGAGAGGTGCAGCAGTCATGGGTGGTGTCACATTTGTTCAATGTGGAAGTAGGTCGTGCCCAAGAATTAGGCAAGCGAAGAAATCCTAAGTATTAAGATCCCAAGAAGTTGCAGTGTCTGACAGGTTTGTAGATGAAAGGTTCAGAGAACCGACATGTTGATAAGTTAGACACATGTGTCTAATTTATCAACATTTCGGTTCTCTGAACCGACATGTTGGCTGGCAACTCCACCCCCTTCCACTACGGAGTATGGCAAGTAGGTGTCTGCCAATGTGGCGGCACAGGTGTAGTCCCAGGCAATCTGCTTTCCATCCTTCCAGGGTAGCATAGTGGCTCCATCAGGACGCTTTTGACTTCCATCAGACCTCTGTACTTGGGGTTCCCGTTGAGCTGGGCAACGGGCTGTGGCGAGGCTTCTCTTTATGATGTCATTGACCTCCTCATGTCTGGCATACTTTCCCTTCTGCTGTGTGACACACGAGACCATGAAGTCCGAATTGATCAGCTGTCGCCCTGCCGCAAATGCACCTATGTTCAGTGAGGATGGGGGTGGCTAGGCGAAGAGCAACACCAATCCGAATGGCCTGTGTGTCGAGACGGGTGCCCAGGGAGGAATTGGGAACAGCAAACAGGAAATCTCCTGAGTGTGGTGCCTTCACTGCCAGGAGACGAGCGTTGTCCTTTCCTGAAGCATTGGAGAGCATTGTGCTGGCGATTTTTTCCATGATCGGTTTGTTCCAGTGGGACTGTTTGTGCTCTTTGGGAGGAGCTGGTCTACTGGAGGAGTCTGTAAGGGTGTCCCACCGAATCGCTGCTTCAGTAAACCTGGGGTCTTGAGCTCCTACCAAGTCTCTCAAGCGTTCGGGAACTGTGGTGTGTGTGTGTGTGATTATATTTATATATATATATATATATATATATATAATATATATATATATATATATATATATATTATATATATATATATATATATATATATATATATATATTATATATATATATATATATTATATATATTATATATATATATACGAATGTAGTTAGAATTGTAAGTAGAACTATCACTATAGTAACTTTACGTAAATAAGTACGTTTATGGAGAAACTTGCAGTGTGAGAGGCTGACTGATGTAGTAGCCAGACTTAAGCTTGGTTACAAGTACTTCTGGCAACTGGCAGACACACAGATGATGGAAACATGCAATGCATATGGCCATCCTTATGGTCATTTTTTTAATACATTGTGATGAATTAGCCACGTATTGAGCGATATGGAAATGTACAGTATAATAACCTATGTCAAAGTGTCTTATTAATGAAAAATAACAAACATTTTGAGCAAATATATAAATTTGCTTTTAGCAGATATACAAATTTTCAATGTATGTACTCTATGCAAGACAAACCACGGGGGGTGGTAATCTTCAGCTCAGGTACTTTCAAACTTCTCAGTGCGTCATCAGGAGCTATGCAATGTTGCAAGAGTAGCAACAGGAGAAATGAGAAATAGTTTTCTCAGATTAGGGTAGCGTGGGTGACACCAGCCACAGCTTCTCTCAGAGTATTAAGGGCACTGAGAGAACCTGTGACTGGTGTCACCAACGCTATCCTAGTCTGAGAAAATTTCCTCTCATGTCTCCTGTTGCTACTCTTGCAACATTGCATAGCTCCTGATGACTCACTGAGAGATGTGAAAGTACTTGAGCTGAAGATTACCACCCTCAGTGGCTTGTCTTGCATTGTTAAGCTCACTTATCTGCAATTGTTCCCATATGTATTGTACATCCAGATGTACTTCAGTTGACCATTTTTGAGGCTTATTGCTTAGGTCTACTGTGTATTCACATGTTCATGTACTTCCATCCACAGCATGTATATGAAACTCACATTAAACTAACCGCTCCGGCGGTAAAATTAATCCCTCGTTATAATATACCTTTGCAAGAGCTACTATTGACGTTGTAACCTCCTTCCACACGCGCGTGTCTGGCACAAACTCACTCAGGTGGAAACGCTAAAACAAAAATTAAAACGAGAATTGTTTTATGGTCTCCTTGTGGGCAGGTTTGTGCCACTGACCACTGTTTATGGCACTTTTCTGGCCGGACGCAAGAATAATTGTGGTCCTGTCTTCATTCTGTGTAGGTCACCGGATGATGGGTCACAGAGGACTGTGTGGGGAAAGAGTAAAGAGACTCGTTATATCTCTTACAAAGAATCATCTCTTCCACACATCTTTTACCCCTTTTAGTCACCCTCACTCTAAGTCCCTTCGTTCTTTACCCTCCTTCCTTGTATCTCCGCTATTCCTTTCTCCTTAATACCAGTCTTTGCCCTTTAATCTCCCTTACCCTGTTTCCTTTACTAGTTCCACCTCTTAAACCTCCTCTTATTGCTTCACCTTGAACCACCTCATTCATAATTCAACAACTGCTCCCACATTACTCCTCACCGTCACTCTCACCCCAGTAAAACTACAACACTTTTCTGAAATTCTTCCAGAACTCCAACAAAATTTCTTTCAATAACAAGGAAAACAAGGGTATTAAATAGAGAGGTTAGTGAGGCAAAGGGAGAAGTTAGCTAGGTTAGGTTAGCCTGGCAGACGGAGAAGTTAGCTAGTTAGGTTAGCCTGGCAGACGGAGAAGTTAGCTAAGTTAGATTAGTCAGGCAGAGGGGAAATTAGCTAGGTTAGGTTAGTCTGGCAGTGGGAGAAGTTAGCTAGGTTAGGTTGTCTGACAGAGGGAGAAGTTAGCTAGATTAGGTTTGTCTGGCAGAGGGAGAAGTTAGCTAGGTTAGGTTAGTCAGGCAGAGGGAGAAGTTAGCTAGGTTAGGTTAGTCTGGCAGAGGGAGAAGTTAGCTAAGTTAGGTTAGTCTGGCAGAGGAAGAAGTTAGCTAGGTTAGATTAGTCTGGCAGAGGGAGAAGTTAGCTAGGTTAGGTTTGTCTGGCAGAGGGACAAGTTAGCTAGGTTAGGTTTGTCTGGCAGAGGGAGAAGTAGCTAGGTTTTAGCTGCAGAGGAGAGTGCTAGGTTAGGTATCTGGAAGATCAGAGGTTAGCTAGGTTAGGTTTGTCTGGCAGAGGGAGAAGTTAGCTAGGTTAGGTTAGTCTTGAAGAGGAGAAGTTAGCTAGGTTAGGTTTGTCTGGCAGAGGGAGAAGTTAGCTAGGTTAGGTTAGTCTGGAAGATCAGAAGTTAGCTAGGTTAGGTTTGTCTGGCAGAGGGAGAAGTTAGCTAGGTTAGGTTAGTCTGGAAGAGGAGAAGTTAGCTAGGTTAGGTTAGTCTGGAAGAGAAGTTAGTTAGGTTAGTCTGGCAGAGGGAGAAGTTAGCTAGGTTAGGTTAGTCTGGAAGAGGAGAAGTTAGCTAGTTATGTTAGTCTGGAGAGGAGAAGTTAGCTAGGTTAGGTTAGTCTGGAAGAGGAGAAGTTAGCTAGGTTAGGTTAGTCTGGCAGAGGGAGAAGTTAGCTAGGTTAGGTTAGTCTGGAAGAGGAGAAGTTAGCTAGGTTATGTTAGTCTGGAAGAGGAGAAGTTAGCTAGGTTAGGTTTGTCTGGCAGAGGGAGAAGTTAGCTAGATTAGGTTAGACTGGAAGATCAGAAGTTAGCTAGGTTAGGTTTGTCTGGCAGAGGGAGAAGTTAGCTAGATTAGGTTTGTCTGGCAGAGGGAGAGGTTAGCTAGATTAGGTTTGTCTGGCAGAGGGAGAAGTTAGCTAGGTTAGGTTAGTCTGGAAGAGAGAAGTTAGCTAGGTTAGGTTAGTCTGGCAGAAGGAGAAGTTAGCTAGATTAGGTTAGTCTGGAAGAGCAGAGATTAGCTAGTTAGGTTTGTACTGCAGAGGGAGAAGTTAGCTAGTTAGGTTTAGTCTGGCAGAGGAGAAGTTAGCTAATAGGTTTTGTCTGGCAGAGGAGAAGTTAGCTAGGTTAGGTTAGTCTGGAAGAGGAGAAGTTAGCTAGGTTAGGTTAGTCTGGAGGAGGAGAAGTTAGCTAGGTTAGGTTAGTCTGGCAGAGGGAGAAGTTAGCTAGATTAGGTTTGTTTGGCAGAGGGAGAGGTTAGCTAGTAGTTTGTTTCAGAGAGTTAGCTAGGTTGGTTAGTTGAGAGGAGAAGTTAGCTAGGTTAGGTTAGTCTGGAAGAGGAGAAGTTAGCTAGGTTATGTTAGTCTAGAAGAGGAGAAGTTAGCTAGGTTAGGTTAGTCTGGAAGAGGAGAAGTTAGCTAGGTTAGGTTAGTCTGGAGGAGGAGAAGTTAGCTAGGTTAGGTTAGTCTGGCAGAGGGAGAAGTTAGCTAGATTAGGTTTGTCTGGCAGAGGGAGAGGTTAGCTAGATTAGATTTGTCTTTCAGAGGGAGAAGTTAGCTAGGTTAGGTTAGTCTGGCAGAGGGAGAAGTTAGCTAGGTTAGGTTAGTCTGGAAGAGGAGAAGTTAGCTAGGTTATGTTAGTCTGGCAGAGGGAGAAGTTAGCTAGGTTAGGTTAGTACTGACTGACTGATGTTCTAATAGCCAGACTCAGGCTTGGTTACAAGTACTTCTGTCAGTCTGGCAGATCCACAGTTGATGATCAAACTAAATGAAAAAGATATGATCAGTCTTATGGTCACTTTCTTGAACAGTATGTGCTAAATTGTCACTTATTGAGAAATATAAAGATAGACATTATAATATCTTGTGTGATAAGTCAAGAAACTGACGTTGATCACCACGTCAACAAACTGATGTAATAAAATGTGCGTATGAGTTGCCTCATAATGGCTGTGAAAAAAAAAAAAAAAAACAAGATATTTGGCGTGAGTTTGAGAGTTGCGGTTTTGTGGTGTGCTGCTGTGGTGGCCGCCCACACCTCCCTTCCCCTCCAGGGGGCGTAAGGGTAAGAGGGATACCTTTAGCAGCGACAAGTTTACTCCTTAAGTCGGAGTTCGTATGGGTGAGAAACTTCGTTCTGGTGCTGAATGGGTCTCCTAGGTCCCGGACCCCGTGCGAGGGGCGCCTCTGAGGTCCCGGACCCTCGGTGAGGACAATAGCGGGTTGTTAGAACACGTTTTTAGTTGGATATTTGGTTTTAGTTATCGTTCTCTACAAGATTAAGTATCCCACAAACTACCCAGGGCAGGCACGGAGGATTCCGCGCCCTGTGCCCGTGGATCCACGGGGCTGGTTTAGCGTGCACCTGGGGGAGGGGTTCCGCCATTGGTGATCCCACCTACACGATTTATTCTCCATCCTGATACCTCCCGGGAAGGTGATTTTTGTTATTCTCTTTAAATAAAATTGAAGGGATAGGAACGTAATCTCGTTCCAACTCCGCTCGATTACCTGGAAGGTGTTAGATTTAGGGCAATGATAAGCTTACTCATAAGTTTGTGGTTTGTTCAGTGGTCACAGATCACCATCCCAACCTAACAACCATCACAACAACCATCTTAACATTCATCTTAACAACCTCTCAAAAGCTATCTCATCTATCTTAAAAACCATCTAAGTCAATCTCAATAATCATCTCAACAACCAAGTCTACATAAGTGACATTATCCACAGACTGTGAATAATGTAGAGCTTAGTACAATTATTAAAGGAAATATATGGCTGCAGAATAAGCCAGTCGTGGCGAAACGTTTCTCTAACAAAAGTCTTGAACTAAACATATATGTCCTTACCCGCACTGTTCATTAGTCACTAACAAGACATATTCACTGTCTCCTTGTTGAAGGTCAAATTGGTGCACATGATCGGTCCTCAAACCGGACGAAAGTGTCGTCAATGCCTTTGCAGCAATTCCATTTTTTTTTTTTTTTTTTGCAAATTTTGAGAAACTTCCTCCATTTCACAGACTTCTCAGGACTCACACACGTTCTTTACTTGGTATATTTTCTGATTTAATTAATGATTCTCCGTCCCATCTGCTGATTCAACTATTCCAGCAACCTGAAGGGATGGGGGGTAGTTACTCTCGAGGCTCACGTTAATATGGATGGCTGTGCAATCCTTGGATAGAAGATGGAGCTTTCCATTATGACCTCCAGTCCAGTTCCTCGCATCTCGCCTTAATCTCGTTATCTTTCTCTTTCCTGAATTTACCATTACAATCCTCCGTTTAAAAAACTCTTCCATGCTGCTATGCCAATCACTGAAACTTCTCCTTTCTGAATCTTCCATCTGTACTGTGTCATCAGCGAACAGAAACTGTGGTAACTCTTACTCATTACCATCAGGAACCACACCTCCCACGAACCCTGCAACATCCATCTCATTTACCACCTCATCTATCAATACATTAAGCATCCATGGTAACATTACACATTATCTCCCGTAGGTGCTACTCATGCAGGGAGGAATTTTCTCATTACCCGCACAGAAGCTCCTCAAAGCCTTCAACAACTGACCAACTGAAGAGTAAGACAGGTGGCAAAACATACAATAATGTGCGTCCAGTCGGACACATGTTCTATATATTTGCCAAGCAAGTCCATCCCTCGCCTCTTCTCTCTCTCATACTCTTCTTCCAAATGCAGAAGGGAAGCAGTTATCTAAATACCTTTTAATATATCATTATTATTATTGTTGTTACTGTTATTATTATTATTATTATTATTATTATTATTATTATTATTATTATTATTATTATTATTATTATTATTATTATTATTATTATTATTATTATTATTATTATGATGATGATGATGATGATGATGATAATGATCTTGCATCTATAGATGTGTGTCTGTGACCATATACAATATGGCAACTGTCGATCAGTATCTACACACATTTGTGAAATCGAATATATGTTCGTAAATTGTGGCACACCATACTGAGAGGTGTCTCTCAGTGTATATATACTGAGAGGTGTGTCTCTCAGTGTATATATACTGAGAGGTGTGTCTCTCAGTGTATATATACTGAGAGGTGTGTCTCTCAGTGTATATATACTGAGAGGTGTGTCTCTCAGTGTATATATACTGAGAGGTGTGTCTCTCAGTGTATATATACTGAGAGGTGTCTCTCAGTGTATATATACTGAGAGGTGTGTCTCTCAGTGTATATATACTGAGAGGTGTGTCTCTCAGTGTATATATACTGAGAGGTGTGTCTCAGTGTATATATACTGAGAGGTGTGTCTCTCAGTGTATATATACTGAGAGGTGTGTCTCTCAGTGTATATATACTGAGAGGTGTGTCTCTCAGTGTATATATACTGAGAGGTGTGTCTACAGTGTATATATACTGAGAGGTGTGTCTCTCAGTGTATATATACTGAGAGGTGTATGTCTCTCAGTGTATATATACTGAGAGGTGTGTCTCTTAGTGTATATATACTGAGAGGTGTGTCTCTCAGTGTATATATACTGAGAGGTGTATGTCTCTAGTGTATATATACTGAGAGGTGTATGTCTCTTAGTGTATATATACTGAGAGGTGTATGTCTCTTAGTGTTATATACCGAGAGTGTATGTCTCTTAGTGTATATATACTGAGAGGTGTATGTCTCTTAGTGTATATATACTGAGAGGTGTATGTCTCTTAGTGTATATATACTGAGAGGTGTATGTCTCTCAGTGTATATATACTGAGAGGTGTATGTCTCTTAGTGTATATATATACTGAGAGGTGTATATCTCTTAGTGTATACATACTGAGAGGTGTATGTCTCTTAGTGTAATAGATACTGAGAGGTGTATGTCTCTTAGTGTATATATACTGAGAGTGTATGTCTCTTAGTGTATATATACTGAGAGGTGTATGTCTCTTAGTGTATATATACTGAGAGGTGTATGTCTCTTAGTGTATATATACTGAGAGGTGTATGTCTCTCAGTGTATATATACTGAGAGGTGTATGTCTCTTAGTGTATATATACTGAGAGGTGTATGTCTCTTAGTGTATATATACTAAGAGGTGTATGTCTCTTAGTGTATACATACTGAGAGGTGTATGTCTCTTAGTGTATACATACTGAGAGGTGTATGTCTCTTAGTGTATATATACTGAGAGGTGTATGTCTCTTAGTGTATACATACTGAGAGGTGTATGTCTCTTAGTGTATATATACTGAGAGGTGTATGTCTCTTAGTGTATATATACTGAGAGGTGTATGTCTCTTAGTGTATATACTGAGAGGTGTATGTCTCTTAGTGTATATATACAGAGAGGTGTATGTCTCTCAGTGTATATATACTGAGAGGTGTATGTCTCTTAGTGTATATATACTGAGAGGTGTGTCTCAGTGTATATATACCGAGAGGTGTCTCTTAGTGTATATATACTGAGAGGTGTATGTCTCTAGTGTATATATTACTGAGAGGTGTGTCTCTCAGTGTATATATACTGAGAGAGGTGAAATGTCTCTTAGTGTATATATACTGAGAGGTGTATGTCTCTAGTGTATATATACTGAGAGGCCAGGTGGATGTTTCTCATTGTATATATACCGAGAGGTGTATGTCTCTTAGTGTATGTATACTGAGAGGTGTATGTCTCTCATTGTATATACACCGAGAGGTGTATGTCTCTTAGTGTATATATACTGAGAGGTGGATGTCTCTCATTGTATATATACCGAGAGGTGTATGTCTCTTAGTGTATGTATACTGAGAGGTGTATGTCTCTCATTGTATATATACCGAGAGGTGTATGTCTCTTAGTGTATATATGCTGAGAGGTGTATGTCTTTTAGTGTATATATACTGAGAGGTGTCTCTCATGTGTATATAATGAGAGGTGTATGTCTCTTAGTGTATATACTGAGAGGTGTGTGTCTCTTAGTGTATATATACTGAGAGGTGGATGTCTCTCATTGTATATATACCGAGAGGTGTATGTCTCTTAGTGTATATATGCTGAGAGGTGTATGTCTTTTAGTGTATATATACTGAGAGGTGTCTCTCAGTGTGTATATAATGAGAGGTGTATGTCTCTTAGTGTATATATACTGAGAGGTGTGTGTCTCTTAGTGTATATATACTGAGAGGTGGATGTCTCTCATTGTATATATACCGAGAGGTGTATGTCTCTTAGTGTATATATGCTGAGAGGTGTATGTCTTTTAGTGTATATATACTGAGAGGTGTCTCTCAGTGTGTATATAATGAGAGGTGTATGTCTCTTAGTGTATATATACTGAGAGGTGTATGTCTCTCGGTGTATATATACTGAGAGGTGTGTCTCTCAGTGTATATATACTCAGAGATTACTTAAATCCCGGTTTAAGATTACTTTATTCCTTTAAGATTACTGTAATCCTTTAAGCCTATCGACTGCACTAAGGCCTTAATGGCCTTAGTGCAGTCGATAGGCTTAAAACCTTTATTAACCATCCAACTAACCAAAATTATGGAGGGGGGAGGAAGCTCCAAACCCTCAAGGGCCAAACACAGCCTGAGAATTAGAGGTAATCAGGCTTAATCTAAGAGAATGGTAGCTCTATTTCCTTGGATCAAGAACCCCCACCAACTCGAAGCATATCTTCCTCTAGAATGCTAGTTGGCCCTTAACGGTCCTTCTAGCTCGAGTGCTAGCTAGCCCTTAAGCGGTGCCAGCCTTAATTATTAACTAACCCTTAAGTGTCAGCCATGGCTTGAGTGTCACTTGAGCTCCTCTGATGTGAAATAAACTTAGACATTTCTTAAATGGTTTTCTTTTTTTTTTTAACCAAAATTATATTAATTTTAACGAGAAGAAACAATCCTATAAATGTTTGAAAGATCTTGATAAACTTGAAAAATATTGCAAAATATCAAGGATCTTCTTGATTGTGAGCCAGCACTTGAGTGTGAGCCAGCACTTAAGTGTGAGATAGCGCTTAAGTGTGAGTCAAGGGAGGAGAGTGAAGGGGAAAGAGAGACGTGTAGTTAACCCTCGTAAGATGCTGCTTGTTAATCTTATATCAGCAGAAGACACCACAAGGAGAAGGAGATGGAAGCGAAGACGAAGAAGGAAGAGGAGGAGGAGGAGGATTAAGAAGAAGGAAGGAGGAGGAGGAGGAGGAGGAGGAGGAGGAAGGAAAATGGATGAATATGATGATGATGAAAAAAGACTAAAACCACTGAAATTCTTACCATGTACAATATGCTGTATTCCAAACAAAAAAAAAATCTAGATGTCATTAAAAATCAAGTGTGTTGAACAGTTTTCCCAGAAGAAGCTGATTAACACTAAATATGAACAATTTCTTGAGGGACAGACTTGGAACACAAACATTTACGACTGAAACAACACAAACAATAGCATCAGATCTGAAGTTTGGAAATAAATGGGTCACAATACCGTGGCTGGAACACTTCACCCAAATACACTCAATAGAGGAAGCTCAGAGCGACGTTTCGGTCGCCTCCTGGACCATTTTCAGCCAAGTAACGACCTGTGACTTAACTTTAATCCAGGTTTTTGGTGATGGATTGGATCTAGTCAGAGATAATCTTTATTTCAGCAGTGTCTTCCGTCCTGTCAAACGCTACCAAACAACAGCCAATGAATCCATACAAAAACAATCAGAGAAAACGCCTGGACGTGGTTTTGTTTTTTAAGAACATGAGAACATAAGAGAGGGGGGAAAACTGCAATAGGCCTGTTGTCCCATACTAGGCAGATCCTTCACAAATCCAACCCACTAACAATAAGCTGTCATAAGTCTGTGGAAAAAAGACACTTATAAACATTTCGGGACATTTATTAAAGGAAACGTTTTGCCACGAGTGGCTTCTTCAGTCCTAATACAGAGAGAACTTAGAAAACGCGTATATACAGTGGCAGCAGTCAGGTGAAGTGTCGCGTGGGTAGGGGTGGTAGAAGTAATAGTAGTGGAACTAAGGTGGTGAAAGGGATGGCTACAGAGGGACCTGTTGACATCAGCAGTTTCCAGAATAGGTAATATCCTGTTGATTAGCAATTTTGAGATACTGTATCTACCGGACTTAGAGACAGGAAGAGGAGGCAGAGGGTATGTTTTCCTGGGGCTTGGATAGGGATATTGTTAGCTGTCTAGACGGTATCATGAAAGGCAATGGAAGCAATCCTATTATCTGCCTCATTGCGGGAGAAAACGATGTTCTCAGATGGAGGAGTGAAGACCTGATTAGCAGGTATAGGATAGCAATAGAGATAATTAGGAGGAAGGGTGGGAACCCTGTGATATGTGGCATTTTGCCCATGAGAGGAGTTGGAAATGAATGGTTGTCCAGGGCAATTGGTGTCAATCGCTTGCTGGACAAACACTGTAAGAAAAATGCAGTAACATTCATGGACAACTGGGACCTCTTCTATGGTAGGTCTTTAAACTAGAAATAGATAGTGGTATGGGTTTTTGTGGAAAATCAATGAATTCTCAGTGTAGCGATAGTGTGTGTTTCAGGGAAACCAGTAATAGACAGAATGAGGTAGAGTTACCTGGAGTTTACCTGGAGAGAGTTCCGGGGGTCAACGCCCCCGCGGCCCGGTCTGTGACCAGGCCTCCTGGTGGATCAGAGCCTGATCAACCAGGCTGTTACTGCTGGCTGCACGCAAACCAACGTACGAGCCACAGCCCAGGCTGGTCAGGTACCGACTTTAGGTGCTTGTCCAGTTACTGGAGTATATTGGAATCCCAGTGTCACTAGATGACAAGGACAGTAACAAATATAGTGGAGGAACAGAAATCAGTAGGAAGAGAAAAGAGAAGGAAGGTTTTCTAAAAATATTTTATACTAATACACGTAGTGCGAGAAATAAGATGGACAAATTGAGATTAGTTGCAAATGCGGGCAACATTGATGTTTTTTGCCATAACTGAGACTTGGTTTAATATGAAAAATTGGGGCATGCCTGCTGAATGTCACATTCAGGGTTTTAAATTGTTTCAAGTAGAGAGAAGTATCGGTAAGGGGGGTGGGGTGGCACTCTATGTCCGAGATTGTTTAAACTGTTTCCTAAAAACACGTATGAAGTCTGAAATAACACATACAGAGTCTGTCTGAATAGAATTTTCAGAGGAGTATGAGAAATTTATTTTAGGTGTGATATACCGTCCCCCAAGCTTAGATAGGGAACAAGGGATACTACTTTGGGAGGAAATTGTTAAGGCAACAAGGTACGAAAACGTAATAATTGTAGGGGACTTAAAACTTTAGTCAGATTGATTGAAATTTTTTGACTGGGAATTTAGAATCTAACGACTTTTTAGAAGTAGTTCAGGAATGTTTTTTGAAGCAGTTTGTGACAGAACCTACAAGGGGAAATAATCTGCTTGACGTGGTTGTGGCACACAAGGAAACTCTTGTTAATAATTTAGAAATTACAGAGGAACTCGGCGCAAGCAACTGCAAACCGATTACCTTTAGCATTGACTGGAAGTATGATAATAGGAACAACTCAGTAACGGTCCAGATTTTTGCTTAGCAGATTACGATGGGCTTAGAGAACACTTATCATCTGTTGACTGAGGTAACGAAAAGAGCTATCAATATGGCAGCTTTCTAAACATTATACATGCTGCACAGAGAACGTTCATCCCGTATAAAGAAATTAGATCGGATAGAAATGACCCAAAATGGATGAGCAATAGGCTCAAATATCTTTTAGGGCAAAAGAAAGGAATTTATAGGCGCATCAGAAGAGGTGAGGATCATCTTAACAATCAGTATATTGACATTAAGAGTGACGTTAAAAAGGGAATACGAAAAGCTAAACGGCACTACGAAATTAAAGTTGCTTGGAACTCGAAAACTAACCCAAAAGTTTTTTTTCAGATTTATAGAACAAAAGTTAGAGATAAAATAGGTCCCTTGAAAATAACTTTGGGCATCTAACTGACAAGGAGAATGAAATGTGCCTGATTTTTAATAATTATTTTCTCTCAGTTATCACACAAGAAGACACTAACAATATCCCAGTAATTAACTTTTATAATGGGCCAAAATAAGTCGCCGGGTCCTGATGAGCTATTTTCAAGGGTTCTTAAGAAATGCAAAATGGAACTCTGTGAGCCATTAACTAGTATTTTTAATTTATCTCTTCAAACAGGTGTAGTGTCTGATATGTGGAAGATGGCTAATGTTATTCCTATTTTTAAAGCAGGAGACAAGTCGCTACCGTCAAATTACCGCCCGATAAGCCTGACCTCAGTCGTAGGTAAATTACTAGAGTCGATTATAGCTGGTATTATAAAACGCCATCTGGATAAGCATAATTTGACTAATGATACTCAGCATAGATTCACGAGGGGCCGTTTCTGCTTAACTAATTTATTAACCTTCTTCTGTGAAGCTTTTGAGGCAATTGATCACGATAAAGAATTAGATATTGTTTATTTAGATTTTAGTAAGGCTTTGATAGAGTACCACACCAGAGACTGTTAAAGAAAGTGGCATCTCATGGCATTGGGGATAAAGTGTTGTCATGGATCGAGTCATGGCTCACCAATAGGAAGAAGAGAGTGTGCTTAAATGGGGTTAAATCTGAGTGGGGATCTGTAACAAGTGGCATTCCACAGGGATCAGTTTTGGGCCCATTGTTGTTTATAATATATATGAATGACCTTGATGAGGGAATTTCAAGTGATATTAGCAAAGTCGCCGATGACACGAAGATAGGTGGGATAATTGATTCAAACGTAGATGTCACAGAACTTCAGGAGGATTTAGACTTATTCTAGTGTGAACTGGATTGAGGGCTCGACCTGGATGAGCTTGTGTTGGAGAGCTTGAACGTTGAAGCGTCTGGGAGTTATGATGAGAATGTCAACATAACGGAGCCAGGTGACAGAAGAGGGAATAATAGTGGAAAAACGCTCGGCTTCCAGATGTTCCATGTGACATTCAGACGATAGGCTTATTGGACGGTAATTTGAAGGAATGGACCTATCCCCTGATTTGAATATAGGAACCACATTAGCCATCTTCCACATCTCTGGCACAACATAAGTATTTCTGGCAATTTTAGAAGATTTATGAATTAAGTCTTTTGGGTATTTTAGATCGTTAGCTATTTCATAAATCTTCAAGATTTCCTCATCTATAAACTCCGGGCTGCAAACAAGCACAGCTCTCAAAAACATGTGCAACCCCTTTTGGGGTATAGTTCCAAGGTCTTGTACATCCCTATGTTGTTTATATGTTGGTAGAATTACCGACAATATGTGAAGTAAAAGAACATTTTATTGTGGCAACGTTTCGCTCTCCATGAGCTTTATCAAGCTTTGACAAAGCTCCAGTGTCCTTTTACTTTACATATATCCCTAAGCTCTTGTGGTACGGTCTGCAGAATGGAAATGGGGTACGCAATAAACTAGCCGCTATCGTCTACCGTAGTGTACCTTAGGTGCACAATAAACTAGCCACTACCGTTCACCGGATGGATATTAGGTATACAAAAAATTATCCACTACCGTCCGAAGGATGTATATAAGGTACACAATAAACTAGAAAGATCGGCGGCAAAGACTAAAATCTATTCTAAGAAACAGTTTACACTGGAGGTGTAATATGGTAGACGTTGAATGTATGGTAGTGTTGTTGCAGTTGTGAGGGGCTGTCCATGGGTGATGGAGTGGTGTGTGGGCGGTGGTGGTAGGGGCGCCGTGGGTGGGCGGGGTGGAGCCGTCGTGGGTGGGCGGGGGTGGGGGAAGGGTGGACGCCCTGCCAGAGGGAGCCAATCACTGCCATAACAAATCCGCCGCTGCCAAAATACGACACAGTAAAGCGCTGGGAATGCGCTATCCAGACCTGCGCGGCGCCCACGCCTATAAACACCGGTAACCCACACCGCCCACACCTGCCTGCTTACCCACCCCCTTCTCTTCACGCCCACATCTGCCTCCCCACCCAACCCCCTTCTCGCCAAGTCCACACCTGCCTCCCCACACACTTGAGGGATTTTTAACCTCCTCCCCACTCTTCTACGCCAGTTTGATTGACTAACACTACACCCCCGCCGCCCGTCCTACGCCCATATTGACGCCCACACCAAAAGCACTACTCGCTACATCGCTACAACAACAACAGTATAGAAGACCGCAAACCTCAAGTATTCCCCACCCACATTACAACCCCATATGTACATTACAACCCCCATCCACATTACAACCCACCCACATTACAACTCACCCACATTACAACCCATCTACATCACAACCCACCTCACAATACAATCCCCACCCACATTACAAACCTCCCACATTACAGCCCACCCATAATACAGCCCCATCCACATTACAGTCCCCTCATATTACAACCCCTACCCACATTACAACCCCATATGTACATTACAACCCCCATCCACATTACAACCCACCCACATTACAACTCACCACCCACATTACAACCCATCTACATCACAACCCACCTCACAATACAATCCCCACCCACATTACAACCCACCCATATTACAACCCACCCAAATTACAACCCCTACCCACATTACAACCCCTCACATTACAACCCACCCACATTACAACCCACCCACATTACAACCCACCCACATTACAATCCACCCATATTACAACCCACCCATATTACAACCCAGCCACATTACAACCCACCCATATTACAACCCCTACCCACATTACAACCACCCTTCTTCACGGTAAACCCACCCTCACGGTACACTTTTACGGTACACCTTCACGGTACACCTTTACGGTACACCTTTACGGTACACCTTCACGACACACCTTCACGGTACACCTTCACGGTACACCCGCGCAGTACACCCTCACGATAAACCTCCACGACACACCCTCACGGTACAGCCACACGGTACAGCCTCACGGTACAGCCTCAAGGTTCACCCTCAAGGTACACCCTCATGGTACACCCTCATGGTACACCCTCATGGTACACCCGCACGTTACACCCTCACGGTACACCCTCACGGTACACCCGCACGGTACAGCCACACGGTACAGCCACACGGTACAGCCACACGGTACAGCCTCACGGTACAGCCTCAAGGTTCACCCTCAAGGTACACCCTCATGGTACACCCGCACGTTACACCCTCACGGTACACCCTCACGGTACACCCGCACGGTACAGCCACACGGTAAGCCACACGGTACAGCCACACGGTACAGCCACACGGTACAGCCTCACGGTACAGCCTCAAGGTACACCCTCATGGTACACCCTCATGGTACACCCTCATGGTACACCCGCACGTTACACCCTCACGGTACACCCTCACGGTACACCCGCACGGTACAGCCACACGGTACAGCCACACGGTACAGCCACACGATACAGCCTCACGGTACAGCCTCAGGTTCACCCTCAAGGTACACCCTCATGGTACACCCGCACGTTACACCCTCACGGTACACCCTCACGGTACACCCGCACGGTACAGCCACACGGTACAGCCACACGGAACAGCCACACGGTACAGCCACACGGTACAGCCTCACGGTACACCCTCAAGGTACACCCTCATGGTACACCCTCATGGTACACCCTCATGGTACACCCGCACGTTACACCCTCACGGTACACCCTCACGGTACACCCGCACGGTACAGCCACACGGTACAGCCACACGGTACAGTCACACGGTACAGCCTCACGGTACAGCCTCAAGGTTCACCCTCAAGGTACACCCTCATGGTACACCCGCACGTTACACCCTCACGGTACACCCACACGATACACCCGCACGGTACAGCCACACGGTACAGCCACACGGTACAGCCTCAAGGTTCACCCTCATGGTACACCCTCATGGTACACCCGCACGGTACACCCGCACTGTACACCCTCACGGTACACCTTCACGGTACGCCCTCACGGTACACCGCACGATACACCAGCACGGTACACCCTCACGGTACACCCTCACCGTACACCCTCACCGTACACCTTCACGTTACAACCTCACGGTACACCCTCACGGTACACCGCACGATACACCAGCACGGTACACCCTCACGGTACACCCTCACCGTACACCCTCACCGTACACCTTCACGTTACAACCTCACGGTACACCCGCACGGTACACCCGCACGATACACCCGCACGGTACACCCTCACGGTACACCTTCACGGTACACTCGCACGGTAAAACCTCACGGTACACCATCACGGTACACCATCACGGTACACCCTCATGGTACACCTTCACGTTACAACCTCACGGTACACCCGCACGGTACACCCGCACGATACACCCGCACGGTACACCCTCACGGTACACCTTCACCGTACACTCGCACGGTACAACCTTACGGTACACCATCACGGTACACTATCACGGTACACCCTCACGGTACACCTTCACGTTACAGCCTCACGGTACACCCGCACGGTACACCCGCACGATACATCAGCACGATACACCCGCACGGTACACCCACACGATACACCCTCACGGTACACCTGCACGGTACACCTGCACTGTACACCCTGCCACCCACAGCTTCCCACAACATTATCATATCTGGCAATAAAATTCAGTGTAGTATTTCGACTGGTTTACGGTGCCGTCTTTACCCAGGATGTTAAGACCCGTGACTGAACTGTTACCTGTGTCACCTGTTACCTGTTTCGCCTGTTTCATGTGTCACCTGTTACCTGTTTCGCCTGTTTCCTGTGTCATCTGTTACCTGTGTCGCCTGCTACTTGTGTCACCTGCTACCTGTGTCACCTGTTACCTGTGTCACTTATTTCCTGCGTCATCTGTTATCTGTGTCACTTGTTACCTGTATCACCCATTACTTGTGTCACTTGTTACTTGTGTCACCTGTTACCCGTGTCAATTGTTACCTGTGTCATCTGTTACCAGTGTCACCTGTTACCAGTGTTACCTGTAACCTGTGTCACTTATTTCCTGTGTCATCTGTTACCTTTGTCAATTGTTACCTGTGTCACCCATTGCTTGTGTCACTTGTTACTTGTGTCACCTGTTATCTGTGTTCTCTGTTACCCGTGTCACCTGTTACCAGTGTTATCTGTTACCAGTGTTATCTGTGACCTATGTCACTTATTTTCTGTATCATCTGATTTCTGTGTCACTTGTTACTCGTGTTACCTGTTACCAGTGTCACCTGTTACCAGTGTTACCTGTTACCAGTGTTATCTGTGACCTATGTCACTTATTTCCTGTGTCATCTGATATCTGTATCACTTGTTACTCGTGTCACCTGTTACCAGTGTCACCTGTTACATGTGTCATCTGTTAACAATTTCACCTATAAATGGAATAATGGGATATAATAAGCTCTCCACATTCGTTGAAAATCCTTGAATGTGAATTCTTTATATAAAAATATCAATGAAGAAGTGATAACAACACACACACACACATACACACACACACACACACACACACACACACACACACACACACACACACACACACACACACACACACACACACACACACACACAGGGATGGAGAGAGCAGGTAGAAAGAGGACCCAGTAGCAACCAGTGAAGAGGCGGGGCCAGGAGCTAAGACTCGACCCCTGCAGCCACAAATAGGTGAGTAAACACAACAGAAAAGAAGACAAGACTTATGCTAAGGCTCTATCAGTCCACCAAGCAAGGTCGATAAATGAAGGGGGAGAGCTGTTAGGAACAGGGATAGCAGTAAGTGACAGGGTGTAGGTAGAGAAGAGGACAGGTCCCATGCAGAGGCACGACCAATCCACCAAGAGTTACAGGAAAAATAAGGGAGACAATGGCTATGTAGAAAGGTGATGACCCAGAGACACAGAGGGAAAGGCAATGGGAGGAGGAGAGGGAGAGGTCAGTCTTTATTCATGGGCTTCAGGAGAGCAAAGGGAGGACACAATGAAAGACAACAGAAAGAAAAACAAGAGATTGAAAACATCATCAAAGAAATAGGCGAGGAGGATATGACTGAGATAGTAAATTTTAAGAGAATTCAAGGGTACTTGAAGGAGAGAAATCGGCCCGTCAGACTGATTTTCAAGACAGGATCCTGCAAGATAAACCATGGATAAAGGAATCGTCAACATACAAGAGGGCGTTCCTAGACCGAGACAGAACAAGAACAGAACGACAGAAGTTGAGGGAGAAGACACAGAAACGAAAGGGGCTAGAAAGAGAGATAAGGACAGACTCAGCAGAGAATAACCAGAGCTAGACAGAGCAACAAGCACAAGCACACACAGAACCACCATCAGAACCCCACAGTCAAACACATTATCCCAACAAAAACCACAATCCACACTTACAGCTCCCACCCCAAAATATGCTGTAGAATCCACAGGACACAACCAGGCCCCCCCCCACAGACCCCCAGAACACGGTGTTGGAGAGGCAACTGAAGGTATGGTACACCAGTGCTGATGGAATAACGAATAAGTGGGAGAAGTGGCACAAAAGAATCAAAGAGGCATCACCAGACATCATAGCTCTCTCAGAAACCAAGCTCACAGGAATGATAACAGATGGCCATCTTTCCAACGGGATATTAGATCCTGAGGAAAGACAGAGGGAACAGAGGGGGTGGAGGAGTGGCACAGCTAATCAAAAACAATGGGATTTTGAGGAACTGGAGAGAGGACACAGAGGAGAAGCAAGACTCTACATAATTGGTACACTTTAGTCTAGAGGTCCCAAGGTGGTAATTACAGTGATGTATAACCCACCACAGAACAGCAGGAGGCTAAGGCAAGAATATGATGAGAGTAATAGAGCAATGGTTGACACACTGGCTGAAGTGTCCAGAAGGGCTCATGCTAGTAGGGCAAAACTACAGATTGTGGGTGACTTCAATCTCAAGGAAATTGACTGGGAGAACCTAAAGCCACATGGGGGCCCCAGAAACATGGAGGGCTCAGATGATGGAGATGATACTGGAGAACCTTATGTACCAACATGTAAGGGACACTACCAGAGAGAGAGGAGAGGACGAACCAGCAAGACTGTATCTAGTATTCACCTTGAGTAGTGTAGATATTGAGGATATCACACATGATATCCTCAATATCTGCACTACTCATTATCTGCACTATGTATTCAGAGCTTCGAATACATAGTAGAGCTACAAGTGGAAAGGGAAGCAGGAAGGGCAGGATGAATGAATCCAAACTACAAGATAGGAAACTATGCAGGCATGCAGAATTTTCTGCACGACGTTCAGTGGGACAGAACTGGCAGAGAGGTCAGTAATGAGATGATGGAACATGTGACAACAATATGCAAGGAAGCTGAGGAGTGTTTTGTACCCAAGGGTAACAGAAATAACGAGAAGGCGAGGATGAGCCCATGGTTCACCCAAAGGTGTAGAGAAGTCAAAACCAAGTGTGCTAGACAATGGAAGAAGTAGAGAAGGCAAAGAACCCAGGAGAATAAAGAGAGGAGCCATAAAGGCAGAAACGAATATGCACTGGTATGAAGGGAGGCCCAACGACAATACGAAAATGCCATAGCAGCGAAAGTCAAATCTGACCTAAAACTGTTGTACAGCCACATGAGGAGGAAAACAACAGTCAAGGACCAGGTAATCAGGCTGAGGCAGGAAGGAGTGGAGATCACATGAAACGACCGAGAATTATGTGAGGAGCTCAACATGAGATTCAAAGAAGTATTCACAGAGGAGACAGAAGAGACTCCAGAAAGACAGAGAGGTGGTGTACACCACCAAGTGTTGGACACAACACATACAGCCGAGGAGAAAGTGAAGAGGCTACTAAGAGAGCTGAATACCTCAAAGGCGATGGGGCCAGATAACATCTCTCCTTGGGTCCTGAGAGAGGGATCAAAGGCGCTCTGTGTACCACTAACAACAATCTTCAACATATCTGTCGAAACAGGGCGACTACCTGAGGTATGAAAGACAAAAAAGGAGACAGACACGAAGCATTAAACTACAAATCAGTGTCACTAACATGTACAGTAGCAGGAGGAGAGTGGTGGAGCACCTAGAAAGGAATGAGCTTATCAACGACAACCAGCACGGTTTCAGGGACGGGAAATCCTGTGTCACAAACTTACTGGAGTTCTATGACAGGGTGACAGCAGTATGACAAGAGAGAGCGGGGATGGGGGTAGATTGCGTTTCATGAACAGCAAGAAGGCTTTTTATACAGTTCCACACACAGGGGCTCTGGTGGCCTGGTGGTTAACGCTCTAGCTTCACACGGTGAGGGCCTGGGTTCGATTCCCAGCCAGAGTAGAAACATTGGACGTGTTTCTTTCCACCTGTTGTCTATGTTCCCCATCAGTAAAATGGGTACCTGGGTGTTAGTCGACTGGTGTGGGTCGCATCCTGGGACACTGACCTAAGAAGGCCTGGTCACAGACCGGGCCGCGGGGGCGTTGACCCCCGGAACTCTCTCCAGGTAAACTCCAGGTAAACAGGATATTAGTGCAAAAACTGGAGGACCAGGCAGGTATAACAGGGAAGGCACTACAATGAACCAGATAATACATGACGGGAAGGCAACAACGAGTCATGGTACTTGACGAGTTGTCAGAGTGGGCGCTTGTGAAGAGCAGAGTTCCACAGGGATCAGTCCTAGGACCGGTGTTGTTTCTGGTATATGTGAACAACATGACGGAAGGAATAGACTCAGAAGTGTCCTTGTTTGCAGATGACGTGAAATTAATGAGCAGAACTCACTCGGATGAGGACCATGCAGAGCTACAAAGGGACCTGGAGAGGCTGCAGGGTTGGTCCAAAAACTGGCTCCTTGATTTCAACTTCACCAAGAACAAAGTCTTGAAGATTGGGGAAAGACAAAGAAGACCACAGACGGAGTACAATCTAGGGGCCATAGACTACAAACCTCACTCATGGAAAAGGATCTTGAGGTAAGTATAACGCCGGGCACATCTCCGGAGGTGCACATCAACCAAATAACTGCTGCAGCATATGGGCGCCTAGCAAACCTAAGAATAGCGTTCCGGCATCTCGATAAGGAATCGTTCAGGACCGTGTGTGTATATATATATATATTATATATATATATATATATATATATATATATATATATATATATATATATATATATATATATATATATATATATATATATATATATATATATATATATATATATAATATCCATGGGGAAGTGGAACAGAATTCTTCCTCTGTAAGCCATGAGTGTTGTAAGAGGCGACTAAAATGCCGGGAGCAAGGGGCTAGTAACCTCTTCTCCTGTATATATTACTAAATGTAAAAGGAGAAACTTTCGTTTTTCCTTTTGGGCCACCCCGCCTCGGTGGGATACGGCCGGTGTGTTGAAAGAAGATATATATATATATATATTATTATATATATATATATATATATATATATATATATATATATATATATATATATATATATATATATATATATATATATATATTATATATATATATATATATATTATATATTATATATATATATATATATATATATATATATATATATATATATTTATTGGAAAGGTAATCATACTATAAAGGCGGCTTTGAGCAGTAGAACTTGTGTAATCTGAGTGTGTGAACTGCCTCTCCCGGCGTTTATGGCGGCAGCGGCGGCGGTGTAAGTCACGGAGGTGGAATGCTGAGCGGACGGCGCGGTGCAGGGCTGGCGTGAGCGACGAGCACGCTTGAGGGGCAGGAATGGCAGTGGTGGGGAGGGTGAGGCAGGGCAGGACAGAGCAGGGCAGGGCAGGGCAGGGCAGGGCAGGGCAAGGTAGGGCAGGGTAAGGCAAGACAGGGCATGAGCTAGCTCAAGCGTACTGTAGTCAATTTAAAACAAAACAAAAAAAAAAAAACGCATTTCTTCAGCAAAATAGGAAGGAAACGAAGAAAAATACTCTTAATGGAAGAAAAAACTCTCTCAGTCACACTTTTTATGCACCTCATTAATCATCGCACCTAAAATTCACACTGCATACGAAAACCAATCCAGGACACAACTTCTGATACTAAGAACACCATAACAAAAATACGTAACCCAAGGGGAAAAGGATACAAATATTAAGGGTGTTGGAATGGCCAGCGCGAGAGGGAGAGAGTTGCACGGAATAGCACCAGACACCGTGTAAATACCAGACGATGGCACAATATGGCCGTGAGTGTGGCGTTAACAGCGCTGAGATGAGTTTAACGAGGCCCGCCGACACTTGTAAGTGGTCCCTTACATATATGGTGAGAAAGGGGTAGGTCCAGCAGCCGAAAAGGGTAAGTCTGGGACTTGCAGAGAAGAGGATTTCCTTCTTCCGTCTGTAGGAACCTAAGACAGTCATCTGAAGGAACCTGAAGCAGTCATTTGAAGGATCCTGAGGCAGTCATCTGAAGGAACATGAGGTAATCATCTGAAGGAACCCTAGGCAGTCATTTGAAGCAGCTTGAGGCAGTCATCTCTAGATTATTGAGGCAGTCATCTGAAGTAACTTTAGAGTACCAAGCAAGGTTAAAACACCTGTAGTTAACAGTCTCAGTTATGAGTAATTGGGGTAATTGCGAGTAATGGATAATAACAATTAATTTCAAGGACATTATGATTATTATAATCATGGTGAAGCGCTAATTTCGGAGGCCCACAACATCTAGCGATGGAAGATAATCACGTTTAATTCTAAGATTTCAAAATTCTTTACATGAAGCTTATGACTTTATAATGCTCCACGACGAGCGAAACGTTGTACCTTAAAAAAAAAACTTGCTTTGCGACGCACATCTTAACAGGGGATAGAAACATTAATTCTAGTACCAGCTTTTCCACCTCCACTTCTTCTTCCTTTCTTGGTCTCGTCCCTGTTCTCCAGCCTATATATACTGGCTCCTTCACTCTTTCATGTTAGCGTGACTTTGTAAATGGTCCAAGTACGACCGAAACGTCGTCATAAGCTTCTGTCACCTATGTGCGGGTTATTTGTGTATTGTTCCAGTCACGGTTTTGTGCCTTTTTGTTCTTTAAGCTCTAATTCCTTGAATCAAGAGCATCGTGGCACCCCCCCTCCCTCCAGGGATAAAAAATTTAAATGTCTAACTCTTTTTACAAATGAGTTTGGTATTCGCGTGTTGTGACTTAAAGAGACGTGACGGAGTTCTCACTCTCAAACTGGTCGTTACTCAGGTTAACAACAGGTGTGGGTGCCTCCTCTGCTGGAAACTAGTTATTGCTCTAGTTA
This sequence comes from Cherax quadricarinatus, assembly GCF_026875155.1. NCBI lineage: Eukaryota > Metazoa > Arthropoda > Malacostraca > Decapoda > Parastacidae > Cherax > Cherax quadricarinatus. The sequence continues at coordinate 29,727,890 of NC_069424.1, forward strand.
ACTACTGGTGTGTTGATTTATACCACCGCTAGCCTCTCCAATCAAATCCTCTCCATACAGTCATGCACCTTTTTTGCCAACATACGCACACACACACACACACACACACACACACACACACACACACACACACACACACACACATCGGGGATAGGAGCTGAGTCTCGACTCCTGCAACCACAATTAGGTGAGTACAATTAGGTGAGTTCACACTGTGAGGGAGAAAGATCTTGGGGTGAGCATAACACCGAGTACGTCTCCGCAAGCCCATATCAACCAGATAACTGCTGCAGCATATGGGCGCCTGGCAAACCTGAGAATAGCGTTCTTATACCTCAGTAAGGAACCGTTCAAGACACTGTACACCGTGTACGTCAGTCCCATACTGGAGTATGCAGCACCAGTTTAGAACCCACACCTGGTCAAGCACGTCAAGAAATTAGAGGAAATGCGAAGGTTCGCAACAAGGCTAGTTCCAGTACTAAGGGGAATGTCGTACGAAGAAAAGTTAAAGGAAATCGGCCTGACGACACTGGAGGACAGGAGGGCTAGGGAAGACATGATAACGACATACAGAATACTGCGAGGAATAAATAAGGTGGGCAGCGACAGGATGTTCCAGAGATGAAACACAGAAACAAGGGTCACTACTGGAAGTTGAAGACTCAGCTGAGTCAAAGAGATGTTAAGAAGCACTTCTTCAGTCATAGAGTTGCCAGGAAGTGGAATAGTCTGGCAAGTGATGTAGTGGAGGCAGGAACGCTCCTGAAGCAGGGAGAGAGAGGACCTAAGAGCGAACAGTGAAGAGGCGGGGCCAGGAAGTGAGTCTCGACCCCTGCAGCCACAAACAGGCGAGTACACAGACGCTGTGTGTGCCACTAACAACAAATTTCAACACATCCATTGAAACTGGGCAACTACCTGAGGTATGGAAGACGGCAAATGTAGTCCCCCATTTTTAAGAAAGGAGACAGACACGAGGCACTAAACTACAGATCATTGTCACTGACGTGTATAGTACGCAAAGTCACGGAGAACATGATCAGGAGGAGAGTGGTGGAGCACCTAGAAAGGAACAAGCTTATAAACCACAACCAGCACGGTTTCAGGGAAGGAAAATCCTGTATCACAAACTTACTGGAGTTTTATGACAAGGTGACGGAAGTAAGACACAATAGAGAGGGGTGGGTAGATTCCATTGTCTTGGACTGCAAGAAGGCCTTCGACACAGCTCCTCACAAGACATTAGTACAAAAACTAGAGGATGAGGCACGCATAACAGGAAGGGCACCGCAAAGGATCAGAGAACAGATGACAGGGAGGCAACAACGAGTCATGGTAAGTGACGAGGTGTCAGAGTGGGCGCCTGTGACGAGCGGGGTTCCACAGGGGTCAGTCCTAGGACCTGTGCTATTTTGGGTATATGTGAATGACATGACGATAGGAATAGACTCAAAAGTGTCCATGTTTTCAGATGATGTGAAGTTACAGAGTAGAATTAAATCGGATGAGGATCAGGCAGGACTACAAAGAGACCTGGACCTCACTCAAGAAAAAGGATCTTGGGGTGAGTATAATACCGAGCACATCTCCTGAAGCGCAAATCAAACAGATATCTGCTGCAGCATATGGGCGCCTGGCAAACCTAAGAACAGTGTTCCGATACCTCAGTAAGGAATCGTTCACGACTTTGTCCACAATATACGTCAGGCTCATACTGGAGTATGCAACACCAGTTTGGAATCCACACCTGATCAAGCACGTCAAGAAATTAGAGAAAGTGCAAAGGTTTGTAGCAGGACTAGTTCCAGAGCTAAGGGGAATGTCCTACGAAGAAAAGTTAAGGGAAATCGGCCTGACGAGGGCTAGGAGAGACATGATAAGAACATACAAAATACTGCGAAGAATTGACAAGGTGGACAGAGGCAGGATGTTCCAGAGATGGGACACAGAAATAATGGGTCACAATTGGAAGTTGAAGACTCAGATAAATCAAAGGGATGTTAGGAAGTATTTCCTTAGTCATAGAAATGTCAGGAAGTGGAATAGTCTGGCAAGTGATGTAGTGGAGACAGGAACCATATATAGTTTTAAGACGAGGTATGATGAAGCTCATGGAGCAGGGAGAGAGAGGATCTATTAGCGATTAGTGAAGAGGTGGGGCCAGGAGTTATGTCTCGACCCCTGCAACCACAAATAGGTGAGAACACACACACACACACACACACACACACACTAAGGACGTCAAAGGCAATGGGACCTGACGACGTGTTAAGATCACTCCCGCAAGAGGGAACAGAGATCTCAAAGACAGACGATGTAGCTCCTGAATTTTTAAGAACGGCGACAAACAAGAGGCACTGAATTCAGTTCCTCAAAAGAAACTTGGGCGAAAACTTAAGGAGCAGGAATAACAAGGGAACGACTGAATGAATGAGTGTAAGAAAGGGAAAGAGTAACAAGTGGAGTTCAGCAAGGTTGGTTTTTAGAACCAGTATAGTTTCTGCTGTATGTGAATGATATGTCAGAAGAGGTAAAGTCATACGTATCCCTGTCTGTAGTCCCTCAGACACCTTCTGATCTTCAACCATTCTTCTCTGTTGATAAGTAAGACACATGTGCAACAGTTAGGTAACTTTATTCCGAAGCGTTTTGCCTGCACAGTACGTAAGCTTCTTCAGTCGAATGCAGAGGAGGCAGCAAAAGTAGGAGAGATGTAAAGATGGAACGATCAGTAAAGACAATAGAGCTGAAGTCTTCTCCAGGCTGGAAGACTGATCATCTCACAACTACTTCTTATTCACCATCCTCTGTATTCGACTGAAGAAGTCTACTACGTGGTCGAAAAAATTCCACAGTAAAGATACCCAACTGTTGTACATATGTCTTACTCACTTTCCTCCTTGGCGACGAGTCGTGCTTCCTTATAATTAATTAAATGGTTGTAGGAGTTTCATCAAGTCGTCCATCTACTGCTGTACTGGTGTTCCGAAATGCGTATTTGAAAGTCTCTGAATGTTTCGCCGATGTACATTTGGATGCAACTGTTGGTGTCCCTGAAACTGTTGGTGTCCCTTTCTGGTGATGTCCTTGATTGTGTCCTTGATTGTGGTGGATGTAGTGATAGCTGTTTGCAAGTCGGTGCAGAAGAGATGTTGGAAACGTGTCTGGCAATGGCTTCAGTAGGGGACTGAACACATCGACTCAAACTCCTGCTCGTCCTCTACCGTTCTTCTCTGTATTGGACTGTAGAAGCCACTGGCTGGCGAAAGATTCCCAAATGTTGGACAAATGTTTCATTCTTCAACTTGTCGCTTTTTTCTAAACCATTTACACTACAACTCACGAAACTGTAATAACACACTGGCAAACAAACCACGGTACTGGTGGGGTTAGAAACCATGGCAAGTGAGTCGTAAAACTCTAGGTCAGTGCGTAAGCCACTGGGCCACCTGGCTACAGTAAGCCACTGGGCCACCTGGCTACAGTAAGCCACTGGGCCAGCTGGCTACAGTAAGCCACTGTGCCAGCTGGCTACAGTAAGCCACTGGGCCAGCTGGCTACAGTAAGCCACTGGGCCAGCTGGCTACAGTAAGCCACTGGGCCAGCTGGCTACAGTAAGCCACTGGGCCAGCTGGCTACAGTAAGCCACTGGGCCAGCTGGCTACAGTAAGCCACTGGGCCAGCTGGCTACAGTAAGCCACTGGGCCAGCTGGCTACAGTAAGCCACTGGGCCAGCTGGCTACAGTAAGCCACTGGGCCAGCTGGCTACAGTAAGCCACTGGGCCAGCTGGCTACGGTAAGCCACTGGGCCAGCTGGCTACAGTAAGCCACTGGGCCAGCTGGCTACAATGAAATTCACACCTAGTTGGATGAATCTTATTGTAGCCAACTGGCCCAGTTGTTTATGCACTGGCCTGGAGTTTAGCGACTCACTCGCCACGGGTTCTAACCTCACCCGTATCGTAGTCCATTTACATCACATCTTTCGGCGGTATCACTCTAGTTGAGACGATGATGCTGTGTACACGGCGCCTACAATCACTGATGAAGTGACGAGGATAGCGAAGCTTGGTAAATACTTGTTCGATGAAAGAGCTCGCCTTTTCAAGGAATTCACTACTGAAGATACGGAGGGCAACGAAGGGGAGCAAGATGGCTGCCCAGATAACAATTACCCAGGGCTGCCCCGAGTGACTGGCCATCGCTGCGTCATTACCCCCTAGCTGCGCCTCCCTCAAGTAATTACCCACGTTGACGCCGTCTTCGGCGACGCCAAAGACAGCGTCAACGTGGGTAATTACTTGACGGAGGCGCAGCCAGGGAGAGTGACGCAGCGATGGCCAGAGTCACTCGGGGCAGCCCGGGGTAATTGTTATCTGGGCAGCCATCTTGCTCCCTTCATCACCTGCTTCGTCTCCTCCAAACCCACCCCTCTCTCCTTCCCCTACCCCTCTCCTTCCCCTACCCCTCTCCTTCCCATCCCCAGTCGCTGAGGCTCTCACGCTACCCCCGTCCCTTATCACCATTACACCCTTGCCCTCACCTTTACCTCTGACATACTTTTGAAGGGTTTCGAGAGCTTTCCTACTCCCGGAACCCGGCGCTGAGATAGGCTTGTCTGGTGCTTGCCTGCTCACTCAGGCTCTTGTTGCTGTCGGCCCGCTGGTCCATTTATCCATCACAGTCTGGTTGATCTGGCACTTGACTGAGGTATTTGTCGAGTTTCCTCTTGAAGACTTCTACATTTGTTCCGGCAGTGTTTATAATGTCTTCTGGCAGAGTGCTGAATAATCTGGGACCAAGGATGTTAATACAGTGATCTCTTATGGTAGCCACGGCGCCCCTGCTTTTCACTGAGTTTATATTGTATTTTCTCCAGTATCTCTCACTCCAGCATGTTGTTTCGGAGGTGTGCAGATTTGGGACTAGACCGTCAAGCATCTTTCACGTATAAATTATCATATACCTCTCTCTCCTACACTGAGTACATATTTAGGATTTTAAAGCACTCGCTGTAATATAAATGTTTCACCGGCTCTTTGTGGGGTGTAGACGAGCTCTCTACATATCTGTTCCGACTCTGATACATCTCTTGCCCTGAATGGAGCCGCAAACACTCAGTACTCTAAGAGAGAGAAGGCACAAGTGGCATCATTTTCCTTCTGTTGAATATTCTCGTTATCCATGCTGTCATGTTCCTGGCTGTCGTGACAGTTGCCTTATTGTGTTCTTTAAAAGATAGGTCAGCTAACATTATTACCTGGAGTTTACCTGGAGAGAGTTTCGGGGGTCAACGCCCCCGCGGCCCGGTCTGTGACCAGGCCTCCTGGTGGATCAGCGCCTGATCAACCAGGCTGTTGCTGCTGGCTGCACGCAAACCAACGTACGAGCCACAGCCCGGCTGATCAGGGCTCTATTTGTTAATCTTGCGTTCTGCATTAGAGTTCTTCATTCTTTCCATAACTAAGCAGTTGAAACTTGTCACCAGTGAACGTTATCTTATTCTTTACCGTCCACTAGAAGACTTCATTATATTCTTGAAAGTGTCAAGTGTTTTCTACCAAGATAATTTTCATGCTTATTGTAACATCATCTGCAAATGATGATATGAATCTGTGGCGAGCGTTTTTGTCTCTGTCCGCTATGAGCTTTAGAAACAGTATAGGCACCAGGACCGGGCCTTGTGGTACCGAACTTTATTAGGTTTTGCCGCCTAAGCGGCTAGTTTATTGTGCACCCATATCCATCCAGTGGACGGTAAGGATGCAAAAAAAAGAGTTTATGAACAAGGCCCCAACAAGGTAAACAAGAATAAATCTGGATATATCTACAATTGTTTCATTTGATGCAGGTAAATTTAAGATATTTGCTAAAAATGTTTGATATCTTATTTTCATTCAACTAGATATATATCACATATTTCGTAGGTTATTTTATTGTATATATATTGATTAATATGTGGACAATGAAACACATAGTGTTCATAAGGCGTCCCGTAGCTCGATTGGTAGCGAAATCTCCCACCGTGCCTAGCAAGTGCCCACCGTGCCTAGTAAGTGTCCACCGTGCCTAGCAAGTGCTCACTGTGCCCAGCAAGTGCTCACCGTGCACAGCAAGTGCCCATCGAGCCTAGTAAGTGTCCACTGCGCCTAGCAAGTGCCCACCGTGCCTAGCAAGTGCTCACTGTGCCCAGCAAGTGCTCACCGTGCACAGCAAGTGCCCATCGAGCCTAGTAAGTGTCCACTGCGCCTAGCAAGTGCCCAGAGTGCTAAGCAAGTGCCCACCGTGCCTAGCAAGTGCCCACCGTGCCTAGCAAGTGCCCACCGTGCCTAGCAAGTGCCCACCGTGCCCAGCAAGTGCCCACCGTGACTAGCAAGTGCCCACCGCGCCTAGCAAGTGCCCACCGTGCTTTACAAGTGCCCATGGTGTCTAGCAAATGCCCACCGTGCCTAGAAAGTGCCCACCGTGCCCAGCAAGTGCCTAACGTGCCCAGCAAGTGCCCATCGTGCCTAGCAAGTACCCATTGTGCCCACCGTGCCCAGCAATTGTCCACCGTGCCTATCAAGTGCCCACCGTGCCTAACAAGTGCCCACCGTGCCTAGCAAGTGCCCACCGTGCCCAGCAAGTACCCACGGTGCCTAGCAGGTGCCCACCGTGCCCAGCAAGTGTTTACCGTGCCTAGCAAGTGCCCACTGCGTCTAGCAAGTGCCCACCGTGCCCAGTAAGTGTCCACCGTGCCTAGCAAGTGCCCACCGTGCCTAGCAAGTGCCTGCCGTGCCTAACAAATGCCCACCGTGCCTAGCAAGTGCCTACGGTGCCTAACAAGTGCCCACCGTGCCTAGCAAGTGCCCACCGTGCCCACAAGCCTTCCACAACAAGAAATTCTATGAAACAAAAAAATATATATGCGTCTTATATGCCGTACTTTCCGGCATATAAGACGCTCTTTTTTCACAAAAGTCTTGGAAAATCAAGCTGCGCCTTATATGCTCAAGGTCAGGATGATGGGAAGACTCTTGTAATGTTACGTTATAAGTGACTGGAAAGATCAACTTACATGCTCGTGCGCTTTATAGGCCGGAAAATACGAAATTATAGATACCTTTTGTGTGTACATGGTGGGCATGATGTGTACATGGTGTGTACATGGGTATATGGTAGGCATGGTATGCACATGGTGTGCGCATGGGTACATGGTGAGCATGGTGTGTACATGGGTATATGGTGGGCATGGTATGAACAGGGTGTGTACATGGGTACATGGTAGGCATGGTGCGTACATGGGTATATGGTGGGCATGGTATGCACATGGTGTGTACATCGGTATATGGTAGGCATGGTGTGTACATGGGTACATGGTGGGCATGATATGTACAAGGTGTGTACATGGGTATATGGTGGGCATGGTAGGCACAGGGTGTGTATATGGGTACATGGTAGGCATGGTGTGTACATGGGTATATGGTGGGCATGGTATGCACATGGTGTGTACCAGTGGTGGGTGTGGCGTGTACATGGGTACATGGTGGGCACGGTGGGTACCAGTGGTGGGCGTGGCGTGTACATGGGTACATAGTGGGCATGGTGGGTACCAGTGGTGGGCGTGGCGTGTACATGGGTACATGGTGGGCATGGTGGGTACCAGTGGTGGGCGTAGCGTGTACATGGGGACAATGGTGGGCATGGTGGGTACCAGTGGTGGGCGTGGCGTGTACATGGGTACATGGTGGGCATGGTGGGTACCAGTGGTGGGCGTGGCGTGTACATGGGTACATAGTGGGCATGGTGGGTACCAGTGGTGGGCGTGGCGTGTACATGGTACATGGGGGGGCAGGGGGGTACCAGAGGTGGCGTGGCGTGTACAGGGTACATAGTGGGCATGGTGGGTACCAAGGTGGGCGTGGCGTGTACATGCGTATAAGTGGGGATGGTGGTACCAGTGGGGGGCGTGGCGTGTACATGGTACATGGTGGGCATGGTGGGTACCAGTGGTGGGCGTGGCGTGTACATGGGTACATAGTGGGCATGGTGGGTACCAGTGGTGGGCGTGGCGTGTACATGGGTAAAATGGTGGGCAAGGTGGGCCCCCAGTGGTGGGCGTGGCGTGTACATGGGTACACAGTGGGCATGGTGGGTACCAGTGGTGGGCGTGGCGTGTACATGGTAACATAGTGGCAGTGGGTACCAGTGGGGGGCAGCGAAGGGATGGGGTAAAATGGGTTTTTGGTGGGCCAGGGGTTTAAAAAGGGTGGGTCTTTTTTTTTGCTTTCTTTTATTTTTGGAAAACAGGGGTTTTACTTAAATTGGGGGCTTGGTGGGTCCCCCCGGGGTTGGTTTGGGCCAGGAAGGTAAAAGGGTCTTTTGGGTATTTTGGGGGGTTTAGGAAATTGGATATGGGCAGGAGGAAAATTTTTTAAATTTGGGGGGTTTAATGAAAGGGGTTTCTTCCTTGGGGGGTGTGGGGCCCTTTCTTTCCCTTCCTTCCTCTTCTTTCTGGGGAGGTCCTTGTGTGGGCGCCTTTTCCCCCGGGGGTCTATCCTAGGGGGGGAACCCTTGGTGGGCCTCTTTCTTCCTTCTTTCCGGGTCTCCTTACTGGGTACCTTGGTGGGCGGGAACCCCTTTTCCTCTTTTCCTGGGTAATATCTTGGGGGGGTAATTTTCCCTTTTCCTTCCAATGGGATCATTTGGTGGGGGGGGGCCCTCTTCTTTTTTTTCCTCTGTGGGATTTGGGGAAAAGTTGGGCGTCTTTTATCTTATTCCTCTGGGTACCTTGGGGGTGTGGGGTTTCTTTAAATTCTTTGGGGGGGACCATTGGGGGGGGCCCCTTTCTTCCTTTCTTCTCTTTTGACAGGGGAAGGGGGGGAATCCCTTATTCCTCTTGTTTTTTGGGTCCCCTTGGGTGGGAACCATTTCTTCCTTTAGTGGTTTCTCCTTTGGGGGTGGGGAATCCTTTTCTTTTTTTTTGTTCAAAAAAAATTTGGGGAATTTTTTCTTTTGTGGATACCCCTTTGTGTGGGAACCTCTTTTTTCTCCTTTTCCTTTTCCTCTTCTTCCTCTGTGGTTCCCCTTGTGTGGGCCCCCTTTTCTTTTTTTTCCCTTGTGGATCCCCTTGGGGGGAAACCTCTTTTTCCTCTTCTTCCTCTGGGGATCACCTTGTGGGGAAACCTTTTCTTCCTTTTTCCCTCTGGGGGTCCCCCTTGTGTGGGAACCTCTTTTTTTCCTCTTCTTCCTTGTGGATCCCCCTTGTGGGGAACCTCTTTTTCCCTTTTTTTGTGGTTCCCTTGTGGGGGCCCCCTCTTCTTCCTCTTCTTCCTTGTGGTTCCCTTGTGTGGGAACCTCTTTTCCTTTTGTGGTCCCCTTGTTTTGGGAAACCCTCTTCTTCCTCTTTTTCCTCTGTAGATCCCCTTGTGGGGGAAACCTTTCTTCTTCCTCTTCTTCCTCTGGGGGTTAACCTTGGGGGGGAAACCTCTTTTTCCTCTGGGGGATCCCCTTGTGTGGGAACCTCTTTTTCCCTTTTTTTCCTTGTGGATCCCCTTTGTGGGGGAACCCTTTCTTCTTCCTTGGGGAAATCCCCTTTGGGGTTTGGTGGGAACCTTTTTTCCCCTCTTTTCCTCTGGGATCCCTTGTGGGGAAAACCTTTTTCTTCCTCGGTGGATCCCCCCTTGTGGGGGAACCCCTCTTCTTCCTCTGGGGATCCCCTTGGTGGGAACCTTTTTTCCTCTTTTTCCCTCTGTGGATAAACCCTTTGTGTGGGAACCTCTTCTTCCTTTTTTGGGGAAACACTTGGGGGGAACCTTTCTTCCTCTTCTTCCTCTGTGGTTTCCCTTGTGTGGGAACCTTTTTCCTTTCCCTCTGGGGGAACCCCTTGTGGGGGAAACCCTCTTCTTCCTTTTTTCCCTTTCTTGGGTGGTTCACCTTGTTTTGGGAAACCTCTTTTCCTTTTTTGTGGATCACCTTGTGGGGGAAAAACCCTTCTTCCTTTCTTCCTCTGTGGATAACCTTGTGGGGGAAAATCTTCTTCCTTTTTTCCCTCTGGGGGATCACCTTGTGGGGGAAACCTTTTCTTCCTTTTTTTGGGGGTTCCCCCTTGTGGGGGAAACCTTTCTTTTTCCCTCTTTTTCCCTTCTGTGGATCCCCTTGTGGGGGAACCTTTTTTCCTTTCCTTCTGTGGAAAACCTTGTGTGGGAACCTCTTTTTCCCTCTTTTTCCTCTGTGGTCACCTTGTGGGGGAAAACATCTTCTTCCTCTTTTTTTGGGTCCCTTGTGGGGGCCCTTTTCCTTCCTTTTTTTGTGGATCCCCCTTGTTTTGGGAAACCCCTCTTTTCCTTTTTTGTGGACACCTTTGTGTGGGAACCCCCTTTCTTCCTTGGGATCCCCTTGGGGGGAAAAACCTCTTTTTTCCTTTTTTCCCTTCTGGGGAAATCACCTTGGGGGGGAAACCTCTTCTTCCTTTTTTGTGGATAAATTGGGTGGGAACCTCTTCTTCCTTTTTTGTGGATCACTTTTTGGGGACCTCTTTTTTCCTTTTTTGTGGATCACCTTGTGGGGGAAACCTTTCTTCCTCTTTTTCCCTCTGTGGATCCCTTTGGGGGGGGAAAAAATCTTCTTCCTTTCTTTTCTGTGGATAAACCTTGGGGGGGAAAACCTTTTTTTCCTTTCTTTTCTGTGGATCACCTTGTGTGGGAAACCTCTTCTTCCTTTTTTGTGGTCACCTTGTGGGGGAAACCTCTTCTTCCTTTTTTTGTGGATCCCCTTGTGGGGGAAACCTCTTCTTCCTCTTTTCCCTTCTGTGGTTCACCTTGTGGGGGGAACCCTCTTTTTCCCTCTTCTTTTTGTGGTTCACCTTGTGTGGAACCCTTTTTTTCCTCTTTTTTTTCTGTGGATCCCTTTGTGGGGGAACCTTTTTTTTCCTCTGTGGTTTTCATCTTTTTTGGGGGAAACCCTCTTCTTCCTTGTGGATCCCCTTGTGGGGGGAACCTCTTCTTTTTTTTGTGGATACCTTGGGGGGGGGAAACCTCTTCTTCCTCTGTGGATCATTTTGGGGTTGGGAACCTCTTTTTCCCTTTGGGGACCCACCTTGGGGGGAAACCTTTTCCCTTCCTCTGTGGATCATTTGTTTGGGAATTTCCCTCTTCTTTCCTCTGTGGATCCCTTGTGTGGGAACCCTTTTTCCCCTTCTTTTCGTGGATCCCCTTTGGTGGGGAAAAACCTCTTTTTTCCCTCTTTTTCCCCTTTCTGGGGAAACCCCTTTTGGGGGGAACCTTTCTTTTGTGGATCCCCTTGTGGGGGAAAACCCTTTTTCCCCTTGGGGTTTTTCTTTTCTTCCTTTTTTGGGGTCACCTTGTGGGGGAACCTCTCTTCCTTTTTTTGTGGTCCCTTGTGTGGGAACCTCTTCTTCCTTTTTTGGGGATCCCCTTGGGGGGGAAACCTCTTCTTCCTCTGTGGTTCACCTTGTGTGGGAACCCTTCTTCCTCTGGGGTTTCCCCTTGGTGGGGGAAAAACTCTTTTTTTGGTGGATAAATTCTTGTGGGGAAACCTTTTTTCCCTCTGGGGATCCCCTTGTGTGGGAACCTCTTTTTCCCTTTGGATCCCCTTTGGTGTGGGAACCCCCTTCCCTTCCTTGTGGATCATTTTGGGTGGGAACCTCTTTTTTCCCTTGGGGTTCACCTTTGGGGTGGGCCCTTCTTCTTTTTGTGGACCCTTTGTGTGGGAACCTCTTTTTCCCTTTTTTGTGGTTCACCTTGTGGGGGAACCTTTTTTCCCTTGTGTTTCCCTTGTGGGGGGCCCCCTTTCTTTTCCTTCTGGGGATCACTTGTGGGGAACCCTTTTTTCCCCTTGGGGAAAATCACCTTTTTTTGGGAAATCTTCTTCCTTGTGGATCCCCTTTGTGGGGGAAACCCCTCTTCTTCCTCTGTGGATCCCCCGGGTGTGGGAACCTCTTCTTCCTCTTTTCCCTTTTGGGGGAACCCTTTTTGGGAAACCTCTTGTTTCCTCTTTTTCCCTCTGTGGATAAACCTTGTGGGGGAACCTTTTTTCCCTTGGGATCCCTTGTGGGGGAAACCCTCTTCTTCCTCTGTGGTCCCTTGGGGGGGAAACCCTTTCTTCTTTTTGGGTTTACCTTGTGGGGGAACCTTTTCTTCTTTTTGGGGGTTTAAACCTTGTGGGGGAAACCCTTTCTTCTTCCTCTGTGGATCCCCTTTGTTTGGGGAACCTCTTTCCTTCTGGGATACCTTTTGTGTGGAACCTCTTTTTCCTCTGTGGATCCCTTGTGGGGGAAAACCTCTTTTTCCTCGGGTGGTTTTCACCTTGTTGGGACCTTTTTTCTGTGGTTCACCTTGTGTGGGAACCTTTCTTCCTTTTGGGGAAACACCTTGTGGGGGAAAACCTTTTCTTCCTTTCCCTCTGGGATCCCCTTGTTGGGAACCTCTTTTTCCTTTTTTTGTGGACACTTGTTTTTTGGGGGAACCTCTTTTTTCCTCTGTGGTTTCCCTTTGTGGGGAAAACTTTTTCCTTGTGGATCCCCTTTTGTGTGGGAACCTCTTTTTTTGTGGATCCCCTTTTGGTGGGGGAAAAAATTTTCTTCCTCTGGGGTTCACCGTGTGTGGGTTTACCCTCTTCTTCCTTTTGTGGCCCCTTTTGTGTGGGAACCTCTTTTTCCCTTGGGTCCCCTTTGTGGGAACCTCTTTTTTCCTTTTTTTTGGGTTTCACCTTTTTGGGGAACCTTTTTCCCTTTCTGTGGTTCCCCCTTTTTGGGGGGAAACCCTCTTTTCTGTGGACACCTTGTTGTGGGAACCTTTTTTCCTTTTCCCCTTTTCTTCCTTTTTGGGGGATCACCTTTTTGTGGGAACCTCTTTTCCTCTGGGGTTCACCTTGTGTGGGCCCCTTATTTTCCTTGTGGATCCCTTGTGGGGGAAACCCTTTTTCCTCTGTGGATCATTGTGTGGGAACCTCTTTTTTCCCTTGTGGATCACCTTGTGGGGGAAAAACCTTTCCCTTCCTTTGGGGAAATTTTATTTTTTGGGGGGAACCTCTTCTTCCTCTTTTTCCTCTTGGATAACCTTGTGTGGGACCTCTTCTTCCTCTTTCCCTTTCCTCTTCTTCCCTCTTTTCCCCCTTTTGGATCCCCTTGTGTGGGAACCTCTTCTTCTTGTGGCCCACTTGTGTGGGAACTCTTTTCCTTTCTTTTGGGTTTCCCCTTGTGGGGGGAACCTTTTCTTCCTCTTTTCCCCTGTGGTTTCCCCTTGTGGGGGAAACCTTTCTTTTCCCGGTGGGATAAACCCTTGTGGGGGAAACCTCTTTTCCCCTTGTGGATAAACCCTTGTGTGGGAACCTTTTCTTCCTTTCCCTCGGGGTTTTTTCCCTTGTGGGGGAAACCCTTTTCTTCCTCTGGGGGTAACCTTTGTTTTGGGAAAACCTCTTTTTCCCTTTGTGGATCACTTGTTGGGAACCTTTTTTCCCTCTTTTCCTCTTGGTCACCTTGTGGGGGAACCCTTTCTTCTTCCTCTTCTTTCCTTTTTTTTGGGGATCCCCTTGTTGGGAACCCTCTTCTTCCCTTTTTCCCCTTTTCCCTTTTCCCCCTTTCCCTCTGTGGTTTCCACCTTGTGGGGGGAACCCTCTTTTTCCTCTTCTTCCTTTTCCCCTTTTCCTCTTCTTCCTTTTGGGATCACCTTGTGTGGGAACCTCTTCTTCCTCTGTGGCCCCCCTTGTGGGGGAAAACCTCTTATTCTCTTCTTTCTTGGATAAATTTTGTGGGGGAAACCCTTTTCTTCCTCTTTTCCCTTGGGGAAAATCCCCATCAACCCTTGTTGGGAACTTCTTCTTCCTTTTTTGTGGTTTCCCCTTTTGTGGGGGAAAACCTTTTTTCCTTTTTTTCCTTTTTGTGGTCACCTTGTGTGGGAACCTTTTCCCTTTTCCTTTTCCCTTTCCTCTGTGGTTTCCCTTGTGGGGGAAACCCTTTTTTCCTTTATTTCTTCTTTCCCTCTTTTCCTCTGTGGCCCAAATTGTGGGGGAAACCTCTTTTTCCTTGTGGATCCCTTGTGGGGGAACCTTTTCTTCCTCTTCTTTTCTTGGATAAACTTTTTTGGGAACCTCTTCTTCCTTTCTTTTTTGTGGTTTCCACCTTGTGTGGGAACCTCTTCTTTTTTTCCTTGGGGAAATTCCCCTTGTGTGGGAATTTCTTTTTCCCTCTTTTCCTCTGTGGATCCCTTGTGGGGGAAAACCCTTTTTCTTCCTCTTCTTCCTTGTGGATAAACCTTGTTTTTTTCCCCCCCCCCTTTTTGGGGACCCCCCCCCCCCCCTTCCTTTTTCCCCTTGTGGGGAACTTTTTTTCCCTTTCCCTTCCCTGTGGCCCCTTGTGTGGGAACCTCTTTTCCCTTTTTCTTCCTCTGGGGAAATCCCCCTTGTGGGGGAACCTCTTTTCCCTCTTTTTCCCTCTGTTTTTTCACCTTTTGTGGGGGCCCTTTCTTCTTCCTCTTCTTCCTTGTGGTTCCCCTTTTGTGTGGAACTTTTTTTTTCCTTCTTTTTCCCTCTTTTGGATCCCTTGTGTGGGAACCTCTTTTCCTTTTTTCCCTTCTGTGGATCCCCTTGTGGGGGAAAACCTCTTTTTCCCTCTTTTCCTCTTGGGTTTCCCAACCTTTTTTTGGGAAACCCTCTTCTTCCTTTTCTTCCCCCCTGTGGATAAATTGGTGGGGAACCTCTTCTTCCTTTTTTCCCTTCTGGGGGGTTCCTTGTGTGGGCCCCTTTTTCCTTTCTTCCTTGGGGAAATCACCTTGTGTGGGAAACCCTCTTCTTTTTTTGTGGACCCACCTTGTGTAAAAACCCCCTTTCTTCCTCTTTTTCCCTTCTGTGGATCCCCTTTTTTGGGGGAAAACCTTTTCCCCTTCCTTTTTTTTTTTTGTGGATCACCTTGGGGGGAACCCTTTTCTTTTTCTTTTTTGTGGATCCCTTGTGGGGGAAACTCTTCTTCTCTGTGGACCCATCTTGTTTTGGGAAAACTCTTCTTCCTTTTTTTGTGGATCACCTTGTGGGGGAAACCTTTTTTCCCTTATCTTTTTCCCTTCTGTGGACCCAAATTTTTGGGGGAAACCCTTTTTTCCCTTTTCTTTTTTTCCTTTTTTTGGGGTCACCTTGTGTGGGAACCTCTTTTTTCCTTTCTGTGGTTTCATCTTGGGGGGAACCTCTTTCCCTTTTTTTGTGGATACCTTGTGGGGGAAACCTTTCCCTTCCTTTCTTTTTTTCGGGGGATCACCTTTGTGGGAAAACCCTTTTTTCCTCTTCTTCTTCGGGTGGTTCCCCCTGGGGGGGGAAAACCTCTTCTTCCTCTGGGGTTTTCTTCTTGTTGGGAACCTCTTTTCCTCGGGAAAAAATTCCTTGTTTTGGGAAAATTTTTTTCTTTCCCTTTTTTGGGGAAATCACCTTGTGGGGGGAAAACCTTTTTTCTTTCCTTTTTCTGTTAAACCTTGTGGGGAACCTCTTTTTCCCTCGGGGGGATCACCTTGTGTGGGAACTTTTCTTCCCTCTGTGGGATCACCTTGTGGGGGAAAACCTTTTTCCCTTTCCTTTTTTGGGGGGATTCCAAACCTTGTGTGGGAACCTTTTTTTCTGTGGATCACCTTGTGTGGGAAAAACCCTTTTTCCCCTTTCCATTTTTTCCTTTTTTCCCCCTCTGTGGATCCCCCTTGGGGTGGGGGAACCTCTTTTTTCCTGTGGATACCTTGTGGGGGAAAACCTCTTTTTCTTTTTCTTGTGGATCCCCTTGTGTGGGCCTTTTTCTTTCTGTGGATCACCTTGTGGGGGAAACCCCCTTTTTCTTTTTTCCTCTGGGGTTTTAAAATTTGTGTGGGAACCTCTTCTTCCTCGGTGGTTCACCTTGTGTGGGGTATTTTGGGCTTGGGGGGATTTTTGGGGAAATTTGGGTGGGGGGAAACTTTTCTTCCTCTGTGGATCCCCCCTTGTGGGGGAAACCCTTTCTTTTTTCCTCTGTGGATAATCTTGTTTTGGGAACCTCTTATTCCTCTGTGGATCCCCTTGTGTGGGAAACCCCCTTCTTCTGTGGAAAACCTTTTGTGTGGGAACCTCTTCTTCCTCTTCTCTTTTTGTGGATAAACC
This sequence comes from Cherax quadricarinatus, assembly GCF_026875155.1. Lineage (NCBI taxonomy): Eukaryota > Metazoa > Arthropoda > Malacostraca > Decapoda > Parastacidae > Cherax > Cherax quadricarinatus. Next base: position 29,744,000 of record NC_069424.1, read on the forward strand.
TTGTGGGGGGGACCCTCTTTTTCCCTCTGGGGGATCATCTTTTTTTGGGAACCCTTTTTCTTCCTCTGTGGATCACCTTGTGGGGGGAAACCCTCTTTTCTGGTGGATCACCTTGTGTGGGAACCTTTCTTCCTCTTGGGATCATCTTGTGGGGGGAACCTCTTTTTCCTTGTGGTTCCCTTGTGGGGGAAAACCCCCCTTCTTTGTGGATAACCTTGTGTGAGAAACCCCTTCTTCCTCGTGGTTAAACCTTGTGGGAAAAACCCTCTTTTCCTTTTTGATCACCTTTTTGTGGGAAACCCCTCTTCTTCCTCTGGGTCACCTTGTGTGGGAAACCCTTTCTTTTCCTCTGTGGCCCCCCCCTTGTGTGGGAACCTCTTTTTCCTCTGTGGATCCCTTGTGGGGGCCCCCTTTTCCTCTGTGGATCACCTTTTTGTGGGAACTCTTTTTCCCTCTTTTTCCCTCTTTTTGGACCCCCCGGTGTGGGAATCTTTTTTCCTCTTCTTCCTCTGGGGGATCACCTTTGTGGGGGAAACCCTCTTTTTTCCCCTTGGGATCCCCTTGTGGGGGGAAAACCCCCCTTCTTCCTCTGTGGTTTCCACCTTGTGTGGGAACCTTTTCTTTGTGGATCCCCTTGGTGTGGGAATTCTTTTTCCCCTCTTTGGACCCAACCTTGGGGGTTTGGGGGAAACCTTTCTTCTTCCCTCTGTGGATCAATTGTGTGGGAACCTTTCTTCTGTGGATCCCCTTTTCCCTGTGGGAACCTTTTCTTCCTCTGTGGTTCCCTTTTTGTGGGAACACCCCTTCTTCCCCCTGGGGAAATCCCCTTGTGGGGGAAAACCCCTCTTCTTCTGTGGAAAACCTTGTGGGGGAACCCTTTTTCTTCCTCTGTGGAATCCCCTTGTGTGGGAACCTTTTTTTCCCCCTGTGGATCACCTTGTGGGGGAAACCCTCTTTTCCTTGTGGATCACCTTGTGTGGGAACCTCTTTTCCCTTTCTGTGGACACCTTGTGGGGGGAAACCTTTTCCCTTTCCTCTGTGGTTCACCTTGGGTGGGAACCCTCTTTTTCCCTCTGTGGATCACCTTGTGGGGAAAACCCTTTTCTTCCTCTGTGGATCACCTTGTGGGGGAAAACCTTTTTTTTCCTTTCTTATTCGGTGGATCACCTTTGGGGGAAACCTTTTCTTCCTCTGTGGATAAAAGGGGGTGGGGAAAACCTCTTCTTTCCTTTTTTCCTCTGTGGTTCCCTTGTGTGGGAACCTTTCCCCCCCTTGTGGATCACCTTGTGGGGGGGGAACCTCCTTTTTTTCCCTGTGGATCCCCATGGGGTGGGAACCCTTTTTCCCCCTTTTCTCTGTTTTTTCACTTTGTGTGGGAACTTTTCCCTTCCTCGGGGTTTCCCCTTGTGGGGGGAAACCTCTTCTTCCTCTGGGGTACCTTGTTTTGGGAACCTCTTCTTCCTCTTCTTCCTTTTGTGGATCACCTTGTGTGGGAACCTCTTTTTCCCTCTGGGGGTTTACCTTGTGTGGGAACCTCTTCTTCCCTGTGGATCCCCTTGTGGGGGAAACCCTCTTCTTCCTCTTCTCCTCTGTGGATCCCCTTGTGGGGGAAACCCTTTCTTTTTTCCCCTCTTCTTCCTTTCTTCCTCTTTTGGTAACCTTTGGTGGGAAAACTCTTCTTCCTCTGTGGATCCCCTTTTTTGTGGGAACCCTTCTTCCCTCTTCTTCCTCGTGGATCACCTTGTGGGGGAACTCTTTTTCCCCTCTTCTTCCTCTGTGGTTCCACTTGTGGGGGAAAACCTCTTTTCCTCTGAGGATCCCCCTTGTGGGGGAAACCCCCTTTCTTCCTCTGTGGTTTCCCTTGTGGGGGAATCTCTTCTTCCTTTTTTCCTTGTGGTTCCCCTTGGGTTTTGGGAACCCTCTTCTTCCCCCTGTGGGTCCCCCTTGGGGGGGGGAAAAACCTCTTCTTCCTCTGGGGGATCCCCCCTTGTAGGGAAACCCCTTTCTTCTTCCTCTTCTTCCTCTGTGGATAAACCTTGTTTGGGAAAACCCCCTTTTTATTTTTCCTCTGTGGATCACCTTGTGTGGGAACCCCCTTTTTCCTCTTTTTCCCTTCTGTGGATCCCTTGTTTTGGGAAAAACCCTCTTTTCCTCTGTGGTTTCCCCCTTGTGTGGGAACCTTTCTTCCTCTTTTCCCCTCTGTGGATCATTTGTGTGGGAAACCCTTTCTTTTTTCCTCTTCTTCCCTCTGTGGATCCCCTTTGTGTGGGAACCCCCCCTTTTCCCTCTGTGGTTCCCCCTTGTGGGGGAAACCCTCTTCTTCCGCTTTTCCCTTTGGGTGGATCCCCTTGTGGGGGAAACCCTTTCTTCCCCCTCTTTTCTCGGGGGAAATAACCTTTTTGGGGGAAAACCTCTTCTTCCCTCTTCCCTTTTTTTCCCTTTTGTGGTTTCCCCCTTTTGGGGGGAAACCCCCTTCTTCTTTGTGGTTTTCACCTTGTGGGGGCCCTCTTTTTTCCCCTGGGGGATCACCTTGGGGGGGGGAAACCCTTCTTCTTCCTCTTTTGGGGCAATTGTGTGGGAACCTCTTCTTCCTCTGTGGATAAACCTTGTGTGGGAAACTTTTTTTCCTTCTTCCTCTGTGGACACCTTTTGTAAAAACCCTTTCTTCCTCTTCTTCTCTGGGGAAATCCCCCGTGTGGGGGGAAACCTTTTTCCTTTTCTTCCTTTTTGGGGAAATCACCTTGTGGGGAATCCTCTTCTTCCCCCTTTTCCCTTTTTCTTCCTCTGTGGATCCCTTGTGGGGGAAAACCTTTCTTCCCCTTTTTCCCCTTTTTCCTCTTTTTACCCTCTGGGATCCCCTTGTGGGGAACCTCTTTTCCCCCTTGTAGACCCAACCTTGTGTGGGAAATTTTCTTCCTCTTTTTTCCTTTCTTCCTCTTTTTCCCTTGGGGATCCCTTGTGGGGGAAACCCCTCTTCTTCCTCTGGGGATCCCCTTGTGGGGGAACCTCTTCTTCCTCTGTGGGAATCACCTTGTTTGGGGAAAACCTTTTCTTCCTTTCTTCCTCTGTGGATACCTTGTGTGGGAATTTCCCTTTTTTCCTCTTTTCCCCTTTGGGTTTCACCTTGTGGGGGGAAACCCTTTTCCCTTTCCTTTTTCTTCCTATGTGGATCCCTTGTGTGGGAAAACCTTTCTTCCTCTTTTCCTTGTGGATCACCTTTGGGGAACTTTTTTTTCCCTTTTCTTCCTCTGTGGATCACCTTGTGTGGGGAATTTCCCTTTTCCCTCTTCTTCCTCGTGGTTTAAACCTTGTGTGGGAACCTCTTTTCCTCTTCTTCCCCCCCGTGGATAACCTTTGTTTTGGGAAACCCTCTTCTTCCCTTTTTGGATCCCCTTGTCGGGGAAACCTCTTCTTCCCTGTGGATAACCTTGTGTGGGAACCTTTTTTCCCCTTTTGTGACACCTTTTTGGTGGAAAACCTCTTTTCCTTTTCCCTTCCTCTTTTTCCCTCTTTTTTGTCTGAGGATAACCTTGTGTGGGAACCCTTTTTCTTCATTTTTTTCCTTTTCCCTTTCCTCTGTGGTTTCCCCTTTTTGTGGGAGCCCTTTTCTTCCTCTTTTTCCCCTTCTTCTTCCCTGTTTTTTCAATTGGGGGGGAAAACCCTCTTTTTCCCCCGTTCCTCTTCCTTCCCTGGGATAAATTTTGGCGGGAAACCTTTTTTTCCCCCTCTTCTTCCTCATTGGATCACCTTTTTGTGGGAAACCTTTTCCCCCCTCGGTGGCCTTCCCCTTGTGGGGGTTTTCCTTTTTTTACTTCTTTTCTTCCTGGTGGTTAATTTTGTGTGGGAAAACACCTCTTTCTTCCTCTTTTCCTCTTTCCTTACTTTCCTTTTTTTATCCTCGTGGACATCCCCGGGTTTGGGGGGAAATCCTTTTCCCTTTTTTAATTGTTTTTCTTCCCTTTCCTCTGGGGAAATTTAACCTTGGGGGGAAAACCCTTTTTCCCCTCGGGGGGGGGGAACCCTTGGCGGGGGAAAACCTCTTTCCCTTTTCCCCCCCCAAAGGGGGGGTAAAAAACCGGGGGGTGGGAAAACCCCCTCGGGGGAGGGGCCCCGGGCCCCTTTAAAAGGGAAGCCCCCTGGGGGGTCGGGGTCCGGGGGGGCCCGGGCCCTCCCCCTTTTTTCCCGCTTCCCCCCTTTTTTCCTTTCCCCTTTCCCTTCCCTCCCCCTTTTCCCCTTTTCCCCTTTTCACTTTTGGTTTCCCCCCCATTACCTTTCCTCCCACCCCTTTCCCCCAAAATTTTCCCCGGCCCTTTATATATCTTTTACTCTTCCCCACCCCCCCCCCCCCCCCCCCACCCCCCCCCCTTTCCCCCCCCCCCCCCCCCCCCCCCCCCCCCCCCCCCCCCTTTTCCCTTTTTCCCTCCCCTTCTGCCCCCCCCCCTCACCCTGCCCCTTCCTCCCCCTTACCCCTCCCTCCCCTGCCCCCCCTCACCCTACCCCCCTAATTTTCCCCCTTCCCTCACCCTCCCCTTCCCTCCCCCCTCCCCCTTCCCCTCACCCGGCCCTTCCCTCACTCTCCCCTTTCCCTCACCCCCCTTTCCCCACTCTGCCCCTCCCTCACCCTCCCATCCCTCACCCTACGCTCCCCCCCCCCTGCCCTCCCTCCCCCTGCCCCTCCTCCCCCCGGCCCCCCCCCCAAACCCTGCCCCTCCCTAAACCCTCCCCTTCCGTCCCCTCCCCACCCCTTCCCCCTCCCCATTCCCCCCCCCCCCTGCCCCTCCCCTCCCCCCTTCCTCCCCCTTCCCCCTGCCCCCCCCCTTCACGGGCCCCTCCCTAATCCCCCCCCCTCCCCTCCCCCCTACCCCCCCCCTAAATTCCTGCCCCCCCCCCCCTGCCCCTCCCCCCAATCCTGCCCCTTCCCTCCCCCCGGCCCCCTCCCCCCCAACCCCCCCTCCCCTCCCCCTCATGCTCCCCCCTCCCCTGCCCCTCCCCCCTCCCTCCCCCTTTCCCTTACCCTCCCCCTCCCCCCCCCTCCCCCTCCCTTACCCTCCCCCTCCCTCAACCCTGCCCGGCCCCCTCACCCCTGCCCCCCCTTTCACCCTGCCCCCCCTCTCCCCGGCCCCTCCCTCACTCTACCCTCCTTCACTCAAAACCCCTTTTCCTCACCCTGCCCCCTCCCCCGGGCCCCTCTCTCTCCCCCCCCCTCCCCTCCCCTGCCCCTCCCTCACTCTGCCCCCCCCTTTCCCCTTTGACCCCCCCTCACCCCTGCCCCCCCCTTTCCCCCCCTTTGGCCCTCCCCCCCCTGCCCTCCCTCCCCCGGGCCCCCCCCACTCCCCCCTGCCCCTCCCTCCCCCTGCCCCTCCCCCCAACCCGGCCCCCCCCCTCCCCTGCCCCCCCCTCACCCTGCCCCCTCCCCTCACCCGGGCCCCCCCCCTCACCCCCCCCCTCCCCCTCCCCCTCCCCCCCCCTCCCCTCCCCCTTTCCCTTTCACCCTCCCCGTCCCTCACCCTGTTTCCCCCCTCACCCTCCCCCTCCCTCACCCCTGCCCCCCCCTCTCCCCTCCCTCCCCCTTCCCCCTGCCCTCCCGCCCCTTTTGCCCCTTTCCTCCCCTTGCCCTCCCCTCACCCTGCCCCCCCCCTCACCCCCCCCTCACTCCCCCTGCCCTCACTAAACCCTGCCCCCTCCCCCCCTCCCCCTCCCCCACCCTGCCCCTCCTCCCCCTTTGCCCCCCCCCTAAACCCTCCCCCTCCCCCCCAACTTAATGTTTACTTTCGGGGGGATCACTCTCCAAAAACCCTTGATTGGGGACTGTCGCTTTTCCCTACCTGGCATCTGGGGTGTGGTCCCCTCCAGTGGGGTAAAGGGACTGAGAGCCCTGGTCTGGGGAAAAAGCTCACAGTAAACTAAAGAGACGGGTTTTAGGGAAGACCCTCACAGTGATGAGAGAAAAACTGGTCTGGGGAAAGCCCCTACAGTGAGGGATGGTTAGGGAAGACTCACAGGGGATGAGGGACTGGTCAGGGAAAAATTACAGGGGACTAAAGAGCTGGTCTGGGGAAGACCTCACAGTAAAGTGACTGGTCTAGTGAAAAACCTACATTTGACTGAGGGGAAAAGGTTTTGGGGAAAGTCCCACTGGGCGAGTCTGGTCTGGGGAAGACCCCACAGGAGGGGTTTGGTCTAGTGAAGCCCTCACGGTGTTGAGAGATGGACTGGGGAAAAGACCTCACAGGGGCTGGGGAGCTGGTCTGGGGAAAGCCCTTCACAGTGACTGAGGGGAAGGGACTAGGGAAGACCTCAAAAGTAATTTGAGAGGGGGGGACTAGGGAAGCCCTCACAGTGATGAGAGACTGGTCTAGTGAAGACCCCCCACAGTGGACGGGAAGAGACTGGTCTTGTGAAGACCCCCCACGTGGACTGAGGACACTGGACTAGGGAAAGACCCCACACGGTGACTGAGAGGCTGGACTAGGGAAGACCTCACAGTGACTGAGAGACTGGACTAGGGAAGACCTCACAGTGACTGAGAGGCTGGACTAGGGAAGACCTCACAGTGACTGAGAGACTGGACTAGGGAAGACCTCACAGTGACTGAGACACTGGACTAGGGAAGACCTCACAGTGACTGAGAGACTGGACTAGGGAAGACCTCACAGTGACTGAGACACTGGACTAGGGAAGACCTCACAGTGACTGAGAGACTGGTCTAGTGAAGACCTCACAGTGACTGAGAGACTGGTCTAGTGAAGACCTCACAGTGACTGAGAGGCTGGACTAGGGAAGACCTCACAGTGACTGAGAGACTGGACTAGGGAAGACCTCACAGTGACTGAGACACTGGACTAGGGAAGACCTCACAGTGACTGAGAGACTGGTCTAGTGAAGACCTCACAGTCACTGAGAGACTGGTCTAGTGAAGACCTCACAGTGACTGAGAGGCTGGACTAGGCAAGACCTCACAGTGACTGAGAGACTGGACTAGGGAAGACCTCACAGTGACTGAGACACTGGACTAGGGAAGACCTCACAGTGACTGAGACACTGGACTAGGGAAGACCTCACAGTGACTGAGACACTGGACTAGGGAAGACCTCACAGTGACTGAGAGACTGGACTAGGGAAGACCTCACAGTCACTGAGAGACTGGACTAGGGAAGACCTCACAGTCACTGAGAGACTGGTCTAGTGAAGACCTCACAGTGACGGTAAGAAAGGTGTGTGGAAGGGACGAAGAACTGGAAGAGGCGGGGTAAAAGTGGACAGAAAAAAATAAAAAATAAATAAAAGAGGGATTAATTAAAACAAAATTTGAATGAATAAAATTAACTTACGGAATCGTAATAAAACGACTACAAACAAACAAGGGTACAAATGGTGTTAGAACCCATGGCGAATGACTCACCCGCCAAGGGTTCTTCATCACCCGTGTCGTAGGTTGCTCCCATGGTGTAATTAATACAAGATGTCCTTATCTCTATACTGAAGTCTGCAGAGCCAGACTGCCACTGTGTCACCTGACGCAGGGAAGCACCATCCTGGGTGATGGACTGTGTCAGGGAGTTAAACACACCAACCAAACTTTGCTTCACACTGTGTCACTGTTATATACCTTGGTTGCGTCATCAACCTGCTGTCGCAACCAACGATTTCTTTATGGTATGTTAGTTGTGTCGTTAATTGTCTTTACCAGAAGATCCTCTTGTAGCTTATCTTTTAACGAGGTCTTGGAACTTTGTTGGCGTCCGTGACGAGATTTGAAGCTTTCTAGATTTCCCATAGTAAATGGAACAGTCCTTAAAATATATCATCTACTATTATCATTATAATCATTATAATAATAATTATGATAATAACATTAATAATAATAATAATAATAATTATAATAATAATAATAATAATAATAATAATAATAATAATAATAATTATTATTATTATTATTATTATTATTATTATTATTATTATTATTAATAATAGTAGTAGTAGTAGTAGTAGTAGTAGCATCAGTAGTAGTAACAGTAGTGCTAAAGATGGTAATGTATTCACTTAATAAGGTCTAGTCAGTTGGAAAATAAAAATAACTTTTTAAGCCGGAAGGCGTTTCCACCAACTGTATTCTTTTTCTCTCCTGTGAGCTCAGTTATCATATTAGCTCCCTCTCCCTCCTGTGAACTCAGTTAACGTCTTAGCTCCCTCTTCCTCCTGTGAGCTCAGTTATCATCTTAGCTCCCTCTCCCTCCTGTGAGCTCAGTTATCATCTTAGCTCCCTCTCCCTCCTGTGAGCTCAGTTAACGTCTTAGCTCCCTCTCCCTCCTGTGAGCTCAGTTAACGTCTTAGCTCCCTCTCCCTCCTGTGAGCTCAGTTATCATCTAAGCTCCCTTTCCCTCCTGTGAGCTCAATTATCGTCTTAACTCTCTCTCCCCTGTGTAAGCTAAATCATCATCTTATCTGTGTGTCTCCCTTCATACATTATTCTTCATGCCCGGCCACTTACTCATCTAATACCTCCTCTCGTGCCACAACTCACACGCTTAAGAAATTTCAATTTATGTTAGAGACGCCATCAAGTGTCCTCTGTTGCCTTGTTCTTTAATTATTATCTGGGCTGCATCTGGCGTGGGGCAGGCCCGCACGCCCGCACGCCCGCACGCCCGCACGCCCGCACGCCCACACGCCCGCACGCCCACACGCACACGTCCACACACGCCCACACACACACACACACACACACACACACACATCACACACACACACACGCACACACACACACACACACACACACACCACACACACACACACCACACACACACACACACACCTAGTAGCGACCAGTGAAGAGGCGGGGCCAGGAGCTAAGACTCGACCCCTGCAACTTCAACTAGGTGAGTACAACTAGGTGAGTACACACACACACACACACACACACCTAGTAGCGACCAGTGAAGAGGCGGGGCCAGGAGCTAAGACTCGACCCCTGCAACCTCAACTAGGTGAGTACAACTAGGTGAGTACACACACACACACACACACACACACACAGAACACAACACGACAAAACACGAGAAGAAAGACAGAAACTGAAAGAGAGGGTACAAGACGCAAGGCAGAAAGAGAGGCAAAACGAAGATGGGCAGGAAAACCCAGACTCAGGAAGAGGAACAAATACAACCTCCCTCAGAACTACCTACAGAAGGCCTTCAATCCCGACAACCCCAAATGCACCCAAACAATCTAACCAACAATGAACACGCCGTACCCACTGCCCATACCCCCCTCAACGCCAACTCCACCTTCACAGCAACCCCCCATAGTGCCTTGCCAGGTCTCCCGTTTCCCTAATTCCAACATACCCCTAAACCACAGTTTTAGAAAAGAAGTTGAAGGTTCGGTATACAAATGTAGACGGAATAACAAATAAATGTGAGGAGTGGCATGAAAGAATCAAAGAGACCTTACCAGACATCATAGCACTCACAGAAACGAAACTCACAGAGATGACAACAGATGCAGTCTTTCCACCTGGATATCAGATCCTAAGGAAAGATAGAGGGAGCAGAGCAGGAGCATAAGCTGCATGCTCATTAAATACTGGTGGGGATTTGAGGAAATTTAAGGAATGGATAAAATGGACGAAAGGGACTACATAGTAGGAATAATTCAGTCTGGGGGTCCTAAGGTGATAATTAGAGTGATGTACAACCCGCCACAGAACTACAGGAGGTCAAGAGAAGAATATGAAGATAGCAACAAAGCAATGGTGGACACTAGCTGAGGTGGCCAGAAGAGCTCACATGGGTAGAGTTATGGGTGATTTCAATCAAAAAGAAAAAAACTGGAGCCACATGGGGAATCCCGAAACATGGAGAGCCAGGATGATGGATGTGGTACTGGAAAACCTCACGCATTAACATGTTAGGGACATTACCAGAGAGAGAGGTGAGGATGAACCAGCAAGACTGGACCTCGTATTCACCTTCAGTAGCTCAGACATAGAGGACATTCGAAATGCCCCTCGGAGCTAGTGATCACGTGGTTCTGAGCTTTGAATACATAATAGAGTTACAAGTGGAGAGGATAACAGGAGTAGGATGGAACGAGCTCAACTACAAAAGGGGGGACTACACAGGCATGAGGACCTTTCTGCAAGAGGTACAGTGGGAAAGAGAATTGGCAGGAAAATCAGTAAACAAAATGACGGACTACGTGACAACAAAACTCATGGAGGCAGAGGAGAAGTTTGTTCCAGAAGGCAGCAGAAATAATGGAAAGACCAGAACGAGCCCTTGGTTCACCCAAAGATGTAGGGAGGCAAAAACTAAATGTGCTAGAGAATGAAAAACGTACAGAACACAAATAACTCAGGAAACTAATGAGATTAGTCCAAGAGCCAGAAACGAATATGCACAGATAGTGCGAAAGTACGAAAACGACATAGCATCGAAAGTCAAGATTGACCTGAAGCTTTGGTACAGCCACATCAGGAGGAAAACAACAGTCAAGGATCAGGTAATTAGGTTGAGGAAGGAAGGTGGGGAGTTCACAATAAACGACCAAGAAGTGTGTGAGGAGCTCAACATGAGATTTAAGGAAATATTGACAGTGGAGACAGAAAGGACTCTGGAAGTCAGAATAGGGGGGTACACTAACAAGGGAAATACCAACAAATGCTGGATGAAATACACACAACCGAGGAGGAGATGAAGAAGCTGATAGGTGAACTTGATACCTCAAAGGCGGTGGGGCCGGACAACATCTCTCCGTGGGTCCTTAGAGAGGGAGCAGAGATGCTGTGTGTGCCACTAACAAAAATCTTCAACAGATCCAATGAAAGTCAGCTACTACCTGAGTTATGAAAGACGGCAAATGTAGTCCCAATTTTTAAGATAAGAGACAGACACGAGGCATTAAACTGTAGACCAGTGTCACTGACGTGTATAGTATGCAAAGTCATAGAAAAGATGATAAGGAAAAGATTGGCGGAACACCTAGATAGGAACAAGCTTATAAACGACAACCAGCACTGTTTCAGGGAAGGGAAATCCTGTGACACAAACCTACTAGAGTTTTATGACAAGGTAACGGAAGTGACACACGAGAGAGAGGGGTGGGTAGATTACACTTTCTTGGACTGCAAGAAGGCCTTCGACACAGTTTCTCACAAGAGATTAATGCAAAAAGCTAGAGGATCAGGCAATGTAATGGATCAGAGGTGACAAGGTGTCAGAGTGGGATCCTGTCACGTGGGATCCTGGTCCTGGACCAGAGCTGTCTTTAGTATATGTGAATGACATGATGGAAGGGATAGACTCGGAAGTGTCCCTGTTGCAGATGATGTGAAGTTGATTAGGAGAATTAAATCGGGTGAGGACCAGGCAGGACTACAAAGGGATCTGAACAGGCTGCAAGCCTGGTTCAGCAACAAGTTCCTCGAATTTAACCCCGCCAAATGCAAAGTCATGAAGATCGGGGAAGGGGAAAGAAGACCGCAAACAAGTAAGTATCGGCTAGGTGTCCAAAGACTGCACACCTCACTCAAAGAAAAGGATCTTGGGGTGAGTATAATACCGAGCACATCTCCTGAGGCGAACATTAACCAGATAACAACTGCAGCATATGGGCGCCTGGCAAACCTATGAATAGCGTTCCGATACCTCAGTAAGGAATCGTTCAAGACTCTGTACACCGTGTACGTCAGCCCCATATTTTAGTATGCAGCACCAGTTTGGAACCTACACTTGGTCAAGCCCCTCAACAAATGAAAGAAAGTGCAAAGGTTTGCAGCAAGACTAGTTTCCGAGCTAAGGGGAATGTCCTACAAAGAAAGGTTAAGGGAAATCTGCCTGACGACACTGGAAGACAGGAGGGTAAGGGGAGACAAGATAACGACATATAAAATACTGCGAGGAATTGACGAGGTGGATAGAGACAGGATCTTCCATAGATAAGACACAGAAACAAGGGGTCACAATTGGAAGTTGGAGACTCAGATGAATCAGAGAGATGTTAAGAAGTATTTCTTCAGTCATGAAATTTAAATAGTCTGGAAAGTGACGTAATGGAGGCAGGAACCATACATAGTTTTAAGATGAGGTTTGATAAAGCACATGGAGCAGGGAGAAGATCTAGTGCTATCAGTGAAGAGGAGGGGCCAGGAGCTATGACTCGACCCCTACAACCACAAATAGGTGAGTGCACTCACACACACACACACACACACACACACACACACACACACACACACACACACACACACACACACACACACACACACACACACACATACGCACACACACACACACCATACACTGGAAGGAGACAGTTGGTGTACGAGAATGTGTCGGAATGGGCAACTGGGACGATTGGGGTTCCACAAGGGTCAGTACTGGGACCTGAAATATTTCTTGTGTGCATGAATGAACGATAAGATCTGAAAGAACCGAGTCAGAAATGTCCCCGTTCGCAGATGACCTGAGACTAATGAGCAAAATACAAATATGTGAGGACCAGGAAAAGCTATAAACTGATCTGAAGAGGTTGCAGAAATGGTGGCCTGACAAGTGGCTATTAGAAATTAAACCCAGCAAAGTTGTGAAAAATCAGTGAAGATCAAAGAAGACCGGAGACAGAGCACAGGGTATGGGGTGAGGACAAAGTTGCAAACCTCCCACAAGGAGGACCTCGGGGTGAGCATAGTACCAAGCACATCTCCTAAAGCACTTATCAACCGGGTGACCTTGACAACATTTATCAAATCTGGGAGCAGCTGTAATTCACCACACTATATACGGCATTTTTCAGGCTCAACGTAGAGTACGCAGCGCCAGGATTAAACCCACACCTGTAAAAAGCATGCCAAGAAGCTGGAAAAAGTGAAGAGGTTGCAACGAGAGGTGTGAGGAGTTGTGAGGAGCTAAGAAATGTGAAGAGACACTAGCTGAGCTGAGCTTAGTAATTTTAAGGAAGAGAAAAACAAAGAGTGACACTATAACAAGGTACAATGTACTGAGAGAAATTGCTAGCGTTACCAGGGGCAAAGTGTTCAAGAGGCGGGAATCAGGTACACGTGGGCACAGCTGGAAGTTAAACACAGATGAGTTAAAGTGACGTTAGAAAATACTTCTTTAACTTTAGAGTTGTCAGGAAACGGAATCATCTAGTATGTGAAGTGATTAAGGGCAGGATCCACTTATAGATTTAAGAACAGGCACGACAAGGTTTAAATCAGACAGGAGAGTAAACCGAGTAGCGACCAGCGAAGAAGCGGGGCCAGGAGCTGAGACTCAACCCCTGCAATGACATATAGGAGAGTGCACCTTCGTACCTGCAACCCTACACTCGGAAGCGCAAAAATGTCGTTAACGTATGTACATATACAGTACGTGTGCAATCCATGTTCATATACAGTACATATACATATATAGTACATGTACGTGTACATATCATTATTGGTAGGTAAGTTGGTGCAGAACTGGAAACGTAAATATCGTCCCAACATACAGTCAGGGGGACCGCCAGGAGACGCTGAATTGAAGGCCGGAATCACTGACTATTTACTGTTAAAACTACTGGAAAACACATTGAGGAGGAGGCTGGCTGAGCACCTCACAACCAGTGACTCTTACAAGAAAATCAGCATTTATTTGGCGAAGACAAGTCCTGCCTTGCTGACCTACTGGAGTTTTGTGAGGGAATAACAAAACTCAAGCAACGACGATGAGGTTGGTTCTGTGAGTACCATAGTCTGTCTGAATGATACCAGCCTCTGTATGTGTGTGTCTGCCAGCAGCCTGTATACTTGTCTGTCATCTTGCCAGCAGATTATATGTCTGCTTGCCAACCAGCGATGATTGACTGTTGGTGAAAGTGTTGGTGTTGGTGCCAACTGTGACCACCACAAAGAGACGTTAATCAAGATTTAAACCCTAGCAAAGGTGCAAGGGTGGGCACTGCTCCTGCTCTCTCTCTCTAACATATATATATATATATATATATATATATATATATATATATATATATATATATATATATATATATATATATATATATATATATATATATATATATATATATATATATATATTTATATATATATATATATATATATATATATATATATATATATATATATATATATATAATATATATATATATGTCGTGCCGAATATGTAAAACTGGTCAATTAGCAAGAACTCATTTAAAATTAAGTCCATTCTAAAATTTTCTCTTATATGTTTAAAGATATATTTTTTTCATTAATGTTGATGCAAAAATTTATAATTTTGCACCAAAGGGAACTTAGAAAACTTACCTAACCTTATTATACCAAGAACAATTTATTTTAGCCTAACCCAACTAAATAAATTTTAGTTTTGTTTACAGTAATTTAATACTAAACAAACACAGTGAAATATATTTTTTTCGTAAGGTTCAGAATGATTTTGGCGAAATTATTGCATACACAAATTTTCACTTGTCCTATATGACAAGATGAGCTTTGCTATTTAAGCCAAGATCGCAAGTTCTGCCTATTCGGCACGACATATATATATATATATATATATATATATATATATATATATATATATATATATATATATAAATATATATATATATATTATATATATATATATATATATATTATATATGTAACTGCCTGATACATGTTTCTAAAGACTTGACCTTAAATCTTCTATCTGAAGACTTGACCTTTAAGTCCGCTTGAGTGCACTTTTTATATGATGGTCATAAATATTGACCTCGATGCTTCTGAGATTTATTATGCTCGCGAGGGAGCGCTAAACCCGGGAGTAATACGGAGCCTGGAGAATGATGGGAGATGATCAAAGTTCGATCCCAGGAAGATGGTAGCTCACATCCCTTGAATCAAGAGTTCTTCACTTGCATCAAGGTATGTCCTCTGAATGGGACTCCTTGCATCTAAAAGAACTCACGCCCCATCAGTGAGTCATGGAAGGCGTGCGTCTAACATATCACACGCCCCATCAGTGAGTCATGGAAGGCGTGCGTCTAACAGATCACACGCCCCATCAGCGTGTCATGGAAGGCGTGCGTCTAACATATCACACGCCCCATCAGTGCGTCATGGAAGGCGTGCGTCTACCAGATCACACGCCTCGTCCTGACACACGCACAGATGATGGCTGATAGCGGAACTATTGATCTTAGCCCTGCCACCACACGCTGATATCTCCAAAGAATTTCTATTTTTCAATCATATATCCCCCCTTCCCCCAGATTCGACAACATACAGCCTCGGTATCATTGAAGTTATCCCTGAAGCATATACACCTTCATTTTCTGCTCGAGTATTACCATAATTTTAGCGATAGGCGTGAAAGTCTTACCATTTAACCACATAGACAAAAAAAATCTATCGTCTATAGTCTCTAGCTGGCCACACTCGTCGCTGATTGGCTTAGAGGCGCCGCTCAAACAATAAGTGCATTAACAAAATACACACAGCAGGGCTTGAGAACATTAGTTAAGGAGCCGGAGGATCCCGTGATGTATGTGGGATGTGATCCTCTTGTTGAACATCGCTCTTAAAGCCAATAATTAGTCAGCGCCACTCATTAATGGCGAGTCGATGCATACATTACAGCAGGAGAACACGCACGTACACACACACACACACACACACACACACACACACACACACACACACACACACACACACACACACACACACACACACACACCACACACCACACACACACACACACACACACACACACACACACACAGGAACTAGAGAAAGTACAAAGGTTTGCCACAAGGTTAGTTCCAGAGCTAAGGGGAATGTCCTATGAAGAAAGATTAAGGGAAATCGGCCTGACCACACTGGAGGACAGGAGGGTCAGGGGAGACATGATAACGACATATAAAATACTGCGTGGAATAGACAAGGTGGACAAAGACAGGATGTTCCAGGGAGGGGACACAGAAACAAGAGGCCACAATTGGAAGTTGAAGACACAAATGAGTCAGAGAGATAGTAGGAAGTATTTCTTCAGTCATAGAGTTGTAAGGCAGTGGAATAGCCTAGAAAATGACGTAGTGGAGGCAGGAACCATACACAGTTTTAAGACGAGGTTTGATAAAGCTCATGGAGCGGGGAGAGAGAGGGCCTAGTAGCAACCGGTGAAGAGGCGGGGCCAGGAGCTAGGACTCGACCCCTGCAACCACAAATAGGTGAGTATACACACACACATACACACACACACACACACACACACAATTACACCAACAGAACATTAGTTTCTCGATATAGATCACTTCTTATAATGCGTTTAATTTACCTCCAGGAAGCTTGGTATTCTCACCTTCGATTCTTGTACAATCTTTTATATATATATATATATATATATATATATATATATATATATATATATATATATATATATATATATATATATATAAAGGCTTCAAGGATGAATATTTGGATTTCTTCCTGAAGCCGTTTGAATATTCCACTTTCCCTACCACCCCATCTTTTCATATTTTTTTTTTACCAGTAGGAATATTTTATTACATAATATGGTACAAAAGATTTATGAGATACATTGTTGATATGAAGGTGGCATATTTATATATATATATATATATATATATATATATATATATATATATATATATATATATATATATATATATATATATATGCTTGCAAGCATCAGCCTTACTAGAGATTTTAACAATACAAGGAATTCGCAAGAGCAGGCGAAATATACACAAACACTGATCTCTGGCTGAAGGAGACTCGAACCTACTAACCTTGGAACAAGGTACGTAGGCTCGAGTGCTATACCATTCTAACCACACCATCCAGTGATGTGCTCTCTGATGGTGTCTCTTCCAGTGGTGGAGCTTGCAGCAGTGACGCTGCCGGTGGTGCACCACCGGACAGTGGTGGTGGTGTTCACTCTCATGATGAATGAGAGCTGCAAGGAATCTCTTGATTGGATGGAATATATTACTTAGATTTGCATAGTGATAGCTGTGTGTGTGTGTGTGTGTGTGTGTGTGTGTGTGTGTGTGTGTGTGTGTGTGTGTGGTGTGTGTGTGTGTGTGCGTGTGTGTGTGTGTGTGTGTGTGTGTGTGTGTGTGTGTGTGTGTGTGTGTGTGTGTGTGTGTGTGTGTGTGTGTGTGTGTGTATTTTTTAATTATTTATTAACACACTGGCCGATTCCCACCAAGGCAGGGTGGCCCGAAAAAGAAAAACTTTCACCATCATTCACTCCATCACTGTCTTGCCAGAAGGGTGCTTTACACTACAGTTTTTAAACTGCAACATTGACACCCCTCCTTCAGAGTGCAGGCACTGTACTTCCCATCTCCAGGACTCAAGTCCGGCCTGCCAGTTTCCCTGAATCCCTTTATAAATGTTACTTTGCTCACACTCCAACAGCACGTCAAGTATTAAAAACCATTTGTCTCCGTTCACTCCTATCAAACATGCTCACGCATGCCTGCTGGAAGTCCAAGCCCCTCGCACACAAAATCTCCTTTACCCCCTCCCTCCAACCTTTCCTAGGCCGACCCCTACCCCGCCTTCCTTCCACTACAGACTGATACACTCTTGAAGTCATTCTGTTTCGCTCCATTCTCTCTACATGTCCGAACCACCTCAACAACCCTTCCTCAGCCCTCTGGACAACAGTTTTGGTAATCCCGCACCTCCTCCTAACTTCCAAACTACGAATTCTCTGCATTATATTCACACCATACATTGCCCTCAGACATGACATCTCCGCTGCCTCCAGCCTTCTCCTCGCTGCAACATTCATCACCCATGCTTCACACCCATATAAGAGCGTTGGTAAAACTATACTCTCATACATTCCCCTCTTTGCCTCCAAGGACAAAGTTCTTTGTCTCCACAGACTCCTAAGTGCACCGCTCACCCTCCTCCCCTCATCAATTCTAAGATTCACCTCTTCTTTCATAGACCCATCCGCTGACACGTCCACTCCCAAATATCTGAATACATTCACCTCCTCCATACTCTCTCTCCCTCCAATCTGATATCCAATCTTTCATCACCTAATCTTTTTGTTATCCTCATAGCCTTACTCTTTCCTGTATTCGCTTTTAATTTTCTTCTTTTGCATACCCTACCAAATTCATCCACCAACCTCTGCAACTTCTCTTCAGAATCTCCCAAGAGCACAGTGTCATCAGCAAAGAGCAACTGTGACAACTCCCACTTTATGTGTGATTCTTTATCTTTTAACTCCACGCCTCTTGCCAAGACCCTCGCATTTACTTCTCTTACAACCCCATCTATAAATATATTAAACAACCACGGTGACATCACACATCCTTGTCTAAGGCCTACTTTTACTGGGAAATAATCTCCCTCTTTCCTACATACTCTAACTTGAGCCTCACTATCCTCGTAAAAACTCTTCACTGCTTTCAGTAACCTACCTCCTACACCATACACCTGTAACATCTGCCACATTGCCCCCCTATCCACCCTGTCATACGCCTTTTCCAAATCCATAAATGCCACAAAGACCTCTTTAGCCTTATCTAAATACTGTTCACTAACATGTTTCACTGTAAACACCTGGTCCACACACCCCCTACCTTTCCTAAAGCCTCCTTGTTCATCTGCTATCCTATTCTCCGTCTTACTCTTAATTTTTTCAATAATAACTCTACCATACACTTTACCAGGTATACTCAACAGACTTATCTCCCTATAATTTTTGCACTCTCTTTTGTCCCCTTTGCCTTTATACAAAGGAACTATGCATGCTCTCTGCCAATCCCTAGGTACCTTACCCTCTTCCATACATTTATTAAATAATTGCACCAACCACTCCAAAACAATATCCCCACCTGCTTTTAACATTTCTATCTTTATTCCATCAATCTCGGCTGCCTTACCCTCTTTCATTTTACCTACTGCCTCACGAACTTCCCCCACACTCACAACTGGCTCTTCCTCACTCCTACAAGATGTTATTCCTCCTTGCCCTATACACGAAATCACAGCTTCCCTATCTTCATCAACATTTAACAATTCCTCAAAATATTCCTTCCATCTTCCCAATACCTCTAACTCTCCATTTAATAACTGACAAATCCATTTGCTCTCTAGGCTTCCTTAACTTGTTAATCTCACTCCAAAACTTTTTCTTATTTTCAACAAAATTTGTTGATAACATCTCACCCACTCTCTCATTTGCTCTCTTTTTACATTGCTTCACCACTCTCTTAACCTCTCTCTTTTTCTCCATATACTCTTCCCTCCTTGCATCACTTCTACTTTGTAAAAACTTCTCATATGCTAACTTTTTCTCCCTTACTACTCTCTTTACATCGTCATTCCACCAATCGCTCCTCTTCCCTCCCGCACCCACTTTCCTGTAACCACAAACTTCTGCTGAACACTCTAACACTACATTTTTAAACCTACCCCATACCTCTTCGACCCCATTGCCTATGCTCTCATTAGCCCATCTATCCTCCAATAGCTGTTTATATCTTACCCTAACTGCCTCCTCTTTTAGTTTATAAACCTTCACCTCTCTCTTCCCTGATGCTTCTATTCTCCTTGTATCCCATCTACCTTTTACTCTTAGTGTAGCTACAACTATAAAGTGATCTGATATATCTGTGGCCCCTCTATAAACATGTACATCCTGAAGTCTACTCAACAGTCTTTTATCTACCAATACATAATCCAACAAACTACTGTTATTTCTTTGGATTATATATATATATATATATATATATATATATATATATATATATATATATATATATATATATATATATATTATATATATATATATATATATATATATATATATTATATTAATAATATATAATAGCAGAACAACCACTGTGAAAAAATAGTGAAATTCCAAATCTGAAAAAATTATGAAATAGCTAATGATCTAAAATACCCAAGAAACGTAATTGATATTTTTTTTAAAGTTGCTAGAAATACTTTTTACAACCCAAAAAGGGACAACCAACCTTATTCAACTAAAAATATGTTGGTTCTCCCTTACCATGAAAACTTGGTTGATATGCCTTCTCCTCTTATGACTTTTAATATCAAAGTTGTATTTAAAAATCTTGATACAATAAAAAAAACTTTTGATAAAGAATTCCCCCCAAAATACTGACGGATGTGTCTATAAGATTCCTTGTAAAATTTACGATAAAGTTTATTACGGTCAAACTGGTAAAAATCTCGAACTAAGATTAAAACAACATAAATATAGCATTAGAACTGGACAAGATTCCAATGCTCTATTTATTCATGTAAGAGATTTTAACCATCCAATTGATTTTCAAAAAGTTGAGAAAGTTGTATCAAGAAAGTCCATGGTCGACATGAAGAGGTAAAACTTGTGATTTTGGCTTAAACAGCAACGCTCTTCTTGCCGAATAAGGCAAGCAAAAATTTGTGTATGCAATAATTTCACAAAAATTATTCTGAACCTAATGAAAAAAATATATTTCATTGTTTGTTTATTATTAACTTGCTGTAAACTTATCTAAAATATATTTAGTTGGATTAGGCTAAATTAAATTGCGCTTGTTATAATAAGGTTAGGTAAGTTTTCTAAGGTTCCTTTGGTACAAAATTATTAATTTTAACATTAGCATATATTAAAAAATATATCTTTAAACATATAAGAGAAAATTTTAGAAAGGACTTAATTTTAAATTATTTCTTGCTAATTGACCAATTTTACCTATTCGGCACCACATATATATCATATAAACCCTTGAGTGTATGTTCAGTGAGAGATATACACACCTGTCGGTGTATATAACATCTGTCAGGTCTTGTATATATGGTCACGGTGTTCCACTTGTGCAACACCTACTGTAGATATGATCAACGTGAACAAGATTTAATGAGGAAACACTAAATCATTAACAGACAGTAATTATGGTATGAATGGATGCTGGATCGTAAGTTATAGGAATATCTGAAGTACCAACGATAGCCGCGTGAAAGACTGAGAGAGTGAGAGAGACTGAGAGAGAAAAAGAGACTGTGAGAGACAGAGAGAAGAGAGACTGAGAGAAGAGAGAGAGAGAGACGAGAGAGAGAGAGAGAGAGAGAGAGAGAGAGAGAGAAGAGAGAGAGAGAGAGAGAGAGAGAGAGAGAGAGAGAGAGAGAGAGAGAGAGACTGAGAGAGACTGAGACAGTAAGAGAGACTAAATGAGCCTGAAAGAGCGAGAAAAACTGAGATAGTGAGAGTGTGAGAGTGAGAGAGAAAACAGAATTTTTGAAGTGTCATCAATATCCGCGTGAGAAAGACTGAGGCAGATAGAGACAGTAAGAGACACAGTTAAAGACTGTGCGAGAAGTTTACGAGCCTGTAGCGTCAAGTGTCCAGCAGGAAGCACGATCACAGGCTGTGGAGGGTCAGTAATAATGGTAGAATTACCCACAATATGTTGGGTAAAAGGACACAAGTGCAACTAATGTGATATTTTATTGTGGCAACGTTTCGCTCTCCAGGAGCTTTATCAAGCCATTAGGGTTTGGCTTCAAGAGCTTTATCGTACCTTTTAAAGCTATGTATGGATCCTGCTTCTACCTTAAAGCAGTTAGGTCGTTCCACTTACTACTCTAAGGCTGAAGAAATAATTCCTAAAGTCCCTCTTACTCATCTGTGTTTTTATCTTCCAGTTGTACCTTTGTATTCCTGTTTGCCATCTCTCAAACAATCTGTCCCTGTTAACCCTATCAATTCCTCTCAGAATTTTGTACTTTATTAACATATCCCCCTTAGTTCTCCTCTCCTCCAGTGTCGTCAGGTTGAGTTCCCTTAACTTTTCCTCGTAGGATATACCCTTTAGATCTGAGACTAGTTTCGTTGCATACCTCTGCAATTTCTCCAATTTCCTGACCAAGTGTGGGTTCCATACTGGTGCTGCATACTCCAGTATGGGCCTGACGTACACGGTGTAGTCCTTACCTAGATTTATGAGAGTTAATCTTAGATTTGCCAGACACGCGTTTGAAGCAGCAGTTGTTTGGTTGACGTGCATCCCAGGCGATATTCTCGGTGCAATACTCACCCTGAGGGCATTTTCCTTGTGTGCGGTTTGTAGCATTTTCCCAGAGCCTATACTCCGTTTATGGTCTTCTTTGCCATTCGCTAAACTTCACAAATTTGCACTTGTTGAGCTTAAACTTCAGCAGTCAATTGTCAGACAAGACCTCAGCCTGGACCTCAGCCTGTCCTGATAAATTTGCAGCCTTTCCTGGTCCACCTCAGTTTATATTCTCATTAGTTCCACATCGTCCGTAAACAGGAATACCTCTGACTCTAACCTTCGTTGTATCATTCACGCATACAAGAAACAGCACCGGCCCTAGTACTGATCCTTGTGGAACCCCACGTGTGTGTGTGTGTGTGTTAATTACCGTTAGCCATTATTATTATTATTATTATTATTATTATTATTATTATTATTATTATTATTATTATTATTATTATTATTATTATTATTATTATTATTATTATCAAAACTAAACGCTAAACCCACCAGGGTCATACAGCGACAGTTTGTCAAAGATACACAGTTGGCTTGTTTTGGGTGAGAGAGAGAGAGAGAGAGAGAGAGAGACAGACAGACAGACAGACAGACAGACAGACAGACAGACATAGACAGAGAGAAAAACAGACAGAGACAGACGGACAGAGACAGAGAAAGAAAGAAAGAAAGAATGAAAGAAAGAAAGAAAGAAAGAAAGAAAGAAAAAAAGGAAGAAAGAGATAAAGAAAGAAATAAGAAAGAAGAAAGAAAGAAGGAAAGAAGGAAAGAAAGGTTTATATAGAAAAGTCTACATTTGAGAGTTGGTCCCAGGGAGCAGAGACACAAAACATATTATTATTATTATTATTATTATTATTATTATTATTATTATTATTATTATTATTATTATTATTATTATTATTGTTATTATTATTATTAATATTATTATTATTATTTTTATTATAACTATCTCATTATTATTATCATTACTAGTAGTAGAAGAAGAAGTGGTAATAGTAGTAGTAGTACTAATAGCAGTAGTAGTAGTAGTAGTAGTAGTAGTAGTAGTAGTAGTAGTAGTAGTAGTAGTAGTAGTAGTAAATTTATGGGGAAGCGCTATAAGGGTACGGGTTGTATAACACCTGGGGAGCTGGGAGGTGGTCACATTTGATCCGAGGATGGGAAGAACTGCTACGTTTTCCTCGAACAAGAATCCGTCACCAGGATCAAGGCGCTTCCCTAGAGGTGCCACAGAGGACAGAAGCATCAAAGTGCCCACTTTGAAGTTCCACAGAGGACAGAAGCATCATGGTGTCCATCTTGAAGTTCCACAGAGGACAGAAGCATCAAGGTACCCACCTTGAAGCCCCACAGAGGACAACAGAAGGCTCATGAGTTTGGTCAGCTTCCTGGCTGGGGCCACCACCCTCAAGATAAGACTAAGCATATATCAACAGTGAGTCGAGGTGGGCCACAACTCAGCTCTGCTCAATTAGAGGTGATCACTTCCTATGTATTCCCAGGAGTAAATCTTTTTTGACGTGTGTGCACTGATAGCAGCAGTGTATATTCTTTTGGAGAGATGTATTCTAGGAGCATACCTTACATACATACATACATATATATATATAATATATATATAATATAATATATATATATATATATATATATATATATATATATATATATATATATATTATATATATAATATATATGCAATAAGATCACAGTAAACAGGTGATAAATCTTTTAAAGTTGCTAGAAATACTTTTTACAATCCAAAAAGGGACAACCAGCCTTATTCAACTAAAAATACGTTGGTTCTCCCTTACCATGAAAACTTGGTTGATATACCTTCTCTTCTTAAGACTTTTAATATTAAAGTTGTATTCAAAAATCTCGATACAGTAAAAAAACTTTTGATAAAGAATTCCCCCCAAAATGCTGATGGATGTGTCTATAAGATTCCTTGTAAAATTTGCGATAAAGTTTATTACGGTCAAACTGGTAAAAATCTCGAAGATTAAAACAACATAAATATAGCATTAGAACTGGACAAGATTCCAATGCTCTATTTATTCATGTAAGAGATTTTAACCATCCAATTGATTTTCAAAAAGTTGAGAAAGTAGTATCAAGCAAGTCCATGGTCGACAGCAATATAATTGAATCTTGTTTCATAAAAAGCAGTTTTGACAATAATATGAATATTTCCTTTGGTTTATATAAATTAGATCCATTTATAATTAATAGAATTTGGGAAGAATTTAATAATACACTGGACAAATAATCTTTAAAATTTCTTATTTCTTGGGTAGAATAGTTTGTGGGGTGAGTTGTGCCAAGGACCTATCCAAGTTGGGTCGGCGCGCGTCAGGTGTTTAACCGTTGTGGGATCTGATAGTGAGGTGCCGGCCAGACCCCTTATATAGCTTCCTTGGATGCTTTACTTTCATAGTTCCTGATAATGTGAGTTGTCACGAAAGCGCTTGGAATTTCTCTATTCTTTCAGAGTGGTTGTTTTGAATATATATACATATATATATATATATATATATATATATAATATATATATATATATATATATATATATATATATATATATATATATATATATATATATATATTATCACACTGGCCGATTCCCACCAAGGCAGGGTGGCCCGAAAAAGAAAAACTTTCACCATCATTCACTCCATCACTGTCTTGCCAGAAGGGTGCTTTACACTACAGTTTTTAAACTGTAACATTAACACCCCTCCATCAGATTGCAGGCACTGTACTTCCCATCTCCAGGACTCAAGTCCGGCCTGCCGGTTTCTCTGAACCCCTTCATAAATGTTACTTTGCTCACATTCCAACAGCACGTCAAGTATTAGAAACCATTTGTCTCCATTCACTCCTATCAAACACGCTCACGCATGCCTGCTGGAAGTCCAAGCCCCTCGCACACAAAACCTCCTTTACCCCCTCCCTCCAACCTTTCCTAGGCCGACCCCTACGCCGCCTTCCTTCCACTACAGACTGATACACTCTTGAAGTCACTCTGTTTTGCTCCATTCTCTCTACATGTCCGAACCACCTCAACAACCCTTCCTCAGCCCTCCGGACAACAGTTTTGGTAATCCCGCCTCTCCTCCTAACTTCCAAACTACGAATTCTTTGCATTATATTCACACCATACATTGCCCTCAGACATGACATCTCCACTGCCTCCAGCCTTCTCCTCGCTGCAACATTCATCACCCATGCTTCACACCCATATAAGAGCGTTGGTAAAACTATACTCTCATACATTCCCCTCTTTGCCTCCAAGGACAAAGTTCTTTGTCTCCACAGACTCCTAAGTGCACCGCTCACCCTTTTCCCCTCATCAATTCTATGATTCACTTCATCTTTCATAGACCCATCCGCTGACACGTCCACTCCCAAATATCTGAATACATTCACCTCCTCCATACTCTCTCCCTCCAATCTGATATCCAATCTTTCATCACCTAATCTTTTTGTTATCCTCATACCTTACTCTTTCCTGTATTCACTTCTAATTTTCTTCTTTTGCACACCCTACCAAATTCATCCACCAATCTCTGCAACTTCTCTTCAGAATCTCCCAAGAGCACAGTGTCATCAGCAAAGAGCAGCTGTGACAACTCCCACTTTGTGTGTGATTCTTTATCTTTAACTCCACGCCTCTTGCCAAGACCCTCGCATTTACTTCTCTTACAACCCCATCTATAAATATATTAAACAACCACGGTGACATCACACATCCTTGTCTAAGGCCTACTTTTACTGGGAAAAAAATTTCCTCTTTCCTACATACTCTAACTTGAGCCTCACTATCCTCGTAAAAACTCTTCACTGCTTTCAGTAACCTACCTCCTACACCAACACTTGCAACATCTGCCACATTGCCCCCCTATCCCCCTGTCATACGCCTTTTCCAAATCCATAAATTGCCACAAAGACCTCTTTAGCCTTATCTAAATACTGTTCACTTATATGTTTCACTGTAAACACCTGTCCACACACCCCTACCTTTCCTAAAGCCTCCTTGTTCATCTGCTATCCTATTCTCCGTCTTACTCTTAATTCTTTCAATTATAACCCTCTACCATACACTTACCAGGTACACTCAACAGACTTATCCCCCTATAATTTTTGCACTCTCTTTTATCCCCTTTGCCTTTATACAAAGGAACTATGCATGCTCTCTGCCAATCCCTAGGTACCTTACTCTCTTCCATACATTTATTAAAATAATTTCACCAACCTTTCCAAAACTATATCCCCACCTGCTTTTAACATTTCTATCTTTATCCCATCAATCCCGGCTGCCTTACCCCCTTTCATTTTACCTACTGCCTCACGAACTTCCCCCACACTCACAACTGGCTCTTCCTCACTCCTACAAGATGTTATTCCTCCTTGCCCTATACACGAAATCACAGCTTCCCTATCTTCATCAACATTTAACAATTCCTCAAAATATTCCCTCCATCTTCCCAATACCTCTAACTCTCCATTTAATAACTCTCCTCTCCTATTTTTTAACTGACAAATCCATTTGTTCTCTAGGCTTTCTTAACTTGTTAATCTCACTCCAAAACTTTTTTCTTATTTTCAACAAAATTTGTTGATAACATCTCACCCACTCTCTCATTTGCTCTCTTTTACATTGCTTCACCACTCTCTTAACTTCTCTCTTTTTCCTCCATAACTCTTCCCTCCTTGTATATATATATATATATAAAATATATATATAATATATATATATATATAATATATATATATATATTATATATATATATATATTATATATATATATATATTATATGTATATATATATATATATATATATATATATATAATATATATATGCAAAACAACCACTGTGAAAGTATAGAGAAATTCCAAGCGCTTTCGTGACTGCTCACATTATCAAGGAACTATGAAAGTAAAGCATCCAAGGAAGGTACATAAGGGGTCTGGCTAACACCTAACTATCAGATCCCACAACAGTTAAACAACTGACGCCCGCCGACCCAACTGGACAGGTCCTTCGCACAACCCACCAACAAACTATTCTATCCAAGAAAATTTTAAAAATTATTTGTCCAGTGTATTATTAAATTCTTCCCAAATTCTGTTAATTATAAATGGATCTAATTTATATAAATCAAAGGAAATATTCATATTATTGTCAAAACTGCTTTTTATGAAACAAGATTCAATTATATTCCTGTCGACCATGGACTTGCTTGATACTACTTTCTCAACTTTTTGAAAATCAATTGGATGGTTAAAATCTCTTACATGAATAAATAGAGCATTGGAATCTTGTCCAGTTCTAATGCTATATTTATGTTGTTTTAATCTTAGTTCGAGATTTTTACCAGTTTGACCGTAATAAACTTTATCGCAAATTTTACAAGGAATCTTATAGACTCTGGACTACAAATTCGTAAAGCTCTCAAAAAATTGATGAGAAAACAGACAGTTTGACTCTATCTTGATGCGAGGAATAATAGTGGACATAGGAACAGTTATTTGTAGGTTTTCTGTAAATTTTAAATTTGAATTCATTATTACCCTTAATAATTAAAACATCTAGAAAAGGCAATGAGTTATTTTCTTCAAACTCAACAGTAAAGTTTATAGAATGGGCTTAGTTATTTAATTTTCCAAGAAAATGGTGTATATCTACATTTCTGGACATAAGACACAAAATATCATCAACATATCTTAACCATTTAGCTCTATTAGGGAGGATTGTGTTAAGCAACCTTGTTTCAAAAAATTCCATGTATAGGATACTAAGAACAGGTGAAAGAGGATTTCCCATTGCCATACCATACTTCTGAGTGTATGGCAATGGGAAATCCTCTTTCACCTGTTCTTAGTATCCTATACATGGAATTTTTTGAAACAAGTTTGCTTAACACAATCCTCCCTAATAGAGCTAAATGGTTCAGTTATGTTGATATTTTGTGTCTTATGCCCAAAAATGTAGATATACACCATTTCCTTGGAAAATTAAATAGCTTAGCCCATTCTATAAACTTTACTGTTGAGTTTGAAGAAAATAACTCATTGCCTTTTCTAGATGTTTTAATAATTAAGGGTAATAATGAATTCAAATTTAAAATTTACAGAAAATCTACAAATAACTGTTCCTATGTCCACTATTATTCTTCGCATCAAGATAGAGTCAAACTGTCTGTTTTCTCATCAATGTTTTTGAGAGCTTTACGAATTTGTAGTCCTGAGTTCATAGATGAGGAAATATCCAAAATTTATGAAATAGGTAATGATTTAAAATACCCAAGAAATGTAATTGATAAATCTTTTAAAGTTGTTAGAAATACTTTTTACAATCCAAAAAGGGACAACCAGCCTTATTCAACTAAAAATATGTTGGTTCTCCCTTACCATGAAAACTTGGTTGATATGCCTTCTCTTCTTAAGACTTAATATTAAAGTTGTATTCAAAAATCTTGACACAGTAAAAAAACTTTTGATAAAGAATTCCCCCCCAAAATGCTGATGGATGTGTCTATAGATTCCTTGTAAAATTTGCGATAAAGTTTATTACGGTCAAACTGGTAAAAATCTCGAACTAAGATTAAAACAACATAAATATAGCATTAGAACTGGACAAGATTCCAATGCTCTATTTATTCATGTAAGAGATTTTAACCATCCAATTGATTTTCAAAAAGTTGAGAAAGTAGTATCAAGCAAGTCCATGGTCGACAGGAATATAATTGAATCTTGTTTCATAAAAAGCAGTTTTGACGATAATATGAATATTTCCTTTGGTTTATATAAATTAGATCCATTTATAATTAACAGAATTTGGGAAGAATTTAATAATACACTGGACAAACAATAATTTTTAAAATTTTCTTGGATAGAATAGTTTGTTGGTGGGTTGTGCGAAGGACCTGTCCAGTTGGGCCGGCGCGTGTCAGGTGTTTAACTGTTGTGGGATCTGATAGTGAGGTGTTGGCCAGACCCCTTATATACCTTCCTTGGATGCTTTACTTTCATAGTTCCTTGATAATGTGAGTAGTCACGAAAGCGCTTGGCATTTCTCTATTCTTTCACAGTGGTTGTCTTGCATATTCTGAAATCACCTGTTTACTGTGATCTTATTGCATATATATATATATATATATATATATATATATATATATATATATATATATATATATATATATATATATAAATATATATATATATATATATATATATATATATATATATATATATATATATATATAAACTTTAGTTGAATATGTCCCTCGGTACATTGAGATTTTGTTTTGTACTCATTTGATTTTTGCCCTCTATCTTACACTATTCGACATTCGTCACACAATCGCTAGCTTGCTCTCTCGACCAGCGAACTGGCAAGTCAGATGGTGCAAGATACCATCAATGAAAAGCAGGGGCAGGACAAGTGCACAAAGAGAAAAATTAATGAGTGTAAAGGGTTCAAGATTTTTCAACGCCTTCTCTTCATTTATGAAGGGAATTACCAACAGTCTAGCCGTCTTGATAGGTTCTTCGAGTCAGTTCCTGGTCAGCCGCCGTGAGATCAGGCCACCAACCAGAAGGCCT
>NC_069424.1:29776169-29853669 GCF_026875155.1 Cherax quadricarinatus
TTTAGATTTGTTTACAGTAATTTAATACTAAACAAACACAGTGAAATATATTTTTTTCGTTAGGTTCAGAATGATTTTGGCGAAATTATTGCATACACAAATTTTCACTTGTCCTATATGGCAAGATGAACGTTGCTATTTAAGCCAAGATCGCAAGTTCTGCCTATTCGGCACGACATATATATATATATACCACCTCTAGAACTGTCATGGGGACCCTCATCCTCAGATATTGTGTAGTAATGGAAAATGAGTATAAAGACTAAGATAGTTGGTGAACAGTAAGTGAGAGGGAAGATGCTGTTTTTGAATGGTTTTATAGTATATATTTTGTAGGTCTGAGGTGGACATTCCTCATCGGCGTTATTGAGTAGTGTGAGATCGACTTGCCGGTGTTTCCTTAACACCTGCATCTTCACACAACTGTATTCTTACACAGTGAAGAATTAGATACATGTGCAACATCTGGGTATCTATATTTTAGGCGTTTCGCCATCCAATGGCTCTATCAAGGACATAATGTGAAGACAGTAGACCTATATACAAAAGATGAGGTAATCAGTCCCTCAGCCTTGGCGCTGGTGAAGAGCCCCGTAGTCTCAGAGACTGACTAGCCATACAGGCATCTGGGTACTGCCCGGTGGGCAGCTGGGCTGGGTAAAAAAAATGAAGTCATAGCCGCTGCACAAAGACTGAAACGAAAACGGAACGCGCCTTAACTGAGCAGTAAAATCACTCCTCTGGCCCTCAGCAGTCAGGAGTCTGTTAGTCAGTGTCGCACTGGCAGCGGTCTAGCCGACCTCATAGGTGACAGTTTTAAGACCCAGTCCGCTTCTGCGTAGCCTTGAAGAATCTGAAGCAAAAGCAGCAAGATTGGCCTTCAAATACTGGCGTCAGATGAGGGACGTGTAGCAAATGAGGGGCGTGCAGCAGACGAATGGCTGGCGTGACTGACGGTGGTCTAACAATTCAATTCAATTCAAGTTTATTCTCTATAAGGGTTACAATATGGGGTTTACAGGTTTTGGGTATTTTGTGGTTTACATGTTATAAAATACTAATTACAGAGGGTGCCACTAGCACACCTAGCATGGCTAGGCATTTCGGGCAGACTTAAATTAATTCTTTACATTAAATCCTTACAGATTATGGTATTAAGGCTAAGTGACTACATCATAATTTGTGAGTTTAGCAATGTGAATGCTTTTGTTTTGGCACAATAAAAAGTGTCTATATTGGAGTATCATAGGCAAACTTATGACTAGTTAGGATTTATTATTTTAAGATTAAGATTAGTATTTCTGTGTTTATAGTCAGTGGGTGAGTGAGTGTAATTGTGAACCACCAGGTGGTTATCATGTAGTTAGTTGTCGGGGTGGATCAGGGAGATAAGATGTTTTCTAACTGCAGTTTTGAAAGTGATGAATGTGTCTGCAGTTCTAGAGTTTTCAGGTAGGGTGTTCCAGATTTTAGGTCCTTTGAAATACATTGAATTTTTGTAAAGGTTTAGTCGAACACGGGGAATGTCATAGAGATGTTTGTGTCTGGTGTTATGCCTGTGGATCCTGTCACAACTATCAAGAAAGCGTTTTAGGTCAAGGTTAATATTGGAATTTAAGGTCCTGTAGATGTAGATTGCACAGTAGTAAGTGTGGATGTTTTCAACAGGGAGTAAGTTTAGATTTATGAAGAGTGGGGGGGGGTTGCCAGGGATGGGATTTAGTGATTATTCTTACTGCGGCTTTTTGTTGGGTTATTATTGGCTTTAGGTGTGTTGCTGCAGTTGATCCCCAAGCACAGATAGCATAGGAATAAGGAATATCCGCTAGGAATTCTTATTGACCTAAGAAAAGCGTTTGACACAGTAGACCACGGCATCCTACTCCACAAACTTGACCACTATGGTATAAGAGGCCATGCGCTTGCATATTTTAAATCCTACCTTTCTAATAGGTATCAGTATGTCACCATTAAAGACACAGCCTCATCAATAAGGCCACTTGATACTGGAGTTCCGCAGGGAAGTGTCCTTGGACCCCTACTCTTCCTCATTTACATCAATGATCTTCCAAACATATCCCAACACCTGAAACCCATTCTCTTTGCTGACGACACGACTTATGTCATCTCCCACCCTAATCTTGCCACCCTCAACACCATTGTTAACGAGGAGCTGCTCAAAATATCGACTTGGATGACAGCCAATAAACTTACACTTAACACTGGCAAAACCTACTATATTATGTTTGGTAGCAGAGCAGGTGTTGCGCAACTTAACATTAAGATCGACAGCATTCTAATTGCCAGACATAATGAGGGCAAATTCCTTGGCCTATACCTCGACAACAACCTAAATTTCAGCACCCATATCCAATACATAATAAAAAAAGTATCCAAAACGGTGGGGATCCTCTCCAAGATACGATACTACGTACCACAAACTGCCCTTCTCACACTATACCATTCACTTATATATCCATACCTCACCTATGCTATCTGTGCTTGGGGATCAACTGCAGCAACACACCTAAAGCCAATAATAACCCAACAAAAAGCCGCAGTAAGAATAATCACTAAATCCCATCCCTTGCAACCCCCCCCCCACTCTTCATAGATCTAAACTTACTCCCTGTTCAGAACATCCACACTTACTACTGTTCAATCTATATCTACAGGACCTTAAATTCCAATATTAACCTTGACCTAAAACGCTTTCTTGATAGTTGTGACAGGATCCACAGGCATAACACCAGACACAAACATCTCTATGATATTCCCCGTGCTCGACTAAACCTTTACAAAAATTCAATGTATTTCAAAGGACCTAAAATCTGGAACACCCTACCTGAAAACTCTAGAACTGCAGACACATTCATCACTTTCAAAACTGCAGTTAGAAAACATCTTGTCTCCCTGATCCACCCCGACAACTAACTACATGATAACCACCTGGTGGTTCACAATTACACTCACTCACCCACTAATTATAAACACAGAAATACTAATCTTAATCTTAAAATAATAAATCCTAACTAGTCATAAGTTTGCCTATGATACTCAAATATAGACACTTTGTATTGTGCCAAAACAAAAGCATTCACAATGCTAAACTCACAAATTATGATGTAGTCACTTAACCTTAATACCATAATCTGTAAGGATTTAATGTTAAGAATTAATCTAAGTCTGCTCGAAATGCCTAGCCATGCTAGGTGTCCTAGTGGCCCCCTCTGTAATTAGCATTTTATAACATGTAAACCACAAAATACCCAAAACCTGTAAACCCCATATTGTAACCCTTATAGAGAATAAACTTGAATTGAATTGAATTGAATTGTGAGGTATGGATATATAAGTGAATGGTATAGTGTGAGAAGGGCAGTTTGCGGCACGTAGTATCGTATCTTGGAGAGGATCCCCACCGTTTTGGATACTTTTTTTGTTATGTGTTGGACATGGGTGCTGAAATTTAGGTTGTTGTCGGGGTATAGGCCAAGGAATTTGCCCTCATTATGTCTGGCAGTTAGAGTGTTGTCGATCTTAATGTTAAGTTGCGCAACACCTGCTCTGCTACCAAACATAATATAGTAGGTTTTGCCAGTGTTAAGTGTAACTTTATTGGCTGTCATCCAAGTCGATATTTTGAGCAGCTCCTCCTTAACAATGGTGTTGAGGGTGGCAAGATTAGGGTGGGAGATGACATAAGTCGTGTCGTCAGCAAAGAGAATGGGTTTCAAGTGTTGGGATATGTTTGGAAGATCATTGATGTAAATGAGGAAGAGCAGGGGTCCAAGGACACTTCCCTGCGGAACTCCAGTATCAAGTGGCCATATTGATGAGGCTGTGTCTTTAATGGTGACATACTGATACCTATTAGAAAGGTAGGATTTAAAATATGCAAGCGCATGGCCTCTTATACCATGGTGGTCAAGTTTGTGGAGTAGGATGCCGTGGTCTACTGTGTCAAACGCTTTTCTTAGGTCAATAAGAATTCCTAGCGGATATTCCTTATTTTCCAATTCTGTGTAAAGCATGTCTAGCATTTTTATAATTGCATCATTAGTGCTTTTATTTTTCCTGAATCCAAACTGGCAGAGGTTGAGTATGTTTTGTGACTTTATAAATGAATATAGTCTCCTGTGCACGAGTTTCTCGAAGATTTTGGATAGCAATGGTAAGTTTGATATTGGCGTATAGTTGTTTACATCTGTAGGGTCACCACCTTTATGTATTGGTGTAACCCTTGTGTCTTGAGTAGTGTCGGGAAAGTGCTAGTTTCTAGTGACTTGTTAAAAAGTAATGTAATAGCATGCGAAAGGACATGGGCCACTAGCTTGTACAATAATGGTGCGACGTGAGACAGATTCCCCGAGTTATTTTTAAGTGACTTTATGATCGCGATGACTTCCGTGGGCTCAGTTGGTACAAGATAGAAGGAATTTGGGAAATTCCCATCTAGGTAGTCCCCGGCACGGGCATTGGTACGTGGGATTTTACTGGCGAGATTATATCCTATGTTTGAGAAGAAGTCGTTTATCTTGTTAGCCGTATCAGTGGGATGTAGTGGTGTTTCATGAGGTTTAGTTAGACCAATATTCTTGGGTTTTTTTCAGTTTGTGGGTCCCCAGAATCTGGGAAAGTGTTTTCCAGGTCTTTTTTATATCTCCTCTTGTGTCAGTGAATCTGCTGGAGTAGTACAGTTGTTTGGCTTTCTTTATTAATTTGGTGAAAACTGTTGAATATTGTTTAAGAATATCTTTGTGTATTAAGCCCTGTCTATATTGCTTTTCATATTGGTGTTTCTTGTCTATGGATTTCAGAATGCTGCTGGTTAGCCATGGGCAACCAAGCCGTTTATTCGTGATCTGTTTCGTTTTTATAGGACAATGTTTGTTGTATACACGGGGAGACAACGATCGCATTCCAAAACCCGGTTGTCCTTGGTGAAAGACCGACAAGGATATTCACCTGATGAAATTACTCCACCTCTAAACTGGCAGCAAGGAAGTGTCTCTACCAGCAATTAAAGAAAAACTTACCAGTTTGCTGAACATTTTGCTGCCAAGATGCAAGTTCTTGGTCCAGGTAAGGAACCTTCTTTGCTTGCTGCAAGAACTATATTAAAATGGTCAGAGGTAACAATGTAGTAGGACGAATTATATGTCCTCCTTAAATCCCTGGACCAAGAAAAGTCTGTGAGCCTGGATAAGTTGAGTCGAAGATTGCAAGGCCAATATTGTCAAGGTACCACACTTGGTTCCACTTCGCTGACAGCGAGAAGACAGCTTCTATACCTCAAGACAGGCAGCAGACAGTAACTACACTCTGGTTCTATCCTTCTCAAAGTCAGTTCCTCTGAGATCACTCATTCCCGGAATGACTCGAGTCTGGAACATGTTAGTACGGCATAAGAGCACTGATGAAATAACGACAATTGACCAATTAAAATCTCTAGCCCATAGTTAGCCGTAACTTCATCCTGTTCCCTAGTTGTTTGTTTCATAACAATAAAAATTTAATACTACTAATGCTAAGGAAAGCTTTTACATGAGCTGAGGTAACAGATCTAAGCATGTAAATAAAGGTAGTAACTCTGAACCTAACTCTGTAAAAATTCTTGTATAAGAGAGATAGATAGATAGATAGATATATAGATAGATAGATAGATAGATAGATAGAGAGAGAGAGAGAGAGAGAGAGAGAGAGAGAGAGAGAGAGAGAGAGAGAGAGAGACAGACAGGCAGACAAGGAACACCAGCACCTCGTTAGAGGAACTCCTCATCGCCTCCTGGAGGTGGAGGCATCGGGCCAGCGCCCCGGGTGACAATGTCTCGCTGCGGCCTCAGATTAAGATGGCTTCCTGTGGCTGAAGAAATGCATCTCGTTATAAGCCGGTGATTAATGGAGGGCAGGCGAGGGCCGCTATCTCTGGTCCATATCCTAATCCCTCGCTCTGGTCACATGTTATCTCAGGTCGGGTCACGGACTCTTTCCCGGTCCACCTCCTCTACATGGGTGGTTGGGGAAGGAGAGGGTGCCTTCATGTTCATAAAGGGCTTTTGATCCAAGGAACTGAAGCTACGTTCTCCTTACATCAAAACTGATTAGTTTTCATTTTCCAGGCTGTGACATGCAAAGAGTACGTAACCTTTATTCGGCGCATGTACACACCCTCATTGAAAGCCTATCTCCCCCAACCCTAAGTACTAGGGTTGATGATGGGGCTCCGTCGTTCAATCAGTACCCAGGTTCCAGCCAATGAGAAGATGGTTTTGGCAATCGCAGAGGTGATGTGGGTACCACTCACCTGTCTGCCCTTGTCATTCCCATTCTAGAGCTGGTTGAAGTACGGTCTGCTCTCTAGTGGCT
This sequence comes from Cherax quadricarinatus, assembly GCF_026875155.1. Taxonomy (NCBI): domain Eukaryota; kingdom Metazoa; phylum Arthropoda; class Malacostraca; order Decapoda; family Parastacidae; genus Cherax; species Cherax quadricarinatus. The sequence continues at coordinate 29,782,539 of NC_069424.1, forward strand.
TCTATTCTGCCTTGCTTACCGTGGAGTGCACTAATACCTATCACTGTACATATTGTATATAGTGTACATACTTCTGTTCTAAATTGGTGAAGGACAATACAAGTCAAAAATTTTTCTGCTGTATTTATTTTGCTCCCTTTACACCCAGGATAACAGGCCTTTGGGACTCCTGGGTTGTAATACAGGCGCAGCATTATATATATGAGCGTAATAATAATCATTTTCTGTAAATTATTATTAGTAAGATTAAAATTTTTTAAACTAATGCGAGATTGTCTGATTGTCTTTATTGTATTTTTTCTGAGACTGTGAATGATTTTATGTAAGTAGGGGGAGGACGGTGGGTGAAGGAGGTGCTCGTGTACAATTTTTAATGTATGGAGCATTGCATAAGTGTTTGGCCCCCAGTGCATCTGTAGTGTTTTAAATACTTCAGTTCTCGTCAGATGCTTCCTCAGTAATCCTCAGCTCATAGCTGCTTCCTCAGTAGCCATGAGCTCATACCTGCCTCCTCCTCCTCCTCCTCCTCCAACCTTCCTCTTCAGATAGTTCCAAGGGAATCTTCGCCTCAAAGATGCCTCCTGCTCTTCTGCTCTGATGGATAAGCTTTGTCCTTGGAAGAAACTCACTAGGAACGAGACATCTAGATAACTCGCGCAGCAGCACCAATAAACTTCTACAACTTTCCCTCATACAGTTTAGAAATCTTCTGTCATTCATTTCATTTCTGCTGTTTGTGTTTCAGTCCAGGGATGCAGGAAGTGACTTCAGGAGGAGGGTAGTTATACCATCAGGAGTGACTTCAGGAGGAGGGTAGTTACACCATCAGGAGTGACTTCAGGAGGAGGGTAGTTACACCATCAGGAGTGATTTCAGGAGGAGGGTAGTTACACCATCAAGAGTGACTTCAGGGGGAGGGTAGTTACACCATCAGGAGTGACTCCAGGAGGAGGGTAGTTACACCATCAGGAGTGACTTCAGGAGGAGGGTAGTTACACCATCAGGAGTGACTTCAGGAGGAGGGTAGTTATACCATCAGAAGTGACTTCAGGAGGAAGGTAGTTACACCACCAGGAGTGACCTCAGGAGGAGGGTAGTTACACTATCAGGAGTGACTTCAGGACGAGGGTAGTTACATCATCAGGAGTGACTTCAGGAGGAGGGTAGTTACACCATCAAGAGTGACTTCAGGAGGAGGGGTAGTTACACCATCAGGAGTGACTTCAGGAGGGTAGTTACACCATTAGGAGTGACTTCAGGAGGAGGGTAGTTACACCATCAGGAGTGACTTCAGGAGGAGGGTAGTTACACTATCAGAAGTGACTTCAGGAGGAGGGTAGCTACACCATCAGGAGTGACTTCAGGAGGAAGGTAGTTACACCATCAGGAGTGACTTCAGGAGGAGGGTAGTTGCGCCATCAGGAGTGACTTCAGGACGAGGGTAGTTACACCATCAAGAGTGACTTCAGGAGGAGGGTAGTTACACCATCAGGAGTGACTTCAGGACGAGGGTAGTTACACCATCAAGAGTGACTTCAGGACGAGGGTAGTTACACCATCAAGAGTGACTTCAGGACGAGGGTAGTTACACCATCAGGAGTGACTTCAGGACGAGGGTAGTTACACCATCAAGAGTGACTTCAGGAGGAGGGTAGTTACACCATCAGGAGTGACTTCAGGACGAGGGTAGTTACACCATCAGGAGTGACTTCAGGACGAGGGTAGTTACACCATCAGGAGTGACTACAGGACGAGGGTAGTTACACCATCAGGAGTGACTTCAGGACGAGGGTAGTTACACCATCAAGAGTGACTTCAGGAGGAGGGTAGTTACACCATCAGGAGTGACTTCAGGACGAGGGTAGTTACACCATCAGGAGTGACTTCAGGACGAGGGTAGTTACACCATCAGGAGTGACTTCAGGACGAGGGTAGTTACACCATCAGGAGTGACTTCAGGACGAAGGTAGTTACACCATCAGGAGTGACTTCAGGAGGAGGGTAGTTACACCATCAGGAGTGACTTCAGGACGAGGGTAGTTACACCATCAGGAGTGACTTCAGGACGAGGGTAGTTACACCATCAGGAGTGACTTCAGGATGAGGGTAGCTACACCATCAAGAGTGACTTCACGACGAGGGTAGCTACACCATCAGGAGTGACTTCAGGACGAGGGTAGCTACACCATCAGGAGTGACTTCAGGACGAGGGTAGCTACACCATCAGGAGTGACTTCACGACGAGGGTAGCTACACCATCAGGAGTGACTTCACGACGAGGGTAGCTACACCATCAGGAGTGACTTCACGACGAGGGTAGCTACACCATCAGGAGTGACTTCACGACGAGGGTAGCTACACCATCAGGAGTGACTTCACGACGAGGGTAGCTACACCATCAGGAGTGACTTCAGGACGAGGGTAGCTACACCATCAGGAGTGACTTCACGACGAGGGTAGCTACACCATCAGGAGTGACTTCACGACGAGGGTAGCTACACCATCAGGAGTGACTTCACGACGAGGGTAGCTACACCATCAGGAGTGACTTCACGACGAGGGTAGCTACACCATCAGGAGTGACTTCACGACGAGGGTAGTTACACCATCAGGAGTGACTTCACGACGAGGGTAGCTACACCATCAGGAGTGACTTCACGACGAGGGTAGCTACACAATCAGGAGTGACTTCACGACGAGGTAGCTACACCATCAGGAGTGACTTCACGACGAGGGTAGTTACACCATCAGGAGTGACTTCACGACGAGGGTAGCTACACCATCAGGAGTGACTTCACGACGAGGGTAGTTACACCATCAGGAGTGACTTCACGACGAGGGTAGCTACACCATCAGGAGTGACTTCACGACGAGGGTAGTTACACCATCAGGAGTGACTTCACGACGAGGGTAGCTACACCATCAGGAGTGACTTCACGACGAGGGTAGCTACACAATCAGGAGTGACTTCACGACGAGGGTAGCTACACCATCAGGAGTGACTTCACGACGAGGGTAGTTACACCATCAGGAGTGACTTCACGACGAGGGTAGCTACACCATCAGGAGTGACTTCACGACGAGGGTAGTTACACCATCAGGAGTGACTTCACGACGAGGGTAGCTACACCATCAGGAGTGACTTCACGACGAGGGTAGCTACACCATCAGGAGTGACTTCACGACGAGGGTAGTTACACCATCAAGATACCACTGGTCTTACATGCTTGGCTTGATATCAAGAAAGGATTGCAACGAGGAATGTATTGACTAACAAGGTACGATTGATTCGCTGTATGACCTGCCGGGTTTAGCGCTCCCCAATGAATACAATATTCAAAACAATGTATGAAAAGGGAAGCATGAATGTTATTATATACATATGTGTATGATATTTCATTTACTCTCTACGCGTCTTCCCCACATTTATCCCCACCTCCCTACCCCACCTTCTTACCCTGTCTTCTTACCCCACCTTCTTACCATGTCTTCTAATTCCACCTTCTTACCCCATCTTCTTACCCCACCTTCCCCCACCTTCTCACCCTGTCTTCTTATCCCATCTTATTCCCCCACCTTCTCACCCTATCTTCTTACCCCATCTTATTTCCCCACCTTCTTACCCTATCTTCTTACCCATCTTATTCCCCCACCTTCTTACCCTGTCTTCTTACCCCATCTTATTCCCCCACCTTCTTACCCTATCTTTTTACCCCATCTTCTTACCCCATCTTCTTACCCCACCTTCTTACCCCACCTTCTTCTCCACCTTCCTCCCACTGCTCTTTCTATCTCCTTCACCTATGCTGGGTTACCTGAGTGTACCTAAAGAATGTTTTGGGGGTGAACGCCCCCGCCACCCAGTCCCAGACAAGGCCTCTTGGTGGATTCAGGCTTGTTTAGCCAAGCAGTTACTGCTGACCGCACGTTGTCCAACATACAAACCACAGCCGTGGTGCCGGGTGTCGTTTCTTCGCGTGGTTTATTCTTTAAAACAGCTAGGGGTCTGTTAGTAATACCTTTATGTTTGATTGGGGGGGGGCTATTGAATAGATCTTGGGCCCCTTAAATTTATTGGGTAGTCTCTCTGTGTACTCGTGGCACCTTTGTTCTTTAAGGGGCATTTTGCACATTCTGCCAAGCCTCTTACTTCCGCAGGAAGTGAATTCTGTGTGCACATTCGGGACTAATCCCACTATAATTTTCCAGTGTAAATTGTAAGGTATCCTTGTCGTCTACGCTCCAGGGACTATAGCTAAAGGAAATTCAAAAGTTTCCATTAATTTGGGTGCTTGACCGAATTTGCACGTGCAATGAAGTCTGTTTATTTTCTAGATTCTGTAGATTCGATTGTGAGACTGTTGATCAAAGTACCCCTGGGATGCTTAACTCGCATTTTCTCTCTCTCTCTCTCTTTTTTACACAAATCAGTTTTACAGGCTAAGAGATGTTATCCAACCTCAGCTCATTTCAAAGCCCAGTCGTATCTGAGGTGTACTGCCACCCCCCAGGATGCCACCCACACCAGTCTGCTAACACCAGGTATTATGTCTGTCAGGTGAATTGAGGACAGCATGGATTGTAAGGAAACACGTCCAAAATGCTTCCAACACTTATCCATGACCGAACGACTCAGGACATCTTGTGTTGATTGAGTGGTAACCAGCTGAGTATTGACGATTTTGGATCCATTACAACGCTTTTTTTTGTCTTCTTAAAACATGAAGTCACTAAAGCAACAGGATATTCCAGGCCAGGTGTTTGTTAGTGTCATATAGTGTTTTCACGAAGTAGTACCCAGGTGTTGGAAGTGCAGGAGCAGTCTGTACTCAGGTTAGATGTTCACGTACAGCACAAGACCACTGATGGATCACGTCAATAGTCAGTTATTCAACTGTCCACAGTTCAATACCATTTGATGTTAGCGTCGCTTAGTAACCAGTGCTATTGCAAGTCACAGATTTAACCAGGTTGTGTGTCAATTCTCGCTTCATAGTACATGGTGTTTGTCTGTCTGACGTCTTCAGGAGGTAGTACCCAGGTGCTGATGTGTCAGCGTCCAGCAGTCATAGTACCCAGGTGTTGATGTGTCAGCGTCCAGCAGTCATAGTACCCAGGTGTTGATGTGTCAGCGTCCAGCAGTCATAGTACCCAGGTGCTGATGTGTCAGCGTCCAGCAGTCATAGTACCCAGGTGTTGATGTGTCAGCGTCCAGCAGTCATAGTAAACAGGTGTTGATGTGTCAGCGTCCAGCAGTCTTAGTACCCAGGTGTTGATGTGTCAGCGTCCAGCAGTCATAGTACCCAGGTGTTGATGTGTCAGCGTCCAGCAGTCATAGTACCCAGGTGCTGATGTGTCAGCGTCCAGCAGTCATAGTACCCAGGTGCTGATGTGTCAGCGTCCAGCAGTCATAGTACCCAGGTGCTGATGTGTCAGCGTCCAGCAGTCATAGTACCCAGGTGTTGATGTGTCAGCGTCCAGCAGTCATAGTACCCAGGTGCTGATGTGTCAGCGTCCAGCAGTCATAGTACCCAGGTGCTGATGTGTCAGCGTCCAGCAGTCATAGTACCCAGGTGCTGATGTGTCAGCGTCCAGCAGTCTTAGTACCCAGGTGCTGATGTGTCAGCGTCCAGCAGTCATAGTACCCAGGGTGATGTGTCAGCGTCACAGTCTAGTACCCAGTCTGATGTGTCGTCAGCCATAGTACCCAGGTGCTGATGTGTCAGCGTCCAGCAGTCATAGTACCAGGTGCTGATGTGTCAGCGTCCAGCAGTCATAGTACCCAGGTGCTGATGTGTCAGCGTCCAGCAGTCATAGTACCCAGGTGCTGATGTGTCAGCGTCCAGCAGTCATAGTACCCAGGTGCTGATGTGTCAGCGTCCAGCAGTCATAGTACCCAGGTGCTGATGTGTCAGCGTCCAGCAGTCATAGTACCCAGGTGTGATGTGTCAGCGTCCAGCAGTCATAGTACCCAGGTGCTGATGTGTCAGCGTCCAGCAGTCATAGTACCCAGGTGTGATGTGTCAGCGTCCAGCAGTCATAGTACCAGGTGCTGATGTGTCAGCGTCCAGCAGTCATAGTACCCAGGTGCTGATGTGTCAGCGTCCAGCAGTCATAGTACCCAGGTGCTGATGTGTCAGCGTCCAGCAGTCATAGTACCAGGTGCTGATGTGTCAGCGTCCAGCAGTCATAGTACCCAGGTGTTGATGTGTCAGCGTCCAGCAGTCATAGTACCCAGGTGCTGATGTGTCAGCTTTCCAGCAGTCTATAGTACCAGGTGCTGATGTGTCAGCGTCCAGCAGTCATAGTACCCAGGTGCTGATGTGTCAGCGTCCAGCAGTCATAGTACCCAGGTGTGATGTGTCAGCGTCCAGCAGTCATAGTACCCAGGTGCTGATGTGTCAGCGTCCAGCAGTCATAGTACCCAGGTGTTGATGTGTCAGCGTCCAGCAGTCATAGTACCCAGGTGCTGATGTGTCAGCGTCCAGCAGTCATAGTACCCAGGTGCTGATGTGTCAGCGTCCAGCAGTCATAGTACCAGGTGCTGATGTGTCAGCGTCAGCAGTCATAGTACCCAGGTGCTGATGTGTCAGCGTCCAGCAGTCATAGTACCCAGAGTGCTGATGTGTCAGCGTCCAGCAGTCATAGTACCCAGGTGCTGATGTGTCAGCGTCCAGCAGTCATAGTACCCAGGTGCTGATGTGTCAGCGTCCAGCAGTCATAGTACCCAGGTGTGATGGTCAGCGTCCAGAGTCATAGTACCAGGTGTTGATGTGTCAGCGTCCAGCAGTCATAGTACCCAGGTGCTGATGTGTCAGCGTCCAGCAGTCATAGTACCCAGGTGTTGATGTGTCAGCGTCCAGCAGTCTAGTACCCAGGTGTGATGTGTCAGCGTCCAGCAGTCATAGTACCAGGTGTGATGTGTCAGCGTCCAGCAGTCATAGTACCCAGGTGCTGATGTGTCAGCGTCCAGCAGTCATAGTACCCAGGTGCTGATGTGTCAGCGTCCAGCAGTCATAGTACCCAGGTGCTGATGTGTCAGCGTCCAGCAGTCATAGTACCCAGGTGCTGATGTGTCAGCGTCCAGCAGTCATGAACGTGGGTCACAGCATCAGCTGCCAACACCGTACCGCACTCAGGAAAACCTCGGCTGGTGATTAATGTTTTGTTGGTGACTGTTGGTGATTGATTTTTTTTTTTTTTTTTGGTGACTGATACTTTAATGATGATTGATGTTTTAATTGGTAACTAATTTTTTTGCGACCCCCTTGAGGATCTAGCGCTACCCCATGAATGTAACTCTTCCTCCTCTTCCTTTCCCTCTCTTCCTCCATCTTTCCCCTTTTCCTATACCTTCTCCTCCCCCCCCACTCTCTGTCTCTACTGCCCCCTACCCCCCTCCTCCCAGTCTTGCCCCTCTTCCTCTTCCCCAACCAGCATCACCTTAACCCACTCGTCCCAGAGAAGGTTGATCCTCCCTCCCCACTCTTCCCCTTCTCCAATCTCCCTCCCCCGTGACGTCCGGCAGTCCATACTGTTGTAAATCTTCACTTTATTGCCCGCCCGTGACCACTACACCCACGCTGTTTTGCGGCGCGGGCGGGGGTGCCTCGCGTGAGAAGGGGAGGGGGAGGTGCTCGCGTCAGGAGGGTGAAATGGGCGTGAAAAGTGAGAAGGGCGGCTGGTGAGCTGTTAAGGAGAGGAAATATTGATATATATTGTAATAACCCCGAGGTCATTACCAGGTCACCCCTAGGTGACCTCTTAGGTCATCCCAGGTCACCCACAGGTTGCCCTCAGGTCATTACAGGTCACCTACAGGTCACCATCAGGTCACCTACAAGCTACCATCAGGTCACTATCAAATCATCCTCAAGTCACCCTCAAGTCACCCTCAGGTCACCCTCTGGTCACCATTAGATCACCACGGATCATCCTCAAGTTACCACAGGTTACTCTCAGGTCACCACAGGTCAGGACGGCCATTGCTTGCCTCTTGACTTCAGGTTACGAGGTTTTAAAACCACAGGTAGTGACCCCAACTGTGCCGCAGATAAAGTACATTATACTAAGCCTGAAGGATGACCCCTTGGTGTAACCCTTTGGTGTGATTCCTTTGGTGTGACCCTTTGGTGTGACCCCTCTGTGTAGCTCAACATGGGCCTTTGGCGAGATTCTTAGTATGGCCTCATGTGAACCCTTGGTGTGACCTAATATGGCCCGATGGTATGACCTGCTATACTAATTGATGTGCAGGTGTGACTCGGTGCTAATGTTGGTATGACCCGTAGATTTGTCCCGTGGATGTGACCCGTGGATGTGACCCGTGGATGTGACCCGTGGATGTGACCCGTGAATGTGTAGAACTGCTCGACTTTGATCATGGCTTGGGGGGAGAGGGGAAGGCACCCACTTTACCCCTCACCCTCCCTACCCCCCTCACTGATCATATTATGTGGGGGGACAGCACCCCTTTACCTGGCCCCGGCGACCTCCCCCCCTCCCCACTCCGACACCACCTCGACACTCAGAATTTAGGCTGTATCTGATTCCCATGTTTGTAAAGTTGTCATTATCTCTCTCTCTCTCTCTCTCTCTCTCTCTCTCTCTCTCTCTCTCTCTCTCTCTCTCTCTCTCTCTCTCTCCTACACATTTCTGTATTCACATTAACATTAAAATGCCGAGTGTACAAAGCTTTGATAAACTCAGCAATCACATTTACAATCATACAATCACATTTATAATCACATTACAATACGTCATCCCCTTGAAAGGGAGGACAACTTTATTGTAGCAACGATAATAAAACTATTAAACTATGAGGATGGATTCCCGACACAGACGATAGCCGCACACGAGCGGAAAATCGCCCCGAGTGTGGGTAATTTCACATCCCTGACTACGATATTACGATACCCGTCGGAGAGCCTCGTAAAACACTGAGAAGTCTGACCCACCATCACCAGGTGAAAAATCTACATATTAAATTTCATTATTATTATTATTATTATTATTATTATTATTATTATTATTAGCATTATTATTATTATTATTATATTAAGGGTATATCCTATTGTTTTTCTGTCCTGAATGTGCTGCTGGCATGCTGAAATTTCACAAATTAACAAATTATGTAGAGGGAGCGTCATACTGGAGCAATGGCAGAGCTGAATTAAGATAATTAGCGGACATGTTTAACTAACGTGATTGTTCGTCGTTCAGAAAAATGAATTCCCTCGCCACCATTTTCATCTTCGTGACGTCACGGTGTTACCAACTTACCTAATAATTCCAGGTATATAATTTTCAACAAAAATGCTTTCGTGTCTGTAATTAGATTTGTTTTTATGTAAATATTATTCAGATGAATTAATTTAAATTTGAGGAGAGCATTAATAAGAATTTAGTTTAGTTTTAACTTCGAGGGTTTCATGGGAAGGTTGGCAGCCGTGGCGTCGTTGCGTCATAATAATACCATGTCTAAAATTTTCGTTTAAAAATACTTTCGTATCTGTAACCAGATTAATTTTTAATAAATATGATTAAGGTGAGTGAATTTAAATTTGAAGAGAGTATTAATAAGAATTTAGTTTAGTTTTGACACTAAAACTTTCACGGAAACGTTGGCAGCAGTGCTGTCGTTGCGTCACGTGACCCCGTGACGTCATCAGCAACCAGAGATAACGCGCGGGAAATTGTTGACACACTTTCCCCGGGAAAAGAGGGAAGCTTCCCTCTTTTTTTCTTTAATGGAGCCCCGGGGGTAAAATTATCGACGGTACGCGGCATTGTCTTAGCTACGGAGGTTTATTAAGAAATGTTTATTATTCTCACGCTGGTGATATTTATCTTCCTTTTTTATTGGTTTACAGTTTTTTTAATGGGATATCCGAATGAGGCAAGAAAGTAAAACATTTAAATTGCCTCATAAGGAGGTTCCTTAATAGTGGTGAAGGGGGGTTTTTGATTCAAGGAATTAGGCGTGTGCTTCCCCCTTCCATCGCCACTCCAGAGGACTGGCGAGAAGACGACAGTGAGGTAAGACGTTAATTACATAATCTTAACTGACTTTATCAAGTACTTGACATAGCTGATTGGTGGTGAAGCGTTATACCATTAAAGACTGTGTAATCAATGTCCTACACATCCGTGAAAATAATAATTATAGTCATAATTTCCAGAATAGTTAGCTCTAATATTATATTCCTTTGCCTATACCACTTTACAGTGGGTTTCTGCAGTCTAAACGGAGATAATTTTAATAGTAGAGATTGAGGGAGCAATTTAAAGGTAACTTTGAGGTGTTCAATACCTTTGCCTTGATTGTCTCAGTCCTCTTAACCTAGAGAAAATTAAAATTTTCAAGCGGGAAGGTCTCAGTCAGATGACCAAAAGCTCCAGTATTTCCTGAGATCAGCGTCAGAAAACACTTGTCCTGTTTCCTGACGAGTCTTACCTAACCTAAGTTGTTGGCACAGAGTGCCAACAACTTATCAAGATTTTATACGATTGATGTAATGATGACAATACCACGTGTTGCTCTCTGTCTCTCTGTCTGTCTCTGTCTCTGTCTCTCTCTCTCTCTCTCTCTCTCTCTCTGTCTGTCTCTTTCTCTCTCTCTCTCTTTGCCTCTGTCTGTATCTATCTATACGTATGTCTATCTATTTATCTTTTTCTTTAGTGATTTTGGCATAATTTTCTTCAATTTTAGCTGTATGTTCTTTAAACTCTTTCTTGTACTTCTTCTTCTTTTTCTCAAAGGTTTTTGTTAATATTGTTAGAGATGTTGTAAGTTAGCTGCACCTGCTGGTCTAGTTCTGCCTTTTGTTATTTATCCTTGTAAAAAAAAAATTCAATTTTATGTTTGTATTCTTCTAAGCCTTTCATCCCGTTCTGTACATTAATTTCGTATTTTTTCATTTGTTCCTAATTCATCTCTTCTCTTTATTTTATCATTTTGCTCTTTTAGTTTTCCGCATTTGTTGTATTGAAACCTTCGTTTTTTATAGTATTGAAACCTTCATTTTTTATAGTATTGAAACCTTCATTTTTTATAGTATTGAAACCTTCATTTTTTATAGTATTGAAACCTTCATTTTTATAGCATTGAAACCTTCATTTTTATGTAGTATTGAAACCTTCAGTATTTCTTGTATTCAAACCTTCATTAATTTCCTTTTTTTCAGCGTTACGTTTTCCTTATTTGACATTTTTTCCTGTCAGTCCTTCCTGTCTTACCTGATATCGATCCAGTTCAGTCATCCCGTCCATCCGTCCACTGTCTGGCACAATTGGTTAGCGCGTTCGGCTGTTAACTTAGAGGTTGGTGGTTCGTGTTCATCGAGGCCTCGTGATGGACCGGGCCACAGGGGCGTTGACCCCCGTGGCCCGGTCCAGGCATACTGGCTTTCTTTTCTGCTGGTGTTGTGACCAGGTGTTTACCATCATAACGTAAATAATGAGTCAGTTTGTAAGTTAGTGTATGTGTTTATCATCATAATGTAAACAATGCAAAATAACCACAGGAAAATTTGAATAATAGTTCTAGGCCTTTCGTGTTGCAATTAATACACCATCAGGAGCTTGCCATGATGCAGAAATAGAGTAGGAAATCCAGGCAGATTCGTTTAGGGGGAACGTGTCTCTCCAGAATAACAGAAATGGCGCCAAGCATTCTGGAAAGAGAGACGTTTCCCTGAACGAATCTGTCTGTGATTCCTACTCTATTTCTGCAACATTGCTAGCTCCTGATGATGTGCGACACGAAAGGTCTAGAGCTATCATTCATCTCACCCTGTGGTTATTATTGCAGCTTTTATCGCTCGTTTGTGATTATTACGTAAATAATGTATTTTTTCGCGAATCAATTTTAGAGTCTAAAAGCTGTTATCGTACCTAAGCTCTTTCCAGGGCCTAGAACTATTTGAGGTATCCTATCACCTCCCAAGATGCCACCCACATCAGTCGGCTAACACCCAGGTACCTACTTACTGCTAGGTGAACAGGGGCAGCAGGTATAAGGAAACATGCCCGACGTTTCCGCCCGTACCGGATATCGAACCACGGACACTCAGTGTATGAGTTGGGTGCGCTACCAACCGAGGTTCGGGACACCTGTTTATCATCATAACGTGAACAATGCTTTAGTTTGTTAATTAGTTGGAACGTGCGTGCGTGCGTCCGTCCATGTGTGTGTGTGTGTATATGTGTACTCACCTAGTTGTGATTGCAAGGGTCGAGTCACAGCTCCTGGCCCAGCCTCTTCACTGGTCGCTACTAGGTCACTCTTTCTGCACCATGAGCTTTATCATAACTCTTCTTAAAGCTGTATATGGACCATGCCTCTACTACATCACTTCCCAGACTATTCCACTTCCTGATAACTCTGTGACTGAAGTGTGTGTGTGTGTGTGTGTGTGTGTGTGTGTGTGTGTGTGTGTGTGTGTGTGTGTGTGTGTGTGTGTGTGTGTGTGTGAGTTTCTAATACCACCTACCCTTTAAAACACCATAAAAAAGGCATAAATTTAAATGGCTCGGAACTCTGAAGCTTGACCTCCAGAGGTCAACCTCGCTGGAGGAGGTCACCCGGGCTGCTGACCCTCATGACGTCACGGGTCGGCTCCTTCAAGATACCGACACCTTATTTGCATATGCAACACCCAGAGACTGTTGTTATTGCTTCTGTTGTTGCTAATGTTGATGCTCCTGTTGATGCTGCTGTTGATGCTGCTGTTAATGATGCTGTTGATGCTGCTGTTGTTCTTGTTGCTGTAACTGCGGTGTTTTACTCTGTTGTAAAGTGTTTACATGTTGTTGCAATTACCATACTGTTTTATGTTGTTGATTCTCCTTTTATTATTGACGATATTGTTATTATTGATACTGTTATTATTATTATTATTATTATTATTATTATTATTATTATTATATTATACTGGTCAACAGCAACAACAAAATTTGAAGGTATTTAGGGTATTTTGGTTCATGACCAGTCAATGACCGGTCATGGACTGGTCATGGACCGGTCATGGACCGGTCATGGACCGGTCATGGACCGGGCCGCGGGAGCGTTGAACCCCGAAATACCCTCCTCCAAGTAGGTTTCTCAAACTGGCTCTAGTTTGTGAGACGTTGTCTGCCTCTCCTCAGTTAAGAGGGAACTTAGACATAATGCAGTTTGTATACAGATACTCTTAATAAAGATTAGAACTTCATTTATAAATGACTTAATATTTTTTAAGGAAAGTTGTTGTATCAGCAACGACCATCTGACAATATTGTAACCTTTATTTTGTTATTTTTCCAAGATAAACATGAGTTCTTCACGAAGAGTCTGCTTAAACAATCCCAGTGCATTTTGCTATATTTGAGACGAATACTGTTTGCTTTAACAAAGATAAAATATCACAGATATTGTACAATAATGTTATCTTGTTTATTGTGGAGTGACGCTTGGAGAACAAGACAAGTCTTGGGCTCCCAGTATGATTTGCTAAAACCTGTCTAACTGGAGGGTATTCCGGGGGTCAACGCCCCCGCGGCCCGGTCCACGACCAGGCCTCCTGGTGGATCAGGGTTGATCAATCAGGCTGTTACTGCTGGCAACACGTAGTCCACCGTACGAACCACAGCCCGGCTGATTCGGCACCGACTTAAGTATCTGTCCAGTGTAGAATGCTTACGACAGTGGAGAAATAGGCAAAGTGAAAAGTTTAAACTTAGGTGAGTCTATGGTGTGGAGAGAAGCATAAAACCATTACTGCGATTGTTATTTCTATATGTTGAATGTGAAAGGTTTCAGTGGATACAAGAAAGTCAAGTGGGAATATCCTGGTTAGGAGTCAGCAAGGATCACTGTGCCACACAGTGGAGACGTTACCATACCAGTGTTTACAACACTGACTGACCTTCCATTGTCAGATGTTGAAGAAACTCAGAGTTTAGGATGTAACACAGGCGATAGTAGTGGAAGTGAATATTAAGTAAGCATTTCAACACCATAACAGTTCTTCCAAGAAGAACTCAATAATATGATTCCTGACCTCAGTCTGTCACAGCAAGTATCTCAACTTTTATCTTCCAGACTAAAAGAAAAGAAGTGTCTACAACAAGAAGTTAAAAATAACAGTTTAACGGACAAGAGAGGTTGAACTCCTTCCTTATTTAAGCCAAGATAAAGAACTTGTATACTACAATAACATCCTGGGATTACTTCTTCGGACGAGACTTGAACATAGACCAGGAGATTGACTGCTGTTTATACACAGTTCCATTAGAAGCTTGAAATGTGTCTTATTGTACGATGGTGACCAATATTCATCTCTTCCAGTTGTTCAACAAAACTGTGATGATGATCAACATAGAAGAAAATCTTACAACGTTATCACATATAGTAATTAGTGGTATCTGAATTATCTTAATACGTTAATCAGTTATTATAAAGAATGAAGTGTTTGTATTACATTATTCGACTTTTGCATGATCTAAAAAATAATTTAAATGCGATTTGTAAGTTAGCTCCGCCTGATCAATATATTTGTCACATCTTTTAAGTTTTTCAGTGGGATACCAAAGTTATCAAAGACCAGAGCCAGTCAAGCACCACAAATTTACCCCAAAATCACTAATATTATTGACCAGGAAATGAGTGATGACAAATATTATTGTTGTTTGTTGTTTATAACATGTTATTATTGTTATTATTGATATTATTTGTTACTGATATTGTTATTGATGTTATTATTCTACTTACTGTTATTACCATTATTGTAGTTATTGTTTTCAATGTCATTATTATTTTTTTTTTTTTATTCGCCGGTATTCTCCCGGCCCGGGTTTTTTCCAAGTAGTGGTGACCCGGCCTTGGCTCCCTATTTGGGGAGTGTCTCGAGACCTAAGTCTCCCATGGGAGGAAGTACAAGTACCCCCTCATCTTTAGGACCAACTGTCCCCAGGCCTAGCCACATTCCCCGCCCTCACGGGGCTCGTAGAGAGAAGCTAGGCCTCTGGTCTGCCATCTGCCCCGCCTCAAAGGGGCTCGTGGGGATGGCAGTCTTATGAGCTGCAGGTGGTAGCAAGCTCAGGCTCTTTATATTATTATTTATTAGATACCAGTTATGTTATTGTTATTAATTTAATTGTAATTATTAATATTGTCTTTACTTTTGTTATTATTGTTGAGGTACAAGGAACAGAAGCGGAGGTAGCAATCTCATCCAAGCAGATGAAGGGCTCTTAGCCCAAGTAAGTGGAACGATCCTCCCTTTCCTTGGATCAAACCCGATTTCCTTCCCCTACGATTTCAGCTTCCGTAAATGCATTCGTGGTGTGACTAACATTGCAGTTACGAGGGGAAGCGCCAAACCCTCTGATTTTAATATGAATATTAGTTTAGGGTTATACAAATTAGATTCATTTATAATCAATAAAATTTGGAAAGGATTTGAGGAGTGTGGACAGATCCTTGACGCTACCGTCCGCATGTTGGGACGGCTGGTAGTATCAAGGTGTCATCTCAGCCTTATAAACCTTCTACTGTTCTATTAATTTTATAGGTTCTTGATAATGTGAGAAAAAATGTATAGCTATTTATTGGCCATTATACAAAGTCCTTAAATCGTTAACAATAATATTTACAGTTTGTAATAAAAATGGCTATTTACAAAAATTTGGCTTTTGGTAATACTGTCAAAAAATATATTGCTCACATGTATGCTTGCATTGATATGACTTTTTCTTGCCTGGTCGATCAGGCCCTGATCCACCATGAAGCCTGGTCACAGACCGGGCCGCGGGGGGCTTTGACCCCCGAAACCCTCTCCAGGTAAGACGCCGGCTGCCGTCTCCCACCGAAGCAGTATGACCCGAGGAAAAAAGAAGCACTTGCACCATTACTCACTCCATCACCGTCTTGCCAGAGTCGCCCCAGACATCACGGTTGAGACGCCGCTCCAAACTGCAACATCCCTACCACTCTTCAGATTATAATCATAAATGGGCGCTAAACCTACAAGGGTTATCCAGCGCTGACCACGCTTCAGAGTCCTGCTAACCACACTTTTATATTATTAATTATTATTATATCAACACTAGATATTAACCCTGGAGAGCGAAACGTTGCCACAATGAAATGCCGCATTGCACTCGTGTATTTTACCAAACACAGGCTTATTGACCCTTAGGGTAGTGTTTAGGCTTGAAACCTCTTAACGTATATGTCCGAGGGAAAGCGTTAAACCTTTAGGGGGTAGTTGCAGTTTTATTATTCAAATTCCTGGTAAAACTGAAAAATAAAAGGAATAAACAACATTTTTTAAATCCATTTTTATTAAATTTAAAGAAATTAACTTTTTAAATTACAAGTTAAGGGTTGTGGGTGGATGGGGGTAGTTGTGGTGGATGGTGGTTGTTGTGGTGGATGGTGGGGGGTAGTTTGGGGGGTGGTGGGGGTGGAGTTGTGGTGGATGGTGGTAGTGTGGGGTGGTGGGTGTGGTGGGGTGTTTTTTGGTGGATGGTGGTGGTGGGTGGGATGGTGGTGGGTTGTGGTGGATGGTGGTAGTTGGTGGTGGATGGTGGTGTTGGGTGGATGGTGAGTAGGGTGGGGGGATGGTGGTATTTAGTTGTGGTGGAGTGGTGGGGGGGGTGGTGTGGTGGTGTGGTGGGGGTTGTGGTGGTGGGGGTAGTGTGGTGGATGGTGGTAGTTGTGGTGGATGGTGGTGTTGTGGTGGATGGTCGTAGTTGTGGTGGATGGTGGGTGGTTGTGGTGGGATGGTGGTTTAGTTGTGGTGGATGGTGGTAGTTGTGGTGGATGGGTAGTTATGGTGGATGGTGGGGTGGGGGTGGATGGTGGTAGTTGTGGTGGATGGTGGTAGTTGTGGTGGATGGTGGTAGTTGTGGTGGATGGTGGTAGTTTATGGTGGATGGTGGTGGTGGTGGTGGATGGTGGTAGTTTGGTGGATGGTGGTAGTTGTGGTGGATGGTGGTAGTTGTGGGGGATGGTGGTAGTTGTGGGGATGGTGGTAGTTGTGGTGGATGGTGGTAGTTAGGTGGATGGTGGTGGTGGTGGTGGATGGTGGTAGTTGTGGTGGATGGTGGTAGTTGTTGTGGTATGGTGGTATTTGGTGGAGGTGTAGTTGTGGTGGATGGTGGTAGTTGTGGGATGTGGTATTTTGGTGGATGGTGGTGTTGGTGGATGGGGTATTGGGGTTTGATTGTGGTAGTTTGGTAAATTGGTGGTATTGGGTTGTGGATGGTGGTAGTTATGGTGGATGGTGGTGGTGGTGGTGGATGGTGGTTTGGGTTATGGTGGATGGTGGTAGTTGTGGTGGATGGTGGTAGTTGTGGTGGATGGTGGTAGTTGTGGTGGATGGTGGTAGTTATGGTGGATGGTGGTAGTTGTGGTGGATGGTGGTAGTTGTGGTGGATGGTGGTAGTTTGGGGCGGATGGTGGTATTTGGGTGGTGGATGGTGGATGGTGGTAGTTATGGTGGATGGTGGTGTTGTGGTGGTTTGGTGGTAGTTGTGGCGGATGGTGGTAGTTTGGTGGTGGTGGTATGTTATGGTGGATGGTGGGTAGTTGTGGTGGATGTGTAGTTATGGTGGATGGTGGTAGTTGTGGTGGATGGTGGTAGTTATGGTGGGATGGTGGTGGTGGTGGTGGATGGGGGTAGTTATGGTGGGGGAGGGTGGTAGTTGTGGTGGAGGGTTTGGTAGTTGTGGTGGATGGTGGTATTTGTGGTGGGATGGTGGTAGTTATGGTGGAGGTGGTAGTTGTGGTGGATGGTGGTGTGTTGGGTGGATGGTGGTAGTTGTGGCGGATGGTGGTAGTTTTTGGTGGGGGTGGTGTGGTGGTGGATGGTGGTAGTTTGGTGATTGGTGGTAGTTGTGGTGGATGGTGGGTATTTGTGGCGGATGGTGGTAGTTGTGGTGGATGGTGGTAGTTATGGTGGATGGTGGTAGTTGTGGTGGATGGTGGTAGTTATGGTGGTGGTGGTAGTTGTGGTGGATGGTGGTTATGGTGGATGGGGGGTAGTTAGGGTGGATGGTGGTGTGGTGAGTTGTTGTGGTGGATGGTGGTAGTTATGGTGGATGGTGGTGGTGGTGGATGGTGGTAGTTATGGTGGATGGTGGTAGTTGTGGTGGATGGTGGTAGTTGTGGTGGATGGTGGTAGTTATGGTGGATGGTGGTAGTTGTGGTGGATGGTGGTAGTTATGGTGGATGGTGGTAGTTGTGGTGTATGGTGGTAGTTGTGGTGGATGGTGGTAGTTATGGTGGATGGGCTGAGGGGTGGTAGTTGTGGTGGATGGGGGTTTAGTTATGGTGGATGGTGGTGGTGGGGGATGGTGGTAGTTATGGTGGATGGTGGTTTAGTTGTGGTGGTGGTAGTAGTGGTGGATGGTGGTAGTTGTGGTGGATGGTGGTATTTGTTGGTGGATGGTGGTAGTTTGGGGGATGGTGGTGGTGGTGGTGGATGGTGGAGTTATGGTGGATGGTGGTAGTTGTGGGGGATGGTGGTAGTTTGGTGGATGGTGGTAGTTTGGTGGATGGTGGTAGTTTGGTGGATGGTGGTAGTTATGGTGGATGGTGTTGTTGTGGTGGATGGTGGTAGTTATGGTGGATGGTTGGTAGTTATGGTGGATGGTGGTATGGTGGTAGTTGTGGTGGATGGTGGTAGTTATGGTGGATGGTGGTGGTGGTGGATGGGGGTTTAGTTTTTGGTGGATGGTGGTAGTTGTGGGGATGGTGGTAGTTATGGTGGATGGGGTAGTTGTGGTGGATGGTGGTAAGTTATGGTGGATGGTGGTAGTTGTGGTGGATGGGGTAGTTGGGTGGATGGTGGTAGTTATGGTGGATGGTGGTGATGGTGGTGTTATGGTGGATGGTGTATTGTTGTGGTGGATGGTGGTAGTTGTGGTGGATGGTGGTAGTTGTGGTGGATGGTGGTAGTTGTGGTGGATGGTGGTAGTTGTGGTGGATATTGGTAGTTGTGGTGGATGGGGTTATTGGTGACGGTGGTAGTTTGTGGTGGTGGTGGTAGTTGAGGTGGATGGGGGTAGTTATGGTGGATGGTGGTTTAGTTGGGTGGATGGGGGTAGTTGTGGGGATGGGGGAGTTGTTTGGAGGTGTAGTGTGGTGGATGGTGGTAGTTATGTGGTGGGGTGTTGTGGTGGATGGTGGATGGTGGTAGTTATGGTGGTGGTGGTAGTTGTGGTGGATGGGGTTTAGTTATGGTGGAGGGTGGTAGTTGTGGTGGTTTGGTGGTAGTTATGGTGGATAGTGGTGGTGGTGGATGGTGGTATTTTTGGTGGATGGTGGTAGTTGGGTGGATGTGGTAGTTGTGGTGGATGTGGTAGTTAGGTGGTGTTGGTAGTTGTGGTGGATGGGGGTGTTGGGGCGATAGTGGTAGTTATGGTGGATGGTGGTAGTTGGGGTTTGGATGGTGGTGTTAGGGTGGATGGTGATGGTGGATGGTGGTAGTTATGGTGGATGGTGGTAGTTGTGGTGGATGGTGGAAATTTGTGGTGGAGGTGGTAGTTGTGGTGGATGGGGGTAGTTTGGTGGATGGTGGTAGTTGTGGTGGTTTTTGGGTTTGTGGTGGGGTGGTAATGTGAAGGTGGTAGTTGTGGTGGATGGTGGTAGTTGAGGTGGATGGTGGTTTAGTTATGGTGGATGGTGGTAGTTGGGGTGGATAGTGGTAATTGTGGTGGATAGTGGTAGTTATGGTGGATGGTGGTAGTTGTGGTGGATGGTGGTATTTTGTGGTGGATGGTGGTAGTTGTGGGGTAGTGGTAGTTGTGGTGGATAGTGGTAGTTGTGGTGGATAGTGGTATTTGTGGTGGATAGTGGTAGTTATGGTGGATGGTGGTAGTTATCGTGGATGGTGGAGTTGTGGAAGTGGTAGTTGTGGTGGATGGTGGTAGTTGTGGTGGATGTGGTAGTTGTGGGGGATGGTGGTAGTTGTGGTGGATGGTGGTAGTTGTGGTGGATAGTGGTAGTTGTGGTGGATGTGGTAGTTGGGGTTTGGATGTGGTATTTATGGTGATGGTGGTAGTTTGGTAGTATAGTTGTGGTGGATGGTAGTTTGGTGGAGTTGTGGTGGATGGTGGTAGTTGTGGATAGTGGTAGTTGTGGTGGGAAGTGGTAGTTATGGTGGTGGTGGTAGAAATGGTAGATAGTGTAGTGTGGTGCAGGTAGTTGTGATGGATGGTGGTAGTTAGGGTGGATAGTGGTAGTTGTGGTGGTTAGGTAGTTTGGTGGTGGTGGTAGTTGTGGTGGATAGTGGTAGTTATGGTGGATGGTGGTAGTTGTGGTGGATGGTGGTAGTTTGTGGTGGATAATGGTAGAGGGGGGAAATGGTGGTAATTATGGTGGATGGTGGTAGTTGTGGTGGATGGTGGTAGTTGTGGTGGATGGTGGTAGTATGGTGGATGGTGGGAGTTATGGTAGATGGTTTGGTAGTTGTGGTGGATGGTGGAAAGTTGTGGTGGATAGGGGTTTAGTTATGGTGGATGTTGGTAGTTGTGGAGGTCGGTGGTAGTTGGTGGTGGTGGGGGTGGTGGATGGTGGTAGTTATGGTGGATGGTGGTAGTTGTGGTGCATGTGGGTAGTTGTGGGGGATGTTGGTAGTTGTGGTGGGAGTGGTAGTTTGGTGGATGGTGGTTAGTTGTGGTGGATAGTGGTAGTTATAGTGGATGGTGGTAGTGGTGGATGGTGGTAGTTAGGTGGATGGTGGTTTGGTGGAATGGTGGTGAGGGTGGATGTGGTAGTTTATGGTGGATGGTGGTAGTTGTGGTGGATGGTGGTGTTGTGGTGGATGGTGGTAGTTGTGGGGATGGTGGTAGTTTGTGGTGGTGGTGGTAGTTGTGGTGGATAGTGGTGTTATGGTGGATGGTGGTAGTTGTGGTGGATAGTGGTAGTTGTGGTGGATGTGGTATGGTACGGTGGTAGTTGTTGTGGTATTTTATGGTGGATGTGGTAGTTGTGGTGGATGGTGGTAGTTATGGTGGATGGTGGTATTTGGGTGGTGGATGGTGGTAGTTTATGGTGGATGGTGGTAGTTGTGGTGGATAGTGGTAGTTATGTGGATGGTGGTAGTTGTGGTGGATGTGGTAGTTGTGGTGGATGGTGGTAGTTGTGGTGGATAGTGGTAGTTATGGTGGTTTGTGGTAGTTGTGGTGGAGGGTGGTAGTTATGGTGGTGGTGGTATTTGTGGTGGTCGGGTATTTTATGGTGGATGGTGGTAGTTGTGGTGGATAGTGGTAGTTGTGGTGGAGGGTGGTAGTTATGGTGGATGGTGGTGTTTGTGGTAGATGGTGGTAGTATTATGGTGGATGGTGGTAGTTATGGTGGATGGTGGTAGTTGTGGTGGTGGTGGGGTTGTGGGGATGGTGGTTTGTTATGGTGGATGGTGGTAGTTGTGGTAGATGGGGGTAGTTGTGGTGGATGGTGGTAGTTGTGGTGGAGGGTGGTTGTTGTGGTGATAGGGGTTTTAGTATGTGGATGGTGGTAGTTGTGGTGGATGGTGGTAGTTTGGTGGGGTGGCGGTGGATGGTGGTAGTTATGGTGATGGTGGTAGTTGTGGTGGATGGTGGTAGTTGTGGTGGATGGTGGTAGTTGATGGTGGATGATGGTAGTTGTGGTGGATAGTGGTAATTTATGGTGTATGGTGGTGTTGTGGTGGGTGGTGGTTTTGTGGGTTATAGTGGTAGTTATGGTGGTGGTGGTAGTTGTGGTGGATGGTGGTAGTGTGGTGGATAGTGGTAGTTATGGTGGATGGTGGTAGTTGTGGTGGATGGTGGTGTAGTTATGGTGGATGGTGGTAGTTGTGGTGGATGGTGGTAGTTATGGTGGATGGTGGTAGTTGTGGTGGTTTAATGGAGTGTGGATGGTGGTATTTTGTGGTGGATGGTGGTATTTTGTGGTGGAGGGGGTTTAGTTATGGTGGATAGTGGTAGTTGTGGGGAAGTGGTAGTTGTGGTGGATAGTGGTAGTTATGGTGGATGGTGGTAGTTAGGGTAGATAGGGGTTTAGTTGTGGTGGATGGTAGATTGGTGGGATGGTGGTGTTGTGAGAGTGGGTTGTGGTGGATAGTGGTAGTTATGGTGGATGGGGTAGTTGTGTAGATGTGGTGTTGTGGATGGTGTTATGGTGGATGGTGGTAGTTGTGGTGGATGTGGTAGTTTGGTGGATGGTGGTAGTTGGGGTTTGGAAATGGTGGTAGTTGTGGTGGATGGTGGTAGTTGGGGATGGTTGGTAGTTGTGGTGGATGGTGGTAGTTGTGGTGGATGGTGGTAGTTGTGGTGGATGTGGTATTTTGTGGGGGGATTTGGTAATGTGTAAAAGGGTTTGGTAGTTGTGGTGGATGGGGTTAGTTATGGTGGATGGTGGTAGTTGTGGTGGATGGTGGTAGTTGTGGTGGAGGGATGGGTGTAGTTGGGTGGAAAGGGGGAAGTTGGGGGATGGTGGTAGTTGTGGTGGATAGTGGTAGTTGGGGGGATAGTGGTAATGGTGACGGTGGTAGTTGGGTGGATGGTCTTAGGGTGGATGGTGGTGTTGTGGGGAAATGGTGGTAGTTTGGTGGATAGTGTAGTTGTGGTGGATAGGGGTAGTTGTGGTGGTAGTGGTATTAGGGTGGATGGTGGTAGTTTGGTAGATAGTGGTAGTTGTGGGATGGAGATGGGGTGGTGGTAGTTGTGGTGGATGGTGGTAGTTGTGGAGGGGTGGTAGTTGTGGTGGATAGTGGTAGTTATGGTGGTGGTGGTAGTTATGGTAATGGGGTTGTGTGGAGGGTTTAGTTATGGTGGATGGTGGTATTTTGTGGGGGATAGTGGTAGTTATGGTGGATGGTGGTAGTTGTGGTGGATGTTGGTTAGTTGTGGTGGATGGTGGTAGTTGTGGTGGAGGGTGGTAGTTGTGGGGGGAGATGGGGGTAGTTGTGGGGATGGTGGTAGTTATGGTGGAGGTTGGTTAGTTGTGGTAGATGGTGGTAGTTATGGTGGATGGTGGTAGTATGGGTGGATGGTGGTAGTTGTGGATGGTGGTAGTTAATATGGATGGTGGTATTTGTGGTGGATCGGGTAGTTATGGTGGATGGTGGTAGTTGTGGTGGATGGTGGTAGTTGGTGGTGGTGGTCGTTATGGTGGATGGTGGTAGTTGTGGTGGATGGTGGTAGTTGTGGTGGATGGTGGTAGTTGTGGTGGATGGTGGTTAGTTATGGTGGATGGTGGTAAATATGGTAAAGAGTGGTAGTTGTGGTGGATGGTGGTAGTTGTGGTGGATGGTGGTAGTTTTGGTGGATAGTGGAAGTTGTGGTGGAAGGTGGTAGTTGTGGTGGATGGGGTAGTGGTGGATGGTGGTAGTTATGGGGTAGTGGTAGTTGTGGATGGTGGTATTTTATGGTGGATGGTGGGTTAGTTATGGGGATAGTGGTAGTGGTGGATGGTAGTTTTGTGGTGTTAGTTGTGGTGGAGGGTTTAGTTGTGGTGGATGGTGGTAGTTGTGGTGGATGGTGGTATTTTATGGTGCTTAGTGGTAGTTGTGGTGGAGGGGGGGTAGTTTATGGTGGATAGTGGTAGTTGTGGATGGTGGTATTTATGGTGGATGGTGGTAGTTATGGTGGATAGTGGTAGGGGGTGGATGGTATTTTGTGGTGGATGGTGGTAGTTGTGGGGGATGGGGGGTAGTTGTGGTGGATGGTGGTATTATGGTGCACAGTGATAGTTGTGGTGGATGGTGGTAGTTATGGGGGATGGTGGAGTTGTGGATAGTGGTAGTTGTGGTGGATGGTAGTTGTGGGGATGGGTGGTAGTGGTGGATGGTGGTACTTATGGTGGTAGTGGTAGTTGTGGTGGGATGGTGGTAGTTATGGTGGATGGTGGTTAGTTTGTGGTGGTGGTGGTAGTTGTGGTGGATGGTGTAGTTTGTGGTGGATGGTGGTGGATGGTGGTGTTGTGGTGGATGGTGGTAGTTGGGGGTGGATGGTGAGGGATGGTGGTTAGGGGGTGGTTTGGTAGTTGAGGTGGATGGTGGTAGTTGTGGTGGATGTTGGTAGTTGTGGTGGATGGTGGTGGATGGTGGTAGTTGTGGTGGATGGTGGTGGATGATGGTAGTTGTGGTGGATGGTGGTAGTGGTGGATGGTGGTACTTGTGGATGGTGGTAGTTATGGTAAATTGTGGTAGTTGTGGTGGATGCAGTTGTGGTGGATGGTGGTAGTTGTGGTGGATGGTAGTTGTGGATGGTGGTAGTGGTGGATGGTGGTAGCGGTGGATGGTGGTAGTGGATGGTGGTAGTTGTGGTGGATGGTAGTTGTGGATGGTGGTAGTTGTGGTGGATGGTGGTAGTTGTGGTGGATGGTGGTAATTATGGTGGACGGTGGTTGTGGTGGATGGTGGTAGTTGTGGTGGATGGTGGTAGTTGTGGTGGATGGTAGTTGTGGTGGGTGGTGGTACTTGTGGGGGATGGTGGTAGTTATGGTGGATGGTGGTAGTTGTGTTGGATGGTAGTGGTGGATGGTGGTAGTTGTGGTGGATGGTGGTAGTTGTGGTGGATGGTGGTAGTTGTGGTGGATGGTAGTTGTGGTGGATGGTAGTTGTGGTGGATGGTGGTAGTTGTGGTGGATGGTGGTAGTCGCGGTGGATGACGGCAGTTGTGGTGAATTGTGGTAGTGGTGGATGGCGGTAGTTGTGGTGGGTGGCGGTAGTTGTGGTGGATGGTGGTAGTCGTGGTGAATGGTGGTAGTTGTGGTGGATGGTGCTGGGCAGTCGATAGTGGTAGTTGTGATGGATGTTGACAATTATGGTGAATTTAAGTTTAGGTGGATTTTGGTAGTCTTGATGGAGACTAGTAGTGTTACTTGGTGGTAGTTATGGATGCTGGTAGTTATGGTGAATGCTGGAAATTGTGGAAGATGGTGACTGATTTTGGCAGTTGTGATGGATGCTGGTAGTTACACTGGAAGTGGATATGGCATATGCCGATTATGTACTAACATTCGACATGCATCACATGTAACCTCAATCCTGTATACCACCAAGAACCAGCTTAACCAATAGCTTATTGCTGGTGAGAATAAGGATCCCGTTCACATACTGGACAACTACCAGTTGTGCTGGAGGTATGCCAGCCAAGGTGAGAGGGGAGGCCCAATGGTAGATTATTCTTTAACTAGGGGCTGCCCCAACACTTCAGTCCCTCACAAGACTCAAGCTGATTAACACCATACGAAAATTCTGTCTTTTGTATGGTTAGCCCATTGGACTGTTAGTTACAGGACTCGCCTCCCCTGGGTGCGATCCCATGGGTTTTTAAAAGCCATAGCTCATGGGAGTTCTCGTTAAAAATGGCTAGTATCATGGTAAGGGTTAAATCTTTGTTTATATTTTACATATCTGTAAATAAATTAATGGTGGGGGAAAATGTGTTCTCAAAAATGAACATGTAGTGTATGCTGTAGTCTTCATTACTTGGATGCTGTATTGGTTGAGTCTACTCTGCTATCCCTTCCGTACGACATGGTACATTAGTGCTTTTAAAAGTAGAGGTGCTCGTAATAGTGGTGATGGATGGTAGTGTTTGTGGATGGATGGTTGAAGCTGTGGTGTGTGGGTATGGCTATGGTGGATGGTGGTAGTTAAGGTGGATGGATGAAGCTGTGGAGTGTAGTAGTTGTGGTGAATGGTGGTACAGGTGATGGATAGTAGCAGTTGTAATGGATGATAGTTGTGAACGCTGAAAGTAATGGATGGTAGTAGTTGTGGTGGTGAACGATGGTAGTGGTAAATGGTGGTAGTGATGATGGATGGTTGCAGTTAGAGTGCATTCTAGTTGTTGCGATGGTGGCAGTTGTGGTGTATGGTAACAGTGGTGGCGGTCGTAGTGGACAGTGGTAGCAGTGGTGGCGGTCGTAGTGGACAGTGGTAGCAGTGGTTTCGTATTCTTAGAAGAGCTGGACTGATGCGAGCGATGGTTGTAGTGGTAGTAATGGTTAGGGTAGTAGTGTTGGTGTGAGTTGTGTTGTTGGAGAGGTGGTAACTAGGGTAAGGCTAGTTAGCAGAAGTTAGTAGTGGGTATTGGTGGGTTGTAGCAGTAGGTGATAGTTTGGTAGATGTTTGAGAGTGGTAAGGTGAATACATGAATGGGTGGATAGGTAGGTGGGTGGGTGGGTGGGTTTTTTGGCGAGTGGGTGGACGGGAGAATGGGCGTGGGAAAAGAGAAGAAGGATGTGGATGATTTAGAAGCTATGGATGTTTAGGATAAAAATATTAAGAGATGAGACAAAACTGATAAGAGAAGGATTACTCACACACACACACACACACACACACACACACACACACACACACACACACACACACACTCTTCAAGATCATATAAAATCTACAAAATTCGTTACTGTGTATATTACCTGAGTCTCAGACACCTCTAACTGGTTACATAATAAAGAAGTTTACATCCTATTTCCTAATACAGGCAGGAAG
Source organism: Cherax quadricarinatus (assembly GCF_026875155.1). NCBI lineage: Eukaryota > Metazoa > Arthropoda > Malacostraca > Decapoda > Parastacidae > Cherax > Cherax quadricarinatus. The sequence goes on from NC_069424.1 coordinate 29,809,016, forward strand.
CTCTCACAGTCTCCATGGAGGAACTGTACAGCGCTGATTGTTGATTGTTTCATAATGTAAACTATGCAGAAGACTGTATTGTGTGTATAGGTACTTGTTTGTAATTACCTATTTGTAGTTACAGGAGCAGGGCCGTGCTTGTGATGTCCTGTCTTCAGTAGTGTCCTTATATGAATCGAACATTTCCAGTAGTTGTAGCACTTACTACCAATCACCACTGTGTGTACTCACCTATATGTGGTTGCAGGGGTCGAGTCATAGCTCCTGACCCCGCCTCTTCACTGGTCGATACTAATTCACTCTCTCCCTGCTCCATGATATTTGTCATACCTCTTCTTAAAGCTATTTATGGAACTTGCTTCCACTACTTCACTCTCCAGATTATTCCAGTTCCTGACAACTCTAAGACTAAAGAAATACTTCCTAACATCCCTATGACTCATCTGGGTTTTCACTTTCCAATTGTGTCCCCTTGTTTCTGTATCCCATCTCTGAAACATTCGATCCTTGTCCACCTTGTCAATGCCTCTTAGTATTTTATACGTTATCATCATGTCCCCTCTATCCCTCCTATCCTTTAGTGTCATCAGGTTGAGTTCCCTTAACCTCTCCTCATAAGACATACTCCTCAGTTCCGGGACTAATCGTGTTGCAAATTTTTGCACTTTCTCCGATTTCGTGACGTGTTTGACTAAGTGAGGGTTCCATACTGGCGCTGCATATTCCAGTATAGGCCTTACGTACACTGTGTACAATGTCGTGAATGACTCCTTACTCAGATGTTTAAACGCCAATCTCAGGTTTGCCAATCTTCCATATGCTGCAGCAGTTATTTGATTGAGGTGTGCCTCAGGGGACATGTTCGTTATAATGCTTACCCCAAGATCCTTTTCTTTAACTAACGTTTGCAGCTGTTGGTTTCCTAACCTGTACTCCATCTGCGGTCTTCTGTGTCCTTCCCCAATCTTCATGACCTTACACTTACTGGGGTTAAACTCCAGGAGCCATTTGTCGGACCATACTTGTAGTTTGTTCAGATCCTCTTGTAATCTTAACTGATCCTCGCCCACTTGTATTCTCCTCATCGGTTTCACATCATCAGCGAACAGTGACACTTCTGAATCTATTCCTTCCACCATGTCATTCACGTATACAAGAAACAGCACCGGGTCTAGGGCTGAACCTTGTGGAACCCCACTCGACACATTCGCCCACTCCGACACTTCAGCACGTACCAACACACGTTGTTTCCTTCCTGTCAGGTATTCCCTGATCCATTGCAGTACTTTCCCCGTTATTCCTGCCTGCTCCTCTAATTTTTGCACCAGTTTCTTGTGTGGTACTGTGCCAAAAGCCTTCCTGCAATCTAAAAAGATGCAATCTACCCATCCCTCTCTCTCCTGTCTTACTTCTGTTACCTTATCGTAGAACTCTAAGTAAATTTGTGACACAGGATTTCCCATCTCTAAAGCCGTGCTGTCATGTATGAGCCCAATCTTTTCAATGTGTTCCACTACTTTTCTCCTGATAATCTTTTCCATGACTTTACATACTATACAAGTCAGTGACACTGGTCTGTAGTTTAATGCTGCCTGTCTGTCCCCTTTCTTAAAAATTGGAACTATATGTGCTGTCTTCCACGCCTCAGGCAACTGACCTGTTTCGATAGATTTACTGAAGTTTGCTGCTAATGGCACACACAGTTCCTCTGCTCCCTCTCTCAGTATTCATGGAGATATGTTATCTGGGCCCACCGCCTTTGAGGTATCGAGTTCGTCTAGCAGTTTCTTCACCTCTACCTTGGTTATGTGTACTGTGTCCAGCACCTGCTGGTGCACCCTACCTCCACAGTTTGCTGGAAGCATTCCTGACTCTATTGTGAATACTTCTCTAAATCTTTTGTTTAGTTCATCACATACTTCTTGGTCACTCTTCGTGAGCTCCCCTCCTTCTTTCCTCAGCCTGATTACCTGGTCCTTGACAGTTGTTTTTCTCCTAATGTGACTGTATAACAACTTTGGTTCAGATTTGTGTGTGTGTGTGTGTGTGTGTGTGTGTGTGTGTGTGTGTGTGTGTGTGTGTGTGTGTGTGTGTGTGTGTGTGCGTAAATTTGATGCTACCAAAACTGATCTCTTAGATTTATGTCGTGTCTTCTCTTACTCTGTGTTTCTCTACTTTCTGAAGGACTAGTGTATACTATCTTCTCTGAAGGACCCTCCCCCGCTGTTTTACCGCTTCATAAACTACATATACACAATTTTCTCTCCCTCTCCCCTCACTGGAAATGAAAAGTAATCAGGTTCGATCCTAGGGAAGCAGTGCTCCAGTTCCATGAATCAATATCTTCGTACTTTAAGAGTCCCTCATATATTACCGAAGTCATTGAAGAACTTTCACATCACCGCCTGCTTGTGGTCCCAACCTGGGGATGATCAGTCTACGGGAGGTCACCTTGTCCACGCCCTTCCTACAGTCCAGGAACACAGTCTACCCACCGCTCTCTGTTACCCCGTCATATTTCATAAAAAAAATAATGTAAAAATTCTCCACAGTGTATGAAAAACACTTAGCCATGCAGGCACTAATTGCCTTCTCGGAGTGGCACTTAGAAAGTCATAGAGGCACTTCAAAATGATGCAAAAGACACTTAAAGAGCCATATCAGAGTAGATTATGATATAAAGTCACTCGGGAAGCCATAAAGACAGCATGTGGGAGTTTTCAAAGGCACATCAACAGTTACAGAGGTTAGAAAGGCACTTCATTGAGTTACAAATGCACCACCACTTACATAATTCTGCATACTACACACATACATACAAAGGAAAGATTAAAAACAGAAATAATAATCAAAATAATTACAATAATGAAACGAAAAGTATGTAAAATATATTTACGAATAATAAAATACAGGAAGAGTCAATAAATAATAAACATGTTCAGAAAATGTAGAGGCAACAGTAGAAGGAAATGAAGAGAAGGAAAGAAGAAGAAGAAATAAAAGGAATTACCTGTGTCAGTGACCACCACCATCCGTAACACAGAAATGTAAATAATAATAAAAAATAAAATAATAATAATAATAATTAATAATAAAAATAAATAATAATAATAATAATAATAATAATAATAATAATAATAATAAAATATAATAATAATAATAATAATAATAATAGTGAAAGATCTAAACTGGTGTGAACAGGAATCTTGGAAGCTACGTTGCTACTCATTTAACTGGTTTCTTTCAAACCACTAGTAAGGTGAAATTGATCTACAAGTATATATTAATTATTCTCTGTACAAAATCCATCAGCTAACAATAGCATTTACAAACAAAAAAGTTGATTACATTCGAACATTGATATAAAAAAAATAATGGAACATTCATTCTCAAGATCATTTGAGGTACAACAATGACATCAACGTGATTCGTGACGTCAAGTGGTCGAAGACGTCACAAGATCACATGACAATTACGTCATGACTCAGGATATCAACTTAAGATATGTTACTAGGTAATGACAGGCAAGGCACTTCAGAATTAACCCTGTAGTTCATTTTGCACTCTGTTCGTGTACTTAACATGATTCATGCAGGTTAAATTCCTTCTACCTATCATTGTGTATGGAGGAAATAATAATGTAGCGTGATGAACTTAACGAGAGAGTCGAAGTTCAGAGTCTAAGTCGAACAGCTCTCATAGAAACTGAGGCCAAGATCAACCAGTGGTGGCTTAGCATTATAAATTCATCAAATATGAATCAGATCCTGTATATAAAGAATATTACATTATCTAGTGTGGAAAAATTCTGTGCTACCAGAGAAAAAACTTTCAATCACAGATGCTATGAACTAATTCAGACACAGATGATAAACATGGTCGGCGAGGATGCAAAGTGGAGATAACGAGACATCACGTGACTCTTTGGGGAAGGTGGGATACCTGTATGATATACCTTGGCCGGGTGGAATACCTGTGTGATATACCTTGGCCAGTTGGATTACCTATGTGAAATACCTTGGCCAGGTGGGATACCTGTGTGATATACCTTAGCCAGGTGGAATACCTGTGTGATATACCTTAGCCAGGTGGATTACCTATGTGATATACCTTAGCCACGTGGGATACCTGTGTAATATACCTTGACCAGGGGAGACAAAAAATATTAAGGGGAGGGGAGACAGAGAAAATGGAAAGGAAAAGGGGGAACAAGCAAAGGAAATGGAAGAGTAAGGAAATAGTGAGAGAGTCGGAATAACTGGAGAGAAGATGAAGTGTCCCGAGAGAGTGTGTATAGACAAAATGGAAGGGAATGTAGAGTAGGGAGACACAAATATTGAAATATTTGGGAAGAATCGTGATGGTGAGGACGTGTCATGAGGGACATCATATGCAACGGGGCTCATAATATTCCACAGAAGACAATGTGTCATGAGGGACATAATGTGTCACAGAGGACATCAGTCACGAGGGACATAATGGGTCACAGAGGACATCAGTCACGAGGGACATAATGGGTCATAGGGGACAATGTGTCGCGTAGAACATAATGTGTCACGTCTGACAAAGTGTACAAGATAAAACATGGCAGCAATGGCAGTAAAGACCGAACTAAAAGAAAATAAACTGTGTCCAAATGCCAAAAAAAAAATAAAATAAAATAAAAAAAAATTAAAAAATAAATGAATCGAAAAAAACACAAAATTTTTCAGTATGAAGTGCGTACATTATATATATATATATATATATATATATATATATATATATATATATATATATATATATATATATATATATATATATATATATATATATATATATTTCATTTTGTCCATCTATACTTAACAGTGACGGGCTTCAGGAGTCACATGTGATATGCAGCTTCTTGCAACAAACAAATACGTAAAGGCACACTGTTTGTACTTCTAAATTCTTCTTCGATACTAACAAATGTAAAAAACAAAAACATTCGTAGGTAAACATCTCGCTTGTGTTTCGCTCACCACAATAAGGAACAGTGAGTAACTCTCCCTCTGCCAACGTCTCGCCCACACCACTGTTGTTGTTCCCAAGGTGCAACTCTGTGGGAGGCAGTTCCAGATCTCTTCTTGTTACGACGTTAAGTAGACGAGTTTTTTCATAAACTTTACTTATGTTGGTGGGAACATTTTGGCATTTATAAAGATTTGTTTATCGGGAGGGAATATTATCAGTGATTATCGCTTGGGCTCAATACTTTGGAATTCATCACCCGGGATTCATCAGTCAGAGGTTATCACTCGACCGGGGGAAAGGGGGTTATCACTCGGGAAGTCATCACTCTAGGGTCGTCCCTAGCGAGGATATGGTATTTCTCAGGGAGTCAATATTCTCTGGGTTAATAGTTGGTGGATCAACACTTGTGGGGATGTCAAAGTCTTCTTACACACACACACACACACACACACACACACACACACACACATACACACACACAAACACACTAACAAGTTCACACACACACAAACACACACGAAGGCAGTTTATCAGATACCAGGGTGTGTTTAACCCACAAGTTGTTGTTTTCCTAGGATGAAGTGTACGAACCTTAATATTTGTGGTTCTAGTTCTAGCTTATCACGTACGCGGTGTATCTCTCATCACGGACGCCGTTTATCTCTTATCATTTGTGGGCGTCTGCGGTGGGCGGTGTGTCGACGATGCAGTGAAGAGAGACATTTTAGACTTTAGGACTCTATTGGAAGACAATCAAGGAGAATCCTGAGGGACGCTCGCTGTCATCATTAACGGAAGAACCCTGGACTCTCCTTCCTATAGCTACTGGAGGGGAGGGAAGGACTCCTGGAAGCTCTTTCCTAGGTCTGCTAGAGAGGGGAGAATTCCTGGACTCTCTTTCCTAGGGATACTGGAGGAGAGGGAAGGGCTCCTGGAAGCTCTTTCCTAGGGTTGTTGGAGAGCGAAGGACTCCTGGACTCTTCCCCCTAGGGATGCTGGAGGGGACTCCTGGAAGCTCGTTCATAGGGCTGTTGGAGAAAAGAGAATTCCTGGACTCACTCTCCTAGGGATGCTGTAGGGGAGGGAAGGGGTCCTGGAAGCTCTTTTCCTAGGGCTGTTGGAGAGCGAAGGACTCCTGAACTTTCCTTTCTAGGGATGCTGGAGGGGTCTCCTGGAAGCTCTTTCATAGGGCTGATGCATAGGAGGGAAGGACTCCTGGAACCTCCATTTTAGAGCTGTTGAAAAGGAGAGGTCTCTAGGAGTGCTCGTAGTAAAGTTCCCTGACGTCAGCGAGGGCGGAGAGGAGACTGGATGTGTTGGTGTCGGGTTTGGAAGCCTCTGGTTCGGGGGAGGGGCGCTGCACTTCGGAAGACTTAGTCTCCCCTTCGCTGCCTCCGTCAGAGCCTCCTCCGCCAGAGCCCCCGGCAGCAGAGTCCTCGGGTTCGTCCTTGATCAGCGCCACGAACTGCGAGGACTGGTATTGGCCTCCGCCCACCTGCAGGTACCTGAGGGAGAGCAGCAAGAATCACGTCAGCGGTAGACAGGAGAACCATGTGTAAACATCGGCAATTACTTACACACTAGTAACCTTAGAGGAACCACTCTCTCTCTCTCTCTCTCTCTCTCTCTCTCTCTCTCTCTCTCTCTCTCTCTCTCTCTCTTCTAAGACACTTGCCACTCACTGCCCTCCCCTGCTGTGGTCTACCCTACCACTCACTGCCCTCCCCTGCTGTGGTCTCCCCTGCCATTCACTGCCTTCCTCTGCTGTGGCCTCCCCTGCCACTCACTGCCCTCCCCTGCTGTGGTATCCCCTGCCACTCACTGCCCTCCCCTGCTGTGGGCTCACCTGGGGTTGGCTGGAGGGGTGTAGGTGAAGGAGGCGGTAACCACGGCCACACGCTCCGGACCCTTCAGGTATCGGTCGAACTCTGACCGATCCACATCATCGAAGACCTCACTCTCGCTACCCACAGGCACGGTGACGCCCCCCTCGCTGCTGCCACCGTCAGCACTCACCTCGCTCCTGGGACCTGAGAGAAAAAGAGAGAGATATAGAGATAGAGAAAGGAACACAATGAGAGATGTTGGTACCGATCACACCACCGGGTACCGATAATGGTTGGTATGACACACGTGCAACAGTTAGGTATCTTTATTCTGAAACGTTTCGCCTACACAGTAGGCTTCCTTAGTCAAGTACAGAAGAATGAGCATATGCAGGAGAGATGTGAAGACGATGTAATCAGTCCATCACCCTTGAAGGGTGGACTGATATCGTCTTTACATCCCTGCTACTTCTGCTAACTCTTCTGTACTCGACTGAAGAAGCCTACTGTGTAGGCCAAACGTTTCAAAATAGAGATACCTAACTGTTGCACATGTGTCTAACTTACCAACCTGTCGGTATTATACACCATTTTAATATTCACAGAAAATGGAACTGATCGCACCACAAGGTAGAGATAACACCACAAAGAGGTCAACTTCATCCCAGGTTATGTAATCTTTCCAGTACACAACCTGACAAAATGAATCTGACACCAGGACTTGCATGGAAAGCCTTGTATACAGGTATGGGAAAAACATTGTGTGCAGAGCCTTTATTTATGCACAACGTTTCGCTCTAAATAGAGCTTTATCAATAGCGAAACATCGAGTGCAAAGGTGTGTTGTTACTACGTTAAACTTGATGGTTAGTGTGAGAGTCTTTCTAGGAGTGTGTTGAAAAATCTGTTATACTCACTACTGAAGGCGGGGTGTGAGAATGCTGGGTGGTGGTTGTGTGTGTATCCCTGAGGGTCGTAGTGGCACTGGTAGTATCCCTCTGCTGCCCCACCCATGTAGTCGTGGCAGTCGTAGGTGTGTGGTGGGTAGGCAGATCCCGGGTAGAAGCTGGGGTAGCCCTGCTGACCGGGAGAGAAGTATTGAAGCAGTTTTGAGGTCGAATTGGAGGCTTCTGCGTGGTGCTGCTGTTGTTGTTGTTGTTGTTGCTGGTGAGTGTGGTGGTGGTGTTGAAGGTGGAGGTGCGTGGCAGACTGCTGCAGCTGCTGCTGCTGCTGCTGCTCCTGGTGGTGATGGTGGTGTAGGGTGGTGGGGGTGTGGAGGTGGTCGTGGTCGTGAGGGGAGGCTTCAGGAGGCGTGGGGAGAGCAGCGAGGGTGCAGGGAGGCAGCTGGGGTCCCTGAGGAAGCAGGGGTGGCCAGGTGGGTTCTGGGGAGCAGGTGGGAGAGGCGTCTGGGGTGTGTAGCGCCAGTACTGGGGCCGTGTAGGATGAAGGTGCTGGCGCTGAAGAACCACTCCTGCCAGTGGTGCTGCCGGTGGTGGTGTTCAAGGGCGCCGTCAGCGACGCCTGCAGGAAACCTCCGGGGATAAGAGGACCCTCCTTTTTAATATGAGAGGAAGAGGAGGAGCTAGGAGCGGTGGTAGTGGTGATGGTGGAACAAGAGGTGGATGAGAGAGGAGTCGAACTGGATGACGGGGTTGTCCCTCCGGGTTTCTTAGGCTGTTGCGGCTTGCGGCGCCGCGGGCGGTACTTGTAGTCTGGGTGCTCAGCCATGTGTTTCAGCCGCAGCCGCTCCGCCTCCTCCACGTACGGGCGTCGCTCCGTGGGCGTGAGGGCGCGCCACTTCTTGCCTGGGTATAGGGAAAAAAAACAGGGATTAGTCGTGGCGGCCCTTAGAGCCGCAAGAGATTCATCAAACGGCACATACTCAGGACCGGTCATCAGGCCGGTTCAATTCACCATCTCATGTAAACAAACCAGCAAGTAGAGACTTAGACGAACACTGTTATACTATACATGCATTATTGGAATAAATACATAATATTCACTGATTAGGGCATATCTCTTTATGTTTATGTCCGATAAAACATCGCCGGTGCAGCGGCTGGCGGATAGTTTTTATAAATAGGTTCCAGATTAGGCGTCAAATCCAATAGATTTTCGCCGACATTTCTGAGCCATTTTTTTTTACGAGTTCCGTTGGTTGTGCTGGTTAAATGTCGACAACTTAGTGAGAGAGAGAGAGAGAGAGGGAGAGAGAGAGAGAGAGAGATGTGAATGACAAAAAAAAAATCTTGTTCCTTCATGCAAAGGAATTGTAGGACGCGCCCCTCTTACGACTGTCGACATAGAAGATTTCCGCCTTATTTCCGGGTGTCATAAGAGTTGTCTCCATTCATAAGCGTAAACTCCAGTCAGTCATAAAAGGGTAGTCTCCAGTCACAAGGCTAGCCTCCAGTTACAAGGCTAGCCTCCAGTCACAAGGCTAGCCTCCAGTTACAAGGCTAGCCTCCAGTCACAAGGCTAGCCTCCAGTTACAAGGCTAGCCTCCAGTTACAAGGCTAGCCTCCAGTTACAAGGCTAGCCTCCAGTTACAAGACTAGCCTCCAGTTACAAGGCTAGCCTCCAGTTACAAGGCTAGCCTCCAGTTACAAGGCTAGCCTCCAGTCACAAGGCTAGCCTCCAGTTACAAGGCTAGCCTCCAGTCATAAGGCTAGCCTCCAGTCACAAGGCTAGCCTCCAGTCACAAGGCTAGCCTCCAGTCACAAGGCTAGCCTCCAGTTACAAGACTAGCCTCCAGTCACAAGGCTAGCCTCCAGCTACAAGGCTAGCCTCCAGTTACGAGGCTAGCCTCCAGCTACAAGGCTAGCCTTCAGTTACGAGGCTAGCCTCCAGTTACAAGGCTAGCCTCCAGTTACAAGGCTAGCCTCCAGTTACAAGGCTAGCCTCCAGTTACGAGGCTAGCCTCCAGTCACAAGGCTAGCCTCCAGTTACAAGGCTAGTCTCCAGTTACAAGGCTAGCCTCTAGTTACGAGGCTAGCCTCCAGTCACAAGGCTAGCCTCCAGTTACAAGGCTAGCCTCCAGTCACAAGGCTAGCCTCTAGTTACAAGGCTATCCTCCAGTTACAAGGCTAGCCTCCAGTCACAAGGCTAGCCTCCAGTTACAAGGCTAGCCTCCAGTTACAAGGCTAGCCTCCAGTTACAAGGCTAGCCTCCAGTCACAAGGCTAGCCTCCGGTCACAAGGCTAGCCTCCAGTTACAAGGCTAGCCTCCAGTTACAAGGCTAGCCTCCAGTCACAAGGCTAGCCTACAGTCATAAGGCTAGCCTTCCAGCTATCACAAAGCCAGGATTCTCTTTTCTCAGAGCAGTTCGTCTGCTCATTAAATTCGATTTAAAGACACATTGGCGGCAATTTATTATTGACCAACCGATACATTAAGCCCTCACTGGAGGGCAACAACACCCATTTTCGCCACTTTGAAGCCTATTTCCGGCCAATTACAACCCTCGAACGGACCCAGATCTCGGTTTATTCACTAGTACAGCTTCCAGAGCCCAAATTCAGCCATTCAACCAGTTTTACAAAAGATTCAACAATTTCCTGTTTTAAAACAGATTCAAAAACAAAACTTCAGTCAATAAAAACAACCTTGTATCTCTCAATTAATAAAGCAACCTTTCTTCTCAATTAACAAATAAACATCGACGTTTCTCATTATTTCTCGGCCAATAAAATCGATGTTTTTTTTCGTTATTTCTTGCTTATTAGACGTTTTCTTCATTATTTCCCTGCTAATAAAGCTCGACCCAGTATTTCGGGCAATCTCAGTAGTTGTTGTCGAATTAGTTGAAACAAACTGGATGTATCTGAGAGGCTGTAGGGAAGGTAGACCGCTAGGACAATGGCCTCGTGGTAGTCACACCTTTGTCCCGGATACGTGGTGCTCACACCTGTTTCCTGGACACATGGCACATTCACCTATGTTCAGGACACGTACTACGCGAGAAAAAACAATTATTATTATTTTCATTTTCATTATTACTTTCATTATCATTATTATTATTATTATTTATTACAGTAAAGAAAAGCGCTAAACCCACATAGGTCACAGAAACCCCTGAGGAATGAGAGGCACTCAAGTTTGATCCAAGGCAGTAGCTGCTGCAGAGAGAAAAAAAAGAGAGGAAAGTCAATGAAAGGAAAAAAGTCTTTCACAGCATTTGCAATAACTCGTCTGAGCAGGTGTTAGACAGGCCACAACACCTGTCGTCGAGCGAAAGTCTAGCACCAATTTGAGCAGGTGCTAGACAGGCCACAACACCTGCACAATACCTGTCATCAGAGGAAACTGTCACTTGATCCCACTTGATTCCACTTTCAGGTGGAAGGAAAAATGATATTGGGCTGACGATACTCCCTGACTACACACACACACACACACACACACACACACACACACACGCACACACGCACACACACACACACACGCACACACACACACACACACGCACACACACACACACACGCACACACACACACACACGCACACGCGCACACGCACACACACACACACACACACACACACACACACACACACACACGCACACACACACACACACGCACACGCGCACACACACACACGCACACGCAACCGGTGAAGAGGCGGGGCCAGGAGCTAGGACTCGACCCCTGCAACCACAAATAGGTGAGTACAAATAGGTGAGTACACACATTCAAACACACACACACACACACGCACACACACACACACGTACACACACACATTCAAACACACACACACACACACACACACACTGGGTCTCGACCCCTGCAACCACAATTAGGTGAGTACACACAGACTGAGGGGACTGACCACCTCAAATTCTTTTTCTTCAAGGTTGATGGACTGATTATATCATCTTCATTTCATTACTACTGCTCCTTTGTATTTGACTGAGGAAGTCTACTGTGTAGGCGAAACGTTTCAACAATAAATATCAACTGTTGGACATGTGTCTTACTTTAAATATTATTAAACGAGAACGAAAATCACACACAATTTCGGTCATAGGTGACCTGCACGTGCTAATTGTTCCTTGAATCTGGTCCTAGTTACCGTACACCACCGTTGAGAATTTGAAGCCGATCGAATGAGGCATTGTCCGAGTATGAGCGAAATAAAACCAAAAAGGTGGAGTAAATTAATAAAAAAATTTGGCAACCGCTTCAAGGTTTATCTTCTGGGAATACTTAGTAAATGGGCGAAACGTTGTCTAATTCAAGTTTAAATAAGTCTCTTCTCTAATTTTTTTCTATCAAGTCTCTAAGTTGTATCCTTGTACTTACACTACCCGTCTACCTCCACACTCTATCCCTACCTCCCCCCCATCCCCACCTAGATCCCCACGGTGTGTCTGTGGAACCCACGTTCGTGGGGAGATCCCCACGGTGTGTCTGTGGAACCCACGTTCGTGGGGAGATCCCCACGGTGTGTCTGTGGAACCCACGTTCGTGGGGAGATCCCCACGGTGTGTCTGTGGAACCCACGTTCGTGGGGAGATCCCCACGGTGTGTCTGTGGAACCCACGTTCGTGGGGAGATCCCCACGGTGTGTCTGTGGAACCCACGTTCGTGGCGAGATCCCCACGGTGTGTCTGTGGAACCCACGTTCGTGGCGAGATCCCCACGGGGTGTCTGTGGAACCCACGTCCGTGGCGAGATCCACACAGCGTGTCCGTGGAACCCAAGGCCGTGTGGGGAATCCCAAAACAAGAATATCGTCGAAATTCTGGGGTGAGCGAGGGGTGATGAAGCCTAGCCCTCTCCCTATCCTTCACTGTCCATCATCTATAACTCGGCATCCCTCTTCTGTCCTATCCCGCCCGGCATCGCCACCGCCTCTCAGAGCTGAAGATGGAAGCGGAGGTAGGCGAAACCCCGAGATTTACCATCGCATCTGAGGATGACAACCTTCCCCCCAAGGGAAGGGTAAGGGGAGGCTTCCTGGCAACTCTTAAAGGTTTAAACGTGGGAAGAAACCTCCCTTTTCCCTGGGGTTTTTCTAACGAGGTTAGGGGGCTGAATCTCAACATAAACCTCTAATCTAACCCCGTGATTCATCTTTCCGTCCTTTGGAGGTTTTCTGATGAGGTTTAATCATAGAGTAAAACCCCTTAAAAACAATGAAAACTTAAAAACCTTAAAAAATAAACCTTAAAATAATAAAAAGGAAACCTTAAAAAGAAGCTAGAAACTTAAAACTTTATAGAAAGAACTTTCCCGGGGGTTTCCTGGGACAGAACCTCGTAGTAAACCTCAGATCTGTCTCTGGAAACCTCCCTTTACCCCCCGGGGCTTCCATGGGATGCTCGATGGCCAGGTTTCCACCCCCACGGCCGCCATCTTTCCACCATCTCCATCGCTGCGTGTTTTTTGTTTTCTGTGTCGGTGGCCCAGACTTGGCCCCAGACTTGGCCCAGGCTGGCCCCAGACTGGCCCAGGATGGCCCAAACTGGCCTAGGATGGCCTAGACTGGCCCAGACACCGGGTGACGAGGCAGTAAATGCCTGGGACTACGACCACCAGCTGACAGGTGGTTGAGCAGCTGGTGTGGTCGTCCCACAGACACAACGACAAGTACATCTGAGAGTCATATTTTGTATTCCATTTTTATACTCACCTATTTGTGGTTGCGGGGGTCGATTTACAGCTCCTGGCCCCGCCTCTTCGCTAGTCGCTACTAGATCCAGTCTCTCCCTGCTCCATGAGCTTTATCATACCTCTTCTTAAAGTACTGTATGGATCCTGCTTACACTACATCACTCTCCAAACTCTTCCACATCCTGACAACTCTATGACTGAGGAAATACTTCCTAACATCTCTGTGACTCATCTGAGTTTTCAACTTTCAGTTGTGTTACCTTGTTGCTGTGTCCCGTCTTTGGAATATCCTGTCTCTGTCCACCTTGCCAATTACTCTCAGTATTTTATATGTTATCATGCCTCCCTCCCCCATCCTTCCTGTCCTCCAGTATCGACATGTTGATTTCCCTTAACCTTTCCTCGAAGGACATACCCCATAGCTTTGGGACCTGGTGGCCTGGTGGCTAAAGCTTCCGCTTCACACACGGAGGGCCCGGGTTCGATTCCCGGCGGGTGGAAACATTCGACACGTTTCCTTACACCTGTTGTCCTGTTCACCTAGCAGCAAATAGGTACCTGGGTGTTAGTCGACTGGTGTGGGTCGCATCCTGGGGGACAAGATTAAGGACCCCAATGGAAATAAGTTAGACAGTCCTCGATGACGCACTGACTTTCTTGGGTTATCCTGGGTGGCTAACCCTCCGGGGTTAAAAATCCGAACGAAATCTTATCTTATCTTATCTTATCTTGTTGTTGACCTTTGCACTTTCTTTAATTTCTTGAGGTACTTGACCAGGTGTGCGTTCCAAACTGGTGCTGCATACTCCAGTATGGGCCTGACGTACACGGTGTATAGAATTCTAATGATTCCTTACTCAGATGTCGAAACGCTATTCTTAGGTTTGATTAAGGTAGGGAGGGGTTGTGTGTGTGTGTGTGTGTGTGTGTGTGTGTGTGTGTGTGTGTGTGTGTGTGTGTGTGTGTGTGTGTGTGTGTGTGTGTGGACGCAGGTAGTAACTCGGTGGTACTTAATCTCAGCATGAAATTATCCTGGTACCCCAGTGAGGCGGCAGGAACTCAGCTTCTGAGCCGAATCAAATCAACCACACCACTGGGAATAACTTTCTCTCTTTCTCTCCTCTTCTTCTTTTTTTTCTTCTTCTTCTTCTCCTTCTTCTCTCCATCTCTCTTCTTCTTCTTCTTCTTCTTCTTCTTCTTCTTCTTCATTCTTCTCTCCATCTATCTTCTTCTTCTTCTTCATTCTTTTCTCCATCTCTCTTCTTCTTCTTCTTCTTCTTCATTCTCCTCTCCTTCATCTCTCTTCTCCTTCTCTCCTTCATCTATCTTCTTCTTCTTCTCTCTTCTTCTTCTTCTCTTCCAGATATCTCCATCGCTCTTTGCAATCGTACGAAACGCTGAAGGCTCGATCCTCACTACGGAGAATTGAACCCCAGGTCTCTGTAGAGACAGGTACAGGTGTCACCATCCGACCACCTCATCATCCACCTCCACCTAGTTATCCACCTCCACCTGGTTATCCACCTCCACTTCATCCATCATCTCACCATTATTCTTAAATGGTAAATCCAATTTGCTATTTGGTGTCTCACTTTATTGATGGTAGCGAAGTGCTTCTTATCCGAGGAGTTGGATGTATCATACTTTTCATCATCGTGGGACTCTTACAGGTTTAACGCTTCAACAGTTCTCAGACAAAAGCGTCTCAGCTTTTGTTTCTTTTTCATGTAATAATTTTAAGCACTATTGTCTTTTATATTCTCACAACACACACACACACACACACACACACACACACACACACACACGCACACACACACACACACACACACACACACACACACACACACACACACACACACGCAAACACACACACCATCCACCAGGAGCAGAGGCACTGTGTGTACCACTTGTAATAATCTTCAAGAAGTTTGACGACACAGGGCAACTGCCAGAGGTGTGGAAGTCAGCCATTGTTATCATGATTTTTAAGAGAGGAGACAGGCCAGCAGCATAATATACATATCTGTGTCACTGATATTTATAGTAAGTAAAGTAATGGGAAAGATTATCAGGAGAAGAGTGGTGGAGCACAAAGAAAGGAGTGGGTTCATACTTGACAACCAGCACATCGTTAAAGATGATAAATCCTGTCTCGCAAACCTGCTGGAGTTCTACGACAAGGTAAGAGAAGGCAGGAGAGAGAGAGAGAGAGAGAGAGAGAGAGAGAGAGAGAGAGAGAGAGAGAGAGAGAGAGAGAGAGAGAGAGAGACAGAGAGAGAGAGCGAGACAGAGAGAGAGAGGAGTAAATTGCATTTTCTTGGAATGTAAGAAGACTTTTGACACGGTACCGCACCAAAAACTGATACAAAAGCTAGAGCAGCAGGCAAGAATAAAGCACTACAGTTGATCAGGGAATATCTGACAGGAAGGAAACAACAAGTGGTGGCCGTGACCAGCTGGAATGGGTACATATGACAAGTGAGTTTCTACAAGGGTCAGTACTAGTGCCGGTGCTGTTTCCTGTGTACGTAAATGACACGACGGAAGGGATAGAGTAACAGGTATCTCTGTTCGCAGATGTGAAATTAATGAGGATAATACAAGCAGGTGTGGACCAGGAATGGCTACAAGTGAATCTGGACAGGTTGCAGGCCTGGTCTGATAAGCGGCTACGGGAGTTTAACCCGTACACCGTCGCCGCCGCCGGCCGAGGCGATACCGATGGTGGCGGTGATCATGGAAGACATACAGGTACAATGGTATTAGCGGCTGCGTGCCTCATTTCCTGGCGGTAGTTAGTGGTGGTGGTTCCCCGCTGTGCCCCGTGCCTGGGCACCCGTCACGCTGCTTACATGCCCATGACCGACACACACACACACACACACACACACACACACACACACACACACACACACACACACACACAAGACGATAAGTAAAATACCATTATCACATGTAAGCCACAATACACAGATAATGAACACAGGAAAACAAGGAAGTGAGGAGAACCAGAAACTAATATGCATGAATCACAAGAAAGGTTCAACAATAATTTGATGACATAACATCAAAAGAAATGTGACTTAAAATGGCTTTACAACCTCATCAGGAGGACCACAACAGTGAAGGACCAGGTAATCAGGCTAAAGAAGGAAGGAGGAGAGCTCACGAAGAATGACAAGGAAGTCTGCAAGGAGCTCAGAAATTTTTTGGGGGAGATATTCTAAGGAAATAGGGACGATACCCGAAACTCAAAGAGAATGCACCAGCAAATCCTGGACACAATACCTATGACAAGAGAAGAGGTGGTGAAACTATCGAGTGAGATGGATGCCTTCAGGAAAATGGGAACAAATAACATCTTTTCGAGGGGCTTGTGTGAGCCACTAGCTTCAATCTTCAATAAGTCAACAGAAACAGGGCAGCTGCCAGAAGTGCTGAAGGCAGCAAATGTAGTCCCAGTATTTAAGGAGACAGACGGGTTGTGTTAAACTACATACCAGTGCCACTGACATGCATAGTATTTAAGGTTATGGAGACGATTGTCCGTAGAAGAGTAGTGGAGCAACTGTAAAGGACTGAGTATATAAACAACAACGAGCACGGCTTCAGAGAAGGTCCTTCCAAGACAGACCGAAACGTCGTCGTAAGCTCCTCTCTTCTATGTGCTGGTTATTTGTATATTGTTCCAGTCACGGTATTGTGCCTTTTTGGTTCTTCCAAAGAAGGTATATCTTGCCTCACAAACTTACTAGCATTCTGACAAGGTAACGGAAGTGACGTAGGAGAGAGAGAGAGAGAGAGAGTATATGAACATAAGAAAGGAGGAACACTTCAGCAGGCCTATCGACCCATAATAGGCAAGTCCTTCTCAAATTCAAACTCACAAAGAAAATTATTTGTCCAATCCATTTTCAATGCTATCCAAGGAACAAGCATACAATTGCAAGACTGCACGTCTTTTGATCTAGTAAGACTCGTGGCACTACGGCACAAGGCACTCAGACTGAGGCCAGAGGGACAGGAAAGAATAAAAACATCAAGTGTACTGCAGTGGATCAAGAAATACATAAGAGGATGGAAACGAGTTATTTTTCGGGGACAAGTGTTACAGTAAGTGCGTGTGATGAGTGTGTCACAGGTGCGTGCGATGAGTGTGTCACAGGTGCGTGTGATGTGTCACAGGTGCGTGTGATGAGTGTGTCACAGGTGTGTGTGATGTGTCACAGGTGCGTGGATGAGTGTGTCACAGGTGCGTGTGATGTGTCACAGGTGCGTGTGATGAGTGTGTCACAGGTGCGTGTGATGTGTCACAGGTGCGTGTGATGAGTGTGTCACAGGTGCGTGCGATGAGTGTGTCACAGGTGTGTGTGATGATTGTGTCACAGGTGCGTGTGATGGGTCACAGGTGCGTGTGATGAGTGTGTCACAGGTGCGTGTGATGTGTCACAGGTGCGTGTGATGAGTGTGTCACAGGTGCGTGTGATGAGTGTGTCACAGGTGCGTGTGATGAGTGTGTCACAAGTGCATGTGATGAGTGTGTCACAGGTGCGTGTGATGAGTGGGGTTCCACAAGGATCATTACTAAGACCGATACTGTTTCTTTTGCAAGTGACTAACATGACTGAAGGTAATAGTGCCAGAGGTGCCCCTGTACACAGATGTGAAACTGATGATAATTCACACACGTGAGGATCAGGAAAGACAGGCTGTGGGTCTGGTCTAACTAGTGGCTACTATAATTTAATCCTAACAATTACAAAGCTATGAAGATTTGGGATAGGAAAGGAAGACCACAAACGGAGTACAGGGCCGTGGGGGAGGAAGTTGAAAAGGCTGCAGATCGCACTCACAGAGGACCTCGGGGTGAACACTGTACCGAGTACATCACCTGAGGCGCACATTAATCGAATATCTGCTGCAGTGAACGGGCGTCTAGCAAATCTAAGATTAAATTTCAGGAGTCTGAGCAAGGAATCATTCACGACACTTTATAATGGATGTGTCAGGGCCATATTAGAACCCACAGAACCAGCACTGAACCCATACCTGATCAAGCATGGCAATAATCTGGAAAAGGTACAGAGATTTGCAACGAGACTAGTCCCCGAGCTAAGGGGTATGAGGAAAGGTTAAGGGAGCTAAACCTGATGGTAATGAAGGAAAGAAAGCCTAGGTGTGATGTGATAGCAATGTAAGAAATACTGAGAGAGAGGAAAAGAAAGGGTGGACACGGACAGGCAGTTCGAGCGGCGGGAAACAAGAACACGAAAGGTAGGATAAAACTCTCGAAGCCAGGAGAGGGAACTTAGTACAGGCCAGCGAAGAGGCGGGGGCCAGGAGCTGAGACTCGACCCTTGCAACCACATATAGGTGAGCACAAACACACACACCTGCAACCACAACTAGGTGAGTACACACACATTCACACACACACACACACACACACACACACACACACACACACACACACACATTGAAAAATCATTAATTTAAATGATAGAACAGTGTATCAAACACTAAACCTGAATCACCACCAAAATAACTCTGCTACTGTAACTACAAACACCAAAGACATGGACACTAAGAACTTACCTCTTCTTCTATAGTCACAATATGTGATAGCAATTTATATATCTTCCCACTCCATCACCTGTAAGCAAACTATCCTCAGCTAACAAGCACAGAAGCTAAGATAATTGGGTAGTTAGCAGGGGGTATCCCTTAAGGCGCTTATTGGCGGTGAGGGGCGGAGGCGGCCGGTGGGGGGAGGGATATCGGTGGTTGGGGAAGGGATGTCGGTGGTCGGGGGAGGGATGTCGGTGGTCGGGGGAGAGAGGGATATGGTCGGGGGAGGGAAGGACACGTGCTTGAGGCAGAGTCATGGGAATTAGTCTCCTGGGGATCTTTATATTCCTTCGTTCGTTCTCCCTCGCCCCCTCCTACAGTCTTCCTCTCCTCCGTCTCCTCCTTCATTCTCCCCCACCCATACCTTCGTTCTCCTTCACCCCCTTCGTTTGAATCGGTTCCAGCTTCCTTCTCCTCCTCCATTCCCCTCACCTATTCCCTTCGTTCTCCCACCCCATTCCTTCACTGGAGTCAGTTCCGGCTCATGATGTGACTGAGTCAGTTACAGCTGCCGAAAAGAGGTTGCTTGATAACTCAAATGTTTTACATCGCAGCCAACAGTTGTACCGACACTGTGCCGGCACTGTACCTGCACTGCGACGGCACTGTGCCTGTGGGTGATACACAAATAACCCGCACATAAAAGAGAGAAGCTTACGACGGCGTTTCGGTCCGACTTGGACCACTGACAAAGCCAATGTCGGACCGAAACGTCGTCGTAAGCTTCTCTCTTTTATGTGCGGGTTATTTGTGTATCGTTCCAGTCACGGTATTGTGCCTTTTTGTTATTTATGCCTGTGGGTGAGCTATACATATGAACCAACTGACACGCAATGGAACCTGCCAACATGGCCACCCCCGGACATACAGAAACCCCCTGAATAAAAACGGGCCTCATGCCACAAATTGCAAATTCTCCCACCTAAAAATGTGTTGAAATTCAATAAAAGATGAAAAGTGTTATAATGTAAAAAGTGTCCGACATTCCATGTGACGGGAAGGAGGCGCATCAAGACACGTGAGCATCAACCTGGGAATATTAACAACAGCCACACAGACAACAGAGGTTTTCAGTGCCAGGGAAGCAGAGAAGAATGGCAAGACATGATATAAGTGTATCAGCACCTCGGAGCCAGTACTGGACTGGTGACACAATAAGTATTCGAGGCCCAAGACTGTTCAACAGCATCCCACCAGCCATAGACCCCTGGTTGTCTTCAAGAGGGAGCTGGACAGATACCTAAAGTCAGTGCCGGATCAGCTGGGCTGTGGTTCGCACGTTGGACTACGTGCCGCCAGCAGTAACAGCCTCGTTGATCAGGCCCTGATCCACAGGGAGCCTGGTCATGGACCGGGGCGCGGGGGCGTTGATCCCCGGAATACCCTCCAGGTAAACTCCAGGTAGGTAGGATAGCTCGGTTCTCACAGTAAGGCAAGACAAATACATTTCTTGTAGAAGGTGACTCCTTAGGTTCAGTAATATAATAGGTTTTCTTAGCTGCTACTAACTCCTTCTCAACAAAATCACTGGTAATTTTGAGGCAATGTAGAGTCATATGCATTTCATCGTCCAAAATCTCTGTGCGTAAACCTTCATGATTGAAATAACACTGAATATAACGACCACTCGCTAGTACACTTCATACATGCTATCAGTTTAACCTTCCTATCAAACCTGTGGACCACAACATCTAACAATGGAAGTTTCTTGTCCCTCTCTAGTTCAACTGTGAACTTAATCAAGGAGGCTACAAGATATAGTCTTCGTAAGAACTCATTTAAATACTGATCCTCCGGCCACAAGCAAAGAACATCCACACATCTCAATCATTCAGCATCACTCAGGACAAGGTCCATCATTATTTGAGTCCTATGAAGTTTAATATAGAGGTTAATTAACAAAAGGGATTAATCAGCGCAGGGAAAAGTGACTTTTGGCTCCTTTTTGCATTTATTGACCTCTTGTTTGTGACTGATTGCATATGCATATATGAGTTTGTATTATATATGTGTGTATATATTATCTGCAGTTTTTTCTGTGATGATGATTTAAAGAATTCGATTCTTCCCCTGTGTGGGATCGAAGAGAGGTTTTCAAATTAGGTTCCGCAGAGGCCTAGGGTTTCTGGGAACCCATGGTGCAGGGGAAGCCAAGGGTTCAGGGGAAGACTAAGGATCAGGGGAAGCCTAGGGTTCGGGGGAAGCCTAGAGTTCAGGGGAAACCTAGGGTTCAGGGGAAGCCTAGGGTTCAGGGGAAGCCTAGGGTTCAGGGGAAGCCTAGGGTTCAGGGGAAGACTAGGGTTCAGGGGAAGACTAGGGTTCAGGGGAAGCCTAGGGTTCAGGGGAAGACTAGGGCTCGGGGGAAGCCTAGGGTTCAGGGGAAGCCTAGGGTTCGGAGAAAGCCTAGGGTTCAGGGGAAGCCTAGGGTTCAGGGGAAGACTAGGGTTCAGGGGAAGAATAGGGTTCAGGGGAAGCCTAGGGTTCAGCGGAAGACTAAGGATCAGGGGAAGCCTGCGGAAGTTTAAAGTTCTGGAAAACCCTGAGGGCTTCCAGTGAAACCTGGGACTTCGGGGAGGCTTGCTGGAGTTCGGTTCAATTTGTTCGTAACCGGGAAGCAGATGAGATCCATCAGCTGTTTACTAACACGTGTTGCTGTGTTTTTCATTGTCAATTAAGATTGACTATCAACGTAGAATAAAGTCTGAGCTGAGGAACTTCGAGTTGCCTCTACTACATTTCACTATCCATAAAGAAACATTTACGACTCGGAACTGCCTAGAAAAGCCTAGCCAGTCATAGCCTGATATAAGCGGCGCCTTCCACACACTCGTACCAGAAAACAGAAGCGTCTCTTGCAAACAAACAGTTGAACAAAATAATGCTCCCTCTAGGGAGCACTGTTTGATTGTTTTGCTGTTTGTTTGCAATAAAATATTTCCCAAATATATAGATCTTTTGAGTAAAAAAGGGAAGGAGGTGGCTTTTATTTCTTGCATTTTGAAAATAGCCTAACCCCCCCCCCCCACTCAATATGGTTATACAGAACATTTCGGGCCGATTGAAACTACAACTTATAATTTCTGGGCATTTTATAGCTGATGTTAAATTATTTTAATATCAGACTATTAAATTTAACGATTATTTTCAGTAATAAACTCTTTATATTAATACAATAATGTTACTCCGAAGATACAGTGTTACACAAATATAGTGAGAATTTTATTTATAATAATTAATGTAAGGGTCGAACGTGTTTGTGTGCCTGTGTGTGTGTATGTGCGTGTGTGTGTCTATGTGTGTGTGTATGTATGTGTGTGTGTATGTATGTGTGTGTGTGTGTATGTATGTGTGTGTATATGTATGTGTGTGTGTGTGTCTGTATGTGTGTGTGTATGTGTGTGTGTCTGTATGTGCGTGTGTGTGTCTATATATGTGTGTGTGTGTGTGTGTGTGTGTGTGTGTGTGTGTCTGTATGTGTGTGTGTATGTGTGTGTGTCTGTATGTGCGTGTGTGTGTGTGTCTATATGTGTGTGTGTGTGTGTCTGTATGTGTGTGTGTGTGTGTGTGTCTGTATGTGTGTGTGTGTGTGTGTGTGTGTGTGTGTGTGTGTATGTGTGTGTATGTGTGTGTGTGTGTGTGTGTGTGTGTGTGTGTGTGTGTGTGTGTGTGTGTGTGTGTGTGTGTATGTGTGTACTCACCTACTCACCTAGTTGAGGTTGCAGGGGTCGAGACCGAGCTCCTGGCCCCGCCTCTTCACTGATCGCTACTAGGTCACTCTCCCTGAACCGTGAGCTTTATCATACCTCTGTTTAAAGCTATGTATGGATCCTGCCTCCACTACATCGCTTCCCAAACTATTCCACTTACTGACTACTCTGTGGCTGAAGAAATACTTATTAACATCCCTGTGATTCATCTGTGTCTTCAACTTCCAACTGTGTCCCCTTGTTGCTGTGTCCCATCTATGGAACATCCTGTCTTTGTTCACCTTGTCAATTCCTCTCAGTATTTTGTATGTCGTTATCATGTCCCCCCTAT
Source organism: Cherax quadricarinatus (assembly GCF_026875155.1). NCBI lineage: Eukaryota > Metazoa > Arthropoda > Malacostraca > Decapoda > Parastacidae > Cherax > Cherax quadricarinatus. The sequence continues at coordinate 29,832,123 of NC_069424.1, forward strand.
CTCTCCTGTCCTCCAGTGTCGTCAGGTTGATTTCCCTTAACCTCTCCTCATAGGACATACCTCTTAGCTCTGGAACTAGTCTTGTTGCAAACCTTTGAACTTTCTCTAGTTTCTTTACGTGCTTGGCTAGGTGTGGGTTCCAAACTGGTGCCGCATACTCCAATATGTGCCTAACGTACACAGTGTACAGGGTCCTGAACGATTCCTTATTAAGATGTCGGAATGCTGTTCTGAGGTTTGCGAGGCGCCCATATGCTGCAGCAGTTATTTGGTTGATGTGCGCTTCAGGAGATGTGCCTGGTGTTATATATACCACACCACAAGTGTGGTACCACATGTACCACCACAAGTGAGGTACCACATGTACCACTACAAGTGAGGCATCACATGTATCACCACAAGTGTGGTACCACATGTACCACCACAAGTGAGGTACCACATGTACCACCACAAGTGAGGTACCACATGTACCACCACAAGTGAGGTACCACATGTTCCACCACAAGTGAGGTACCACATGTACCACCACAAGATGTACCATATGTACTACCACAAGTGAGGTACCACATGTACCACCACAAGGTACCACATGTACCACTACAAGTGTGGTACCACATGTACCACCACAAATGAGATACCACAAGTGAGGTACCAAATGTACTACCACAAGTGAGGTATCATATGTACCACCACAAGTGTGGTACCATATGTACCATCACAAGTGAGGTATCACGTGTACCACCACAAGTGTGGTACCACATGTACCACCACAAGTGAGGTACCACATGTACTACCGCAAGTGAGGTTCCACATGTACTACCACAAGTGAGGTTCCACATGTACCACCACAAGTGTGGCACCACATGTACCACCACAAGTGTGGTACCACATGCACCACCACAAGTGAGGTACCACATGTACCACCACAAGTGAGGTACCACATGTACCACTACAAGTGAGGCATCACATGTATCACCACAAGTGTGGTACCACATGTACCACCACAAGTGAGGTACCAAATGTACCACCACAAGTGAGGTACCAAATGTACCACCACAAGTGAGGTACCACATGTACCACCACAAGTGAGGTACCACATGTTCCACCACAAGTGAGGTACCACATGTACCACCACAAGATGTACCATATGTACTACCACAAGTGAGGTACCACATGTACCACCACAAGGTACCACATGTACCACTACAAGTGTGGTACCACATGTACCACCACAAATGAGATACCACAAGTGAGGTACCAAATGTACTACCACAAGTGAGGTATCATATGTACCACCACAAGTGTGGTACCATATGTACCATCACAAGTGAGGTATCACGTGTACCACCACAAGTGTGGTACCACATGTACCACCACAAGTGAGGTACCACATGTACTACCGCAAGTGAGGTTCCACATGTACTACCACAAGTGAGGTTCCACATGTACCACCACAAGTGTGGCACCACATGTACCACCACAAGTGTGGTACCACATGCACCACCACAAGTGAGGTACCACATGTACCACCACAAGTGTGGTACCACATGTACCACCACAGGTGAGGTACCACATGTACCACCACAAGTGTGGTACCACATGTACCACCACAAGTGTGGTACCACATGTACCACCACAAGTATGGTACTACATGTACCACCACAGAGTGTGATACCACATGTACCACCACAAGTGTGGTACCACATGTACCACCACAAGTGTGGTACCACATGTACCACCACAAGTGGTGGTACCACATGTACCACCACAAGTGTGGTACCACATGTACCACCACAAGTGTGGTACCACATGTACCACCACAAGTGTGGTACCACATGTACCACCACAAGTGTGGTACCACATGTACCACCACAAGTGTGGTACCACATGTACCACCACAAGTGTGGTACCACATGTACCACCACAAGTGTGGTACCATATGTACCACCACAAGTGAGGTACCACATGTACCACCACAAGTGTGGTACCACATGTACCACCACAAGTGTGGTACCATATGTACCACCACAAGTGTGGTACCACATGTACCACCACAAGTGTGGTACCACATGTACCACCACAAGTGTGGTACAGACAAACTTCAGATTGAGTAATGTTTCAAGTGCACAGTAATGAACTTTTATTTATTTGTTTATTTATTTGTTTATTTATTTTTATTTATTTATTTATTTATTTTTTTTTTTTTTTGAAGAGAAAGTTCACTTTTTTGGAAAATTTCTTAGATACGCGCAAGAGTGTGCTGAATCTTAATTTGTTGTCAGTCCTCACCTTATCTTTCAACGACTATCTTTTACATTTATGCTAAACTCAATATATTTGTCATTATTGGCAGACACTGTGTAGGAAGTCTGGTCAGTACTTGGTGTGAGTTTGTTGGTTGTCGTCCAAACAGATATCTTTACAAACTTGTCATCAACAACGTTCTTGAGGACAACTTAATCTGGAAATGAGATGTCAAAAGTTGTCATTAGCACACAGAACTGTTTTAAGTTCCTGGGACAGGTTAGGCAGGTCATTTATGTTGATGAAAATTGAGAGAGGTGTCTAGGATGCTGCCCTGTGGCACCTCTGTGTTCATAGGCCCTGTTGACGGAATCCTGTCATTGATGGTCGCATGTTAATGTCTGTCTCTGATACCACAATGATATAGTTTCATCAACAGGATGTTGTGGTCTGGTGTATTAAAAACTTTTCTTATATAAATAAAGAGATCTATTGAATATTAATTATTTTCTAGAGACGAACAGACTGAGTGAAACAGTTTTGTTATTCGTACTTTTTTTCCAGATCTCAAACCAAACTGGCAAAGGAATTGTATAGAGTGATGGATGTGAGCGGGAGTCTGCTGGCAGGGCTGCGCCTGTTCTTGTCACCTCCCTAGTTAACTACTTTAACAACCACGTTGAGTTAAGCACAAGAATTAACAAACCATACCACAGGCGGGGTTAGAACCCACGATCAGAGAGTCACAAAATTCCAGACTGGAGTTTGGTGACTTTCTGATCGTGGGTTCTAACCCCGCCCGTGGTATGGTTTGTTTGTAGTCGTGTCATTACGATTTCGTGAGACAAGAATTAACAACTGGGCGTCTATACAGCCACTTGGATTGTTTGCCATCCTAGGAGAGCTAAACATTACTTAAGACACAGAACTTAACGCTTTTATCAATGATTCTGTCATCACTGAAGGTGTTGACTCATCTAATGACTTTATCGACATGTTCAGTCGAGGAATCCAGCTTAGAGATAAAAAAAAATCAGAGAAAAGGGAATTTATGTACAATTCGTGTGGATTTCATCGCACACTGAATTACTTCATGATAAAACCGATTTATTAGACAAACAAAAACACTCAAGGAATATAGACATTGTCAAACATTAGGGATCATAACAGGAGAGAAGAAAATGAATCATGCTTTAGGAATACGCATACAAACATGAGTAAGTGTATAATTCATTATAATAATGTGAAAGTAAAAACTCAACATAAGCCGTAATTAATGGCTGTCAATGAGTAACAAGAAGTATAAATGGGGAATCAAACTGCGGTTCTGACATATAGCAGCCCAATGTTGTACCACTGAGCCACGAAGATTATAAGAGAAATATATTACAACCAGAATTTCTATGATCTGTCTATATTATCGGCACCAACTGTGACTACTGCCTCTTTCCACAGCCTTAAAAGCTTTTATTGTACATCTATCATACCACCTTGAAAATCATATAAGTAGCTATATGACTTGGAGGGGTATGAGAGTAGATGTACCATGAAAGACCCTCTAGGGCTGTGGGAAGAGACAATTGGGTCTCATTTGGTACCAATGATACAGGCATATCACAGAAGTGCGGTAAAATCTTTCTATTATAAGCTTCGTGGCTCAGTGGTACAGCGTTGGGTCTGCTACATGCCAGGACTACCGTTAAAGTCCTCGCCCATTCTTCGTTTATTCGTAGATAAGTATATTTATGGAGCATCTTACAATGTAAACAGACTGACTAATGTAACATCCAAGCTTAGGTTTGGTTACAAGTACTTCCGGAAGTTTGGCAAACACACAGATGATGGCCAGACTAATTGCTAAGTATGTGGTCAGTTTTATGGGCCCTTTCTTGACCACTGTGTGCTTGACTGTCCACTTTTTGAAGAATATAGAGATAAACAATATCTGTGATATGTCATGGTATGTTATTAATGAAAATAATGTACCAGACATATTACGCAAATATCAAAAATTTGCTTGCAATAAATAAAACATAATCTGTACATATCCAGATATACTCCTGTTAACTCTTTTGGGGCCTAGTTTCTAGGCATTTCCATTTTCCGTATGTTGCTGCATATGGCAAGAGGAATGGCTAGAGGGTACACAATGAACTAGTCGTTACCGTCCACACGATGGATATGAGGTACACAATACACTAGTTGTTTGGGAGTAAGAGTCTAAAAATTTATCTTGTAAAGGCTAAGTAACATTATGTTTAGTAATGAATCCAGTTACTCATTTGTGTTGGATCTCAACACATGCAGACTGATGTAATCCTTGCTAAGTACTGGTGTAATCCTTGCTAAGTACTGGTGTAATCCTTGCTAAGTACTGGTGTAATCCTTGCTAAGTACTGGTGTAATCCTTGCTAAGTACTGGTGTAATCCTTGCTAAGTACTGGTGTAATCCTTGCTAAGTACTGGTGTAATCCTTGCTAAGTACTGATGTAATCCTTGCTAGCTAAGTACTGACGGGGCTGAGATGTAGGCCACAGGTAGAGGTAAGGGGCTCTACGCGCCCTATCAAAGACTCAAACAGTAACTACAACCAATAGTTACAATATAGATAGACAGATCTACTGTTTATGTGCTTATTAGGAAAAAGATACAGTGATCCACTAGCTGGATTCTTCCGGATTCGCTGAATTCGGGCGGATTCAAACGGTTTGTTGGAAATAAAGCCGAATCGGAAGAACTGTTACAAAAAATTAAATACTTTGGGGAATTATAGACTAGCTAGCTAGGAGAGTTGTATAGTATTGTAAGATGACCACCACCATGAAGATCTGTGTAGTCTGCAGAAAGGGTAAGGGAAGAGACAGGCCTGGATTGCTTGCCATCTGTGTGGTCGGTGATCCCATAGTATATGCAGGGATTTTAAACCAGTGACCACACTTGACATGAACTCAGAGAGATGTTTTTGGGTCTGTCCAAACGAGATACACCTGTATGAGGAAATGACATCTGTATTAAAAGACAAGAACACCAATAAAACATCCTTCTTGAAAGACATGTCAGCATCGTACGACAGCTGGGAAAAAAAAGATGAGTGGTAGGGACGGGGCTGTCTTGGACAGTGCTCCTGAGGGTGCTAGTGCTGTCCTGGAGGACAGTGCTGAGGGTGTTAGTGTTGTCCTGGAGGAAAGTGCTCCAGAGGGTCCTAGTGATGTCTTAGAAGATAGCGCTCTTGAAGGTACTAGTGTTGTCCTGGAGGACACTGAAGAAGACAACGTTATTCAGTCCACAGATGTTCAAAATAGAAATACTGCTGTAGATGGAAGCACTGATGTCCATACAAGGGTAAAAGATATTGAGGAAACAGGAAAAATAAATGCACCAGCAGTGAACGCAGCTACAATAAATCCTAGCAAACAGAAGTACAATCTATGTAAATACTATGCCTTGGGTATCTGCAGGCACGGTATATCTGGTAAAACAAGTGGGACATGCACCTTTGACCATCCCAAAAAATGCTGCACCCACATGACAACAGGAGAGTGCAACTTCCCTTCTTGCAACTTATTTCACCCAGAAATGTGTCACTCATCAATCCATGAAAGAAAATGCTACAATGCATACTGCCAGGCACATCATACTGCCAGGCACATCATACTGCCAGGCACATCATACTGCCAGGCACATCATCTAAAGGGGACTAGAAGACACAGACCAGCCAAACTATGGGAAACAAAAGAGAGGAGCCACAGCCTCTCCAGGGACAGAAGTTTTTTAGGGCCAGGAGGGAAAAAAGACTGGCAAGAAATGACAATAATCCTACACCACATGAAAACACTTCTGGAGCAGAGGCACGGACATTGGCCTCTACCCCAGAAGAACAGATACTAGAGCCAGCAAATAAAACCCCCCTAAATTCCACCAATACGACTTTTGTCTTTGCAAACATACAGGGTCTAAAGCCGTCAAAAAACAACAAAATTCCTTACATCAAGGGACTGCTCACGGAGTCAAATGTAATGTTTGCAGCATTCACAGAGACCCACATAAAGAATCATTATGACATCGAAATATGGATCCCAGGTTATAACCTATTCCGTTGCGACAGACTAAACAGGCAACAAAGGGGGGGGGGGGGGTTTGGCCTGTATGTCACACAGTCGCTCATTTGCACAGAGCTACTAAACTCCTCAAATGATGTAGTTGAAGTTTTGGCGGTAAAGATCGAAAGCCAAAACCTTGTCATTGAGGTAGTATACAAGCTTCCAGATGCAACTTCCCAGCAATTCCAGGAGCAGCTTGAGAAAATTGACCACTGTCTGGAAAATCTCCCAACTCCTGCCCCAAACATCTTACTACTAGGAGATTTCAACCTGAGACACCTAAAATGGAGGAGTATAGCAAACAATGTTTCAGCAGAGATCACCCCGGGAAGCAGCTCAGATGAAAATTCACACACACACATGAACTATTAAATCTCTGAAACAAATTCACCTTAAACCAGCAAATAGTAGAGCCTACAAGGCTAGAAAACACTCTGGACCTCATCTTCACTAACAATGATGATCTGATACGTAATATAACTGTATCAAAGACAATTCACTCAGATCACAACATAATAGAGGTACAGACATGTATGCACAGGGCTCCGGACCAGCAAAATGTGAGCAGTCATGAAGGTCTCTTCACGAAATTATATTTCAATAACAAAAACATACAATGGGATCAAGTAAGCCATGTCCTAAATGAAACAAGCTGGGAAGATATCCTAAACAATACGGATCCGAACATTTGCCTTGAAAAAATTAATTTTGTGGTTCTTGAGATCTGCTTAAGACACATTCCATTAAGAAAAAGAAAGAGAAGATGTAAACTAAAGAGAGAGAGACGTTCCCTATACAGACGAAGGCGAAGAGTCACAGAGCTGCTGAGTGGAGTCAATATATCTGAAATACGAAGGGAAGCACTAGTCAATGAAATTGCGAATATCGAACTTAAGCTGAAAGAATCTTAGAGGAGACAAGAATCACAGGAAGAACTAAAAGCCATAAAGGAAATTGAAAAAAAAAATATTTCTTCTCTTATGCCAAATCTAAGGGAAAAACAACATCCAGTATTGGGCCCTTGCTTAGACGGGATGGCACATACGCAGATGACAGCCAAGAACTGAGTGAGATACTAAAGTCCCAATATGACTCAGTGTTCAACGATCCACTGCCCACTCTAAGGGTCGACAATCCAAATGAATTCTTTATGAACGAAACCCAAAATTTGGTCATCTCAAAAATCTCGGATATTATTCTAACTCCACAAGACTTTGAATGAAGAGGCAATTAATGACATGTCCATGCACTCTGCCCCAGGCTCAGACTCGTGGAACTCCGTGTTCATCAAGAATTGCAAGAAGCCCCTATCACGTGCCTTCAGCATTTTATAGAGAGGGAGCATGGACACAGGGGTCATCCCACACACACTATTAACAACAGACATAGCCTCACTTTATGAAGGTGGCAGTAAAGCAATTGCAAAGAACTACAGACTGATAGCACTAACATCCCATGTCATAAAAATCTTTGAGAGGGTTATAAGAAGCAAGATCGCCAACCACCTAGATACCCATCAGTTACACAACCCAGGGCAACACGGGTTTAGAGCAGGTCACTCCTGCCTGTCCCAGCTACTGGACCACTATGACAAGGTCCTGAATGCTGTAGAGGATAAACAAAATACAGATGTAGTATACACAGACTCTGCAAAAGTTTTCGACAAGTGTGTCCATGGTGTAATAGCACACAAAATGAGGGATAAAGGAATAACAGGAAAAGTTGGTAGATGGATCTGCAACTTCCTGACAAACAGAACACAAAGAGTAATAGTAAACAGAGTAAAGTCCCAGGCAGCCATGGTAAAAAGCTCTGTTCCACAAGGCACAGTATTCGCTCCCATTCTATTCCTCATCCTCATTTCTGAGGATGAGGACCTCCATCGAAGACACTGCGAGACTCCAAGCCGACATTAACCAAATCTTCGAATGGGCCACTCAAAGCAATATGAAGTTCAACGTGGAGAAATTTCAACTACTCAGATATGGAAAACTTGAAGAAATTAAAAATGTGTCAGGGTATACCACAAACTCTAACCATGCAAAAGAGCGGAAAAGTAATATGAAGGACTTGGGAGTGATAATGTCAGAGGATCTCATCTTCAAAGACCACAACAATGTATCCACCTCATCCGCTAGGAAAATGATAGGATGGATAATGAGAACCTTCAGAATTAGGGACCCCAAGCCCATGATGACACTCTTCAAATCGCTTGTGCTCTCTAGGCTGGAATACTGCTGTACACTAACGGTCCCCTTCAAGGCTGGCGACATTGCACACCTGGAGAGTGTACAAAGAACTTTCACGGCACACATAAGTGCAATAAGGCACCTAAACTACTGGGAACAGTTGAAGGTCCTTGATCTGTATTCCCTCGAACGCAGGCGAGAGAGATACATGATAATATACATTTGGAAGGTCCTGGAGGGATTGGTACCAAACCTGCACACGAAAATCACTCCAAATGAAAGCAAAAGACTCGGCAGGAGATGCAACATTCCCCCGATGAAAAGCAGGGGCGCCACGAGTACACTGAGAGACAACACAATAAGTGTCCGCGGCCCAAGACTGTTCAATTACCTCCCAGCATACATAAGGGGGATTACCAATAGACCCCTGGCTGTCTTCAAGAAGGCACTGGACAGGCACCTGAAGTCAGTACTTGACCAAACGGGCTGTGGTTCGTACGTCAGCTTGCGTGCGGCCGGCAGTAACAGCCTGGTTGATCAGACCCTGATCCACCATGAGGCCTGATCTCAGACCGGGCCGCGGGGCCGTTAACCCCCGAAACCCTCTCCAGGTAAACTGGTGTAATCCTTGCTAGCTAAGTAGTAGTGTAATCCTGGCTAGCTAAGTACTGGTGTAATCCTTGCTAGCTAAGTACTGGTGTAATCCTTGCTAGCTAAATACTGGTGTAATCCTTGCTAGCTAAGTACTGCTGTAATACTTGCTAGCTAAGTACTGGTGTAATCCTTGCTAGCTAAGTACTGGTGTAATCCTTGCTAGCTAAGTACTGGTGTAATCCTTGCTAGCTAAGTACTGCTGTAATACTTGCTAGCTAAGTACTGGTGTAATCCTTGCTAGCTAAGTACTGGTGTAATCCTTGCTAGCTAAGTACTGCTGTAATACTTGCTAGCTAAGTACTGGTGTAATCCTTGCTAGCTAAGTACTGGTGTAATCCTTGCTAGCTAAGTACTGGTGTAATCCTTGCTAGCTAAGTACTGGTGTAATCCTTGCTAGCTAAGTACTGGTGTAATCCTTGCTAGCTAAGTACTGGTGTAATCCTTGCTAGCTAAGTACTGCTGTAATCCTTGCTAGCTAAGTACTGGTGTAATCCTTGCTAGCTAAGTACTGGTGTAATCCTTGCTAGCTAAGTACTGCTGTAATCCTTGCTAGCTAAGTACTGCTGTAATCCTTGCTAGCTAAGTACTGCTGTAATCCTTGCTAGCTAAGTACTGCTGTAATCCTTGCTAGCTAAGTGCTGCTGTAATCCTTGCTAGCTAAGTACTGCTGTAATCCTTTCTAGCTAAGTACTGCTGTAATCCTTGCTAGCTAAGTACTGCTGTAATCCTTGCTAGCTAAGTACTGGTGTAATCCTTGCTAGCTAAGTACTGCTGTAATCCTTGCTAAGTACTGCTGTAATCCTTGCTAGCTAAGTACTGCTGTAATCCTTGCTAGCTAAGTACTGGTGTAATCCTTGCTAGCTAAGTACTGCTGTAATCCTTGCTAGCTAAGTACTGGTGTAATCCTTGCTAGCTAAGTACTGGTGTAATCCTTGCTAGCTAAGTACTGGTGTAATCCTTGCTAGCTAAGTACTGGTGTAATCCTTGCTAGCTAAGTAATGCTGTAATCCTTGCTAGCTAAGTACTGCTGTAATCCTTGCTAGCTAAGTACTGCTGTAATCCTTGCTAGCTAAGTACTGGTGTAATCCTTGCTAGCTAAGTACTGGTGTAATCCTTGCTAGCTAAGTACTGGTGTAATCCTTGCTAGCTAAGTACTGCTGTAATCCTTGCTAGCTAAGTACTGCTGTAATCCTTGCTAGCTAAGTACTGGCTGTAATCCTTGCTAGCTAAGTACTGGTGTAATCCTTGCTAGCTAAGTACTGGTGTAATCCTTGCTAGCTAAGTACTGCTGTAATCCTTGCTAGCTAAGTACTGCTGTAATCCTTCCTAGCTAAGTACTGGTGTAATCCTTGCTAGCTAAGTACTGATGTAATCCTTGCTAGCTAAGTACTGGTGTAATCCTTGCTAGCTAAGTACTGGTGTAATCCTTGCTAGCTAAGTACTGCTGTAATCCTTGCTAGCTAAGTACTGCTGTAATCCTTGCTAGCTAATGTACTGCTGTAATCCTTGCTAGCTAAGTACTGCTGTAATCCTTGCTAGCTAAGTACTGGTGTAATCCTTGCTAGCTAAGTACTGCTGTAATCCTTGCTAGCTAAGTACTGCTGTAATCCTTGCTAGCTAAGTACTGGTGTAATCCTTGCTAGCTAAGTACTGCTGTAATCCTTGCTAGCTAAGTACTGCTGTAATCCTTGCTAGCTAAGTACTGGTGTAATCCTTGCTAGCTAAGTACTGGTGTAATCCTTGCTAGCTAAGTTACTGCTGTAATCCTTGCTAGCTAAGTACTGCTGTAATCCTTGCTAGCTAAGTACTGCTGTAATCCTTGCTAGCTAAGTACTGGTGTAATCCTTGCTAGCTAAGTACTGGTGTAATCCTTGCTAGCTAAGTACTGCTGTAATCCTTGCTAGCTAAGTACTGCTGTAATCCTTGCTAGCTAAGTACTGGTGTAATCCTTGCTAGCTAAGTACTGGTGTAATCCTTGCTAGCTAAGTACTGCTGTAATCCTTGCTAGCTAAGTACTGCTGTAATCCTTGCTAGCTAAGTACTGCTGTAATCCTTGCTAGCTAAGTACTGGTGTAATCCTTGCTAGCTAAGTACTGGTGTAATCCTTGCTAGCTAAGTACTGGTGTAATCCTTGCTAGCTAAGTACTGGTGTAATCCTTGCTAGCTAAGTACTGGTGTAATCCTTGCTAGCTAAGTACTGGTGTAATCCTTGCTAGCTAAGTACTGGTGTAATCCTTGCTAGCTAAGTACTGGTGTAATCCTTGCTAGCTAAGTACTGGTGTAATCCTTGCTAGCTAAGTACTGGTGTAATCCTTGCTAGCTAAGTACTGGTGTAATCCTTGCTAGCTAAGTACTGGTGTAATCCTTGCTAGCTAAGTACTGGTGTAATCCTTGCTAGCTAAGTACTGGTGTAATCCTTGCTAGCTAAGTACTGGTGTAATCCTTGCTAGCTATGTACTGGTGTAATCCTTGTAGCTAAGTTGGTGTAATCCTTGCTAGCTAAGTACTGGTGTAATCCTTGCTAGCTAAGTACTGGTGTAATCCTTGCTAGCTAAGTACTGCTGTAATCCTTGCTAGCTAAGTACTGCTGTAATCCTTGCTAGCTAAGTACTGGTGTAATCCTTGCTAGCTAAGTACTGGTGTAATCCTTGCTAGCTAAGTACTGGTGTAATCCTTGCTAGCTAAGTACTGGTGTAATCCTTGCTAGCTAAGTACTGGTGTAATCCTTGCTAGCTAAGTACTGGTGTAATCCTTGCTAGCTAAGTACTGCTGTAATCCTTGCTAGCTAAGTACTGCTGTAATCCTTGCTAGCTAAGTACTGGTGTAATCCTTGCTAGCTAAGTACTGGTGTAATCCTTGCTAGCTAAGTACTGGTGTAATCCTTGCTAGCTAAGTACTGGTGTAATCCTTGCTAGCTAAGTACTGGTGTAATCCTTGCTAGCTAAGTACTGGTGTAATCCTTGCTAGCTAAGTACTGGTGTAATCCTTGCTAGCTAAGTACTATTGTAATCCTTGCTAGCTAAGTACTGGTGTAATCCTTGCTAGCTAAGTACTGCTGTAATCCTTGCTAGCTAAGTACTGCTGTAATCCTTGCTAGCTAAGTACTGCTGTAATCCTTGCTAGCTAAGTACTGGTGTAATCCTTGCTAGCTAAGTACTGGTGTAATCCTTGCTAGCTAAGTACTGCTGTAATCCTTGCTAGCTAAGTACTGGTGTAATCCTTGCTAGCTAAGTACTGCTGTAATCCTTGCTAGCTAAGTACTGCTGTAATCCTTGCTAGCTAAGTACTGGTGTAATCCTTGCTAGCTAAGTACTGGTGTAATCCTTGCTAGCTAAGTACTGGTGTAATCCTTGCTAGCTAAGTACTGGTGTAATCCTTGCTAGCTAAGTACTGCTGTAATACTTGCTAGCTAAGTACTGGTGTAATCCTTGCTAGCTAAGTACTGCTGTAATACTTGCTAGCTAAGTACTGGTGTAATCCTTGCTAGCTAAGTACTGGTGTAATCCTTGCTAGCTAAGTACTGGTGTAATCCTTGCTAGCTAAGTACTGGTGTAATCCTTGCTAGCTAAGTACTGGTGTAATCCTTGCTAGCTAAGTACTGGTGTAATCCTTGCTAGCTAAGTACTGGTGTAATCCTTGCTAGCTAAGTACTGGTGTAATCCTTGCTAGCTAAGTACTGGTGTAATCCTTGCTAGCTAAGTACTGGTGTAATCCTTGCTAGCTAAGTACTGGTGTAATCCTTGCTAGCTAAGTACTGGTGTAATCCTTGCTAGCTAAGTACTGGTGTAATCCTTGCTAGCTAAGTACTGCTGTAATCCTTGCTAGCTAAGTACTGGTGTAATCCTTGCTAGCTAAGTACTGGTGTAATCCTTGCTAGCTAAGTACTGGTGTAATCCTTGCTAGCTAAGTACTGGTGTAATCCTTGCTAGCTAAGTACTGGTGTAATCCTTGCTAGCTAAGTACTGGTGTAATCCTTGCTAGCTAAGTACTGGTGTAATCCTTGCTAGCTAAGTACTGGTGTAATCCTTGCTAGCTAAGTACTGCTGTAATCCTTGCTAGCTAAGTACTGGTGTAATCCTTGCTAGCTAAGTACTGGTGTAATCCTTGCTAGCTAAGTACTGCTGTAATCCTTGCTAGCTAAGTACTGCTGTAATCCTTGCTAGCTAAGTACTGCTGTAATCCTTGCTAGCTAAGTATGTTGGGAAAGTTTAGGTCTATGTATGTGTTTTAACAATACTTCAATAGTACCTGGGCAGAATGCTTACATGTGCATTGTGGTATACTGGCTTAATTTCCTTCTTGGTTATATAGTAAATCTTTGTAGTATTAGTTAGGTTTAGGTGTCGATAGGTTGGATAATTTTCAGTGAGGTTATCCCTAACTTGGTCATGGGCAGGTTAACTTGGTTCCTCTTGTTGAGACCAAGTTAACCGACTTTACTGTTTCAGTTATTGGAAAGGCTTGTTCATTTGGTTTAGTTAATATAATTTTGTTAGCGATACTACTTGAACCCAGTACCGTATTTGAGAGTTGTTTTCAAGACTTGTTTATGTCTCCTCCCGTTTCAGTAAACCTGTTAACATAATACACCTCTTGGGATCCCTTCGTTAACTTGGTAAGCAATGACATCTTTCTAATTCTCTTGACGTGAACCTCAGTCTGTAATGTAGATCAGAATTTTTTCCTCAGTTGATCAGAGGATGCTCTTGGTTACTTGAGTTTTATTTAATATCTTCGTTGTGACTTGTTTCTTTTTAAAGGACAAAGCTTATTGCAGATACTTTAAATTTGTTTTTTTGTCTTTTCACGGAATACGCAAACACATAACTTAACGCTAATGCTATTATTTCCAGAGCACACAAGTTGACGAGACACCAGAACAAAGTAGCTTGTGGTGGCCCCAGGGCAAGTAAAAAATGAGGGGCCCCAGGGCAAGCCTCTTGTTGGGGGGCCCAGGGCAAGCATCTTATTGGGTGGCCCAGGGCAAGCAAATTGTAGAACCCTTCAGGCCTTTCTTCCACGTAGCTAAACAAATAAAGTTTTACTCGAGATATTTATTTTAATATGTTATAAAAGCGCCAGTAAGACGCTGCACATGATGAACCATTTTTCATATTGATTCCATTGAGTAATTATGATCATAATGAAATGTAGTCTCCTTTCAAATGAGAGGCTGAAACACACTCTCCTTGCTAATGAGAGGCTGAAACACACTCTTCTTGCTAATGAGAGGCTGAAACATACTCTCCTTGCTAATGAGAGGCTGAAACACACTCTCCTTGCTAATGAGAGGCTGAAACACACTCTTCTTGCTAATGAGAGGCTGAAACACACTCTCCTTGCTAATGAGAGGCTGAAACACACTCTTCTTGCTAATGAGAGGCTGAAACACACTCTCCTTGCTAATGAGAGGCTGAAACACACTCTTCTTGCTAATGAGAGGCTGAAACATACTCTCCTTGCTAATGAGAGGCTGAAACATACTTTCCTTGCTAATGAGAGGCTGAAACACACTCTCCTTGCTAATGAGAGGCTGAAACACACTCTCCTTGCTAATGAGAGGCTGAAACACACTCTCCTTGCTAATGAGAGGCTGAAACACACTCTCCTTTCAAATGAGAGGCTGAAACACACTCTCCTTGCTAATGAGAGGCTGAAACATACTTTCCTTGCTAATGAGAGGCTGAAACACACTCTTCTTGCTAATGAGAGGCTGAAACACACTCTCCTTGCTAATGAGAGGCTGAAACGTACTTTCCTTGCTAATGAGAGGCTGAAACACACTCTTCTTGCTAATGAGAGGCTGAAACACACTCTCCTTGCTAATGAGAGGCTGAAACACACTCTTCTTGCTAATGAGAGGCTGAAACACACTCTCCTTGCTAATGAGAGGCTGAAACACACTCTTCTTGCTAATGAGAGGCTGAAACACACTCTCCTTGCTAATGAGAGGCTGAAACACACTCTTCTTGCTAATGAGAGGCTGAAACACACTCTCCTTGCTAATGAGAGGCTGAAACACACTCTTCTTGCTAATGAGAGGCTGAAACACACTCTCCTTGCTAATGAGAGGCTGAAACACACTCTTCTTGCTAATGAGAGGCTGAAACACACTCTCCTTGCTAATGAGAGGCTGAAACGTACTTTCCTTGCTAATGAGAGGCTGAAACACACTCTTCTTGCTAATGAGAGGCTGAAACACACTCTCCTTGGTATCCTGTGTGACGGAATGTAGCAGGGAAAACAAAGTTAGCTTTGGTTCCTCACACACTAAGTGTCCGTGGTTCAATCCCCGGCACGGGTAGAAACGTTGGGCAAGTTTCCTTACACCTGCTTCTCCTGTTCACCTAGCAGTAAGTAGCAACCTGGATGCTACTAGACTATTGTGGGTCGCATCCTGGGGGAGAAGATTAAAGGTCCACAATGGAAATAAGACAAATAGTCCCTGATGACTATTGGGTCATCCTGTGTGGCTAACCCTCCGGGTTAAAAATCCCAACAAATTATCTTTCTCATTATGTTTCTTTTATATAGAGCAGGATAGCTGCACATTGTACGTGATCCCACATTGTAACTATCATACAGTAAATAAGTAAGTTTATTCAGGTATACACAGATAGTTACATAAAATTATCATACATAGCAGCATATGTGTAGAGAACCTGGGATAACCCAAAAAAATCAAAGTGACTTATTTCCATTGGGGTCTTACAGAATAATTTAACAATACAAAGCGCATTATCGAGACTTAATCAACTGTTAAAACAAAAGCTAGTCGTTCACCTCTCCAGCCAAACTGCTCTGCTATATATGTTTGCTCTACCCTTGCCATTGTACAGAGTTGTTTTTCCACTGTTTTAAGAAGTATAAGAAGGAAGGAAGGAGGACTTGGAACCCCTGATGGAGGCGGAGGATGTGGGAGGAGTCAGAAGGTGTTAAGGGGAGGAGCTCTGTCTCCCCCTAACATCCCCCTCCTCTTTGCTCCACCCATCTCACCATATTCGTCGTCTCGTCAGTGTTTCTTCGTCGTTGTCTTGTGTGATTTTCCTTCGTCTTTCTACCCCTTTTCTTCCACTGTTATCGCTGTTGTTCTACTACGGGATGGTTTTTCTGCCCGTAGCTCAGCTGGTACCGCACTAACCTCACACACTAAGGTCCCTGGTTCGATCCCCGGTACCGATGAAAAGATTAGGACGTGTTTCCTTAAGACACCTGCTGTCCATGTTCACCAGCGGTAAGTAGGTACCTGGGTGTTAGTCGACTGGTGTGGGTCGCATCCTGGGACAAAATTAACCTAATTTTTGCCCGAAATGCTCTACCTAAGAAGGGCCTTTCTATATAGCATGTCATTGACGTCAGCTATGTCTGTATATGTTGTACATATACTTGTAGAAATTAAGATTAAAATAATAATAATAATAATAATAATAATAATAATAATAATAATAATAATAATAATAATAATAATAATAATAATAATAATAATATTATTTTTATTCTGGACATGCGGACATCATAGTGGTGTCTTCTGAGAGTTATGAAAAACATTTTCGGTTTGTTTACACACCAGTTTTTTTATGACGGTATTAAGGCAATTTATTCGTGTATTTTGACTTTGCAGTGAGACTTGTGTCTCACCTCAGTGATCCTTCCTGTGTTCCAGCACTTAATGTTTGTTTTTTAATTATCCACCAACGGCTTTAGAATCGGATATATTTCTTTCCCGAGCGATTTATTCTGATTATCTACTTCTACCTACCTGGAGGGTGTTCCGGGGGTGATCGCCCCCGCGGCCCGGTCCTTGAACAGGCCTCCCGGTGGATCAGGGCCTGATCAATCAGGCTGTTACTGCTGACCGCACATTGTCCAACATACGAACCACAGCCCGGCTGATCGGGTACTGATTTTAAGTATTTGTCCAGCTCCTCTTGAAGACAGCCGGGGGTCGTACGGGAGATTTTTTTTTTCCAGTCTTCCCTAAGAAGGATCGGTTATTCCTTCCCTGCGTCTCTGCACCATATTTTTTCTCCTTTCTCCTGGTCTGCACACTCTTCAAGGATACAGTGAAGGGAACTTGATTCAAGGAAATGCATTAAATGTAAATACCTTTCATTTTTTCCGGGGTACTATACGACCAATACGTGTTTACCCCTCCCCTTCATGATGATAATGATAATAACCGGATGTGTTTCGGAAGCTGGGCGAGAGGCATCCCCGTACTACATAACCCCAGCCTCTTATACCTCAATATATGCGACAGATATAGTGCCGAGTGCGGCATAAGTTTCTAACGAAGTTAAATATTAACGTCGAAGATTGGAAATGATTAAAACAGTCACTAGGTATCACATGGAAACTAATATCTCAATTTCTTCAGTGACACACACAGAGAGCCCAAAACTATCTCGAACCTTCCACTAAGTATTGTCACTTTGAAGCCAAACTGAAGAGGCATTCTCTTGTTATCTCAGTGAGACTGATATCCTACAGTACACCAGCACATAAAGTTTGAAGCCTCTCAGACGATGCATTATCAAGTTAACAGCGCTGAGAGGTGAAGTCTGTCCTGTGAGGCACTCAGAAAAATTACATGAAAATCAATATTTAAATTCTACCCATTTCTCCTATTACAAAAAAAGGACAAAGTGGGAATCTACATAAGCCAAAATAAATTCAAACGTTTCTGTAATTAGATCGACCAGAGTTTTAAGCTTAGGTACGACTTATTTAGGCTTCCAGGACATAATATGTAATTTTTTATGAGGATCGTCTTCAGGGTACAGTTGTTATAAGTATCTGAGAAAACATATTCCCACAATAATATTCCCACAATAATATTTACACCACAATATTCTCACAATAATATTCCCACAATAATATTCCCGCAATAATGTTCCCACAACAATATTCTCACAATATTCTCACAATAATATTCCCAACCTAGTTACGATACACTTTTTCAATGGGTACCTGGGTGTTAGTGGACTGGTGTGGGTCGCATCCTGGGTGTTAGTGGACTGGTGTGGGTCGCATCCTGGGACACTGACCTAATTTGCCCGACATGCGGAGCATAACAAGCGACTTTCTATGTAGTAGTATGTCAGTGATGTCAGCTAGGACTGTATACCTTGTACATGTACTTGTAGTAAATAAACATATTATTATTATTATTATTATTATTATTATTAATATTATTATTATTTAAAGTCTATCGGAAGAGGCTGTGTTACATACTTTATCTACATGTATATACGTTTGTTTATGTCTCCGTATGAATATGTATGAATGTATGAGTAGATGTATGCGTGTGCATATTTATACAATTATATAATGTTTGTGCACTAGTGTATGTATGTGTACTCACCTATTTGTACTCACCTATTTGTACTCACCTATTTGTGGTTGCAGGGGTCGATTCACAGCTCCTGGCCCCGCCTCTTCGCTGATTGCTACTAGGTCTCTCTCTCCCTGCTCCATGAGCTCTATCATACCTCGCCTTAAAACTATGTATGGTTCCTGCCTCTACCACATCACCTTCTAGGCTATTCCATGGCCTGACTACTCTATGACTGAAGAAATACTTCCTAACATCCCTTTGATTCATCTGAGTCTTCAACTTCCAATTGTGACCTCTTGTGTCTGTGTGCCATCTCTGGAACATCCCGTCTTTGTCCACCTCGTCTATTCCGCGCAATATTTTATATGTCGTTATCATGTCTCCCCTGACCCTCCTGGCCTCCAGTGTCGTCAGGCCGATTTCCCTCAACCTTTCTTCATAGGACAATCCCCGTAGCTCTGGTCACGTCCTCAGTCATACTTGGCAGACAGTATCACTCCCTCAGTCATACTTGGCAGACAGTATCACTCCCTCAGTCATACTTGCCAGACAGTATCACTCCCTCAGTCATACTTGGCAGACAGTATTACTCCCTCAGTCATACTTGGCAGACAATATCACTCCCTCAGTCATCAGTCATACTTGGCAGACCGTATTACTCCCTCAGTCATACTTGGCAGACAGTATTACTCCCTCAGTCATACTTGGCAGACAGTATTACTCCCTCAGTCATACTTGGCAGACAGTATTACTCCCTCAGTCATACTTGGCAGACAGTATCACTCCCTCAGTCATACTTGGCAGACAGTATCACTCCCTCAGTCATACTGGCAGACAGTATCACTCCCTCAGTCATACTTGGCAGCAGTATCACTCCCTCAGTTCATACTTAGGCAGACAGTATCACTCCTCAGTCATACTTGGCAGACAGTATTACTCCCTCAGTCATACTTGGCAGACAGTATCAATTCACTTCCCTCAGTCAACTTGGCAGACAGTATCACTCCCTCAGTCATACTTGGCAGACAGTATCACTCCCTCAGTCATACTTGGCAGACAGTATCACTCCCTCAGTCATACTTGGCAGACAGTATTACTCCCTCAGTCATACTTGGCAGACCAGTATCACTCCCTCAGTCATACTTGGCAGACAGTATCACTCCCTCAGTCATACTTGGCAGACAGTATCACTCCCTCAGTCATACTTGGAGACAGTATCACTCCCTCAGTCATACTTGGCAGACAGTATCACTCCCTCAGTCATACTTGGCAGACAGTATCACTCCCTCAGTCATACTTGGCAGACAGTATCACTCCCTCAGTCATACTTGGCAGACAGTATCACTCCCTCAGTCATACTTGGCAGACAGTATCACTCCTCAGTCATACTTGGCAGACAGTATCACTCCCTCGTCATACTTGGCGACAGTATCACTCCCTCAGTCATACTTGGCAAGACAGTATCACTCCCTCAGTCATACTTGGCAGACAGTATCACTCCCTCAGTCATACTTGGCAGACAGTATTACTCCCTCAGTCATACTTGGCAGACAGTATCACTCCCTCAGTCATACTTGGCAGACAGTATCACTCCCTCAGTCATACTTGGCAGACAGTATCACTCCCTCAGTCATACTTGGCAGACAGTATCACTCCCTCAGTCATACTTGGCAGACAGTATCACTCCCTCAGTCATACTTGGCAGACAGTATCACTCCCTCAGTCATACTTGGCAGACAGTATCACTCCCTCAGTCCATACTTGGCAGACAGTATCACTCCCTCAGTCATACTTGGCAGACAGTATCACTCCCTCAGTCATACTTGGCAGACATCGTGAAAATCGAAAGTAAATTTTTTTGTCAATGTTCAAAGTGTCTCAAAATATTTTTTATTAATCATGATTCACACAATTGCAATAACGGTGCAGCAAACAAACCCTGAGTTAGTTGTTTCTAATCATGTGTGTTCTTCCATTTACAATAATTATATGTCCTCTGTGACATATCAAGATATCTTATTAATGAAAAAAGATACAAGATATATTAGGCAAATTTCCAAAACTTGCTTGTAGCAGATAAATGAACTGTAGATATAAATCCAGATGTACACCTGTTAACCCTTTTGGGGCCTAGTTCCTAGGCATGTTGTGTATCCAAATGCTCTTGCACTACCATCCACAGGATAGATATGCTCTTGCACTACCATCCACAGGATAGATATGCTCTTGCACTACCATCCACAGGATAGATATGCTCTTGCACTACCATCCACAGGATAGATATGCTCTTGCACTACCATCCACAGGATAGATATGCTCTTGCACTACCATCCACAGGATAGATATGCTCTTGCACTACCATCCACAGGATAGATATGCTCTTTGCACTACCATCCACAGATAGATATGCTCTTGCACTACCATCCACAGGATAGATATGCTCTTGCACTACCATCCACAGGATAGAATGCTCTTGCACTACCATCCACAGGATAGATATGCTCTTGCACTACCATCCACAGGATTAGATATGCTCTTGCACTACCATCCACAGGATAGATATGCTCTTGCACTACCATCCACAGGATAGATATGCACTTGCACTACCATCCACAGGATACATATGCTCTTGCACTACCATCCACAGGATAGATATGCTCTTGCACTACCACCCACAGGATAGATATGCTCTTGCACTACCATCCACAGGATAGATATGCTCTTGCACTACCATCCACAGGATAGATATGCTCTTGTGTTACCATCCACAGGATAGATATGCTCTTGTGCTACCATCCACAGGATAGATATGCTCTTGCACTACCATCCACAGGATAGATATGCTCTTGCACTACCATCCACAGGATAGATATGCTCTTGTGCTACCATCCACAGGATAGATATGCTCTGCACTACCATCCACAGATAGATATGCTCTTGCACTACCATCCACAGGATAGATATGCTCTTTGTGCACTACCATCCACAGGATAGATATGCTCTTGTGCTACCATCCACAGGAT
>NC_069424.1:29858669-29888564 GCF_026875155.1 Cherax quadricarinatus
GAATGTTGTATGATGTATATTGAACGTGTGTGTATGAATGTTGTATGATGTATATTGAACGTGTGTGTATGAATGTTGTATGATGTATATTGAACGTGTGTGTATGAATGTTGTATGATGTATATTGAACGTGTGTGTATGAATGTTGTATGATGTATATTGAACGTGTGTGTATGAATGTTGTATGATGTATATTGAACGTGTGTGTATAATGTTGTATGATGTATATTGAACGTGTGTGTATGAATGTTGTATGATGTATATTGAACGTGTGTGTATGAATGTTGTATGATGTATATTGAACGTGTGTGTATGAATGTTGTATGATGTATATTGAACGTGTGTGTATGAATGTTGTATGATGTATATTGAACGTGTGTGTATGAATGTTGTATGATGTATATTGAACGTGTGTGTATGAATGTTGTATGATGTATATTGAACGTGTGTGTATGAATGTTGTATGATGTATATTGAACGTGTGTGTATGAATGTTGTATGATGTATATTGAACGTGTGTGTATGAATGTTGTATGATGTATATTGAACGTGTATGAATGTTGTATGATGTATATTGAACGTGTGTGTATGAATGTTGTATGATGTATATTGAACGTGTGTGTATGAATGTTGTATGATGTATATTGAACGTGTGTGTATGAATGTTGTATGATGTATATTGAACGTGTGTGTATGAATGTTGTATGATGTATATTGAACGTGTGTGTATGAATGTTGTATGATGTATATTGAACGTGTGTGTATGAATGTTGTATGATGTATATTGAACGTGTGTGTATGAATGTTGTATGATGTATATTGAACGTGTGTGTATGAATGTTGTATGATGTATATTGAACGTGTGTGTATGAATGTTGTATGATGTATATTGAACGTGTGTGTATGAATGTTGTATGATGTATATTGAACGTTGTGTGTATGAATTTTTGTATGATGTATATTGAACGTGTGTGTATGAATGTTGTATGATGTATATTGAACGTTTTATGAATGTTGTATGATGTATATTGAACGTGTGTGTATGAATGTTGTATGATGTATATTGAACGTGTATGAATGTTGTATGATGTATATTGAACGTGTGTGTATGAATGTTGTATGATGTATAATTGAACGTGTGTGTATGAATGTTGTATGATGTATATTGAACGTGTGTGTATGAATGTTGTATGATGTATATTGAACGTGTGTGTATGAATGTTGTATGATGTATATTGAACGTGTGTGTATGAATGTTGTATGATGTATATTGAACGTGTGTGTATGAATGTTGTATGATGTATATTGAACGTGTGTGTATGAATGTTGTATGATGTATATTGAACGTGTGTGTATGAATGTTGTATGATGTATATTGAACGTGTGTGTATGAATGTTGCATTATGTATATTGAACGTGTGTGTATGAATGTTGTATGATGTATATTGAACGTGTGTGTATGAATGTTGTAGATGTATATTGAACGTGTGTGTATGAATGTTGTAGATGTATATTGAACGTGTGTGTATGAATGTTGTATGATGTATATTGAACGAGTGTGTATGAATGTTGTATGATGTATATTGAACGTGTGTGTATGAATGTTGTACGATGTATATTGAACGTGTGTGTATGAATGTTGTATGATGTATATTGAACGTGTGTGTATGAATGTTGTACGATGTATATTGAACGTGTGTGTATGAATGTTGTACGATGTATATTGAACGTGTGTGTATGAATGTTGTACGATGTATATTGAACGTGTGTGTATGAATGTTGTACGATGTATATTGAACGTGTGTGTATGAATGTTGTACGATGTATATTGAACGTGTGTGTATGAATGTTGTATGATGTATATTGAACGTGTGTGTATGAATGTTGTATGATGTATATTGAACGTGTGTGTATGAATGTTGTACGATGTATATTGAACGTGTGTGTATGAATTTTGTAATGATGTATATTGAACGTGTGTGTATGAATGTTGTATGATGTATATTGAACGTGTGTGTATGAATGTTGTATGATGTATATTGAACGTGTGTGTATGAATGTTGTATGATGTATATTGAACGTGTGTGTATGAATGTTGTATGATGTATATTGAACGTGTGTGTATGAATGTTGTATGATGTATATTGAACGTGTGTGTATGAATGTTGTATGATGTATATTGAACGTGTGTGTATGAATGTTGTATGATGTATATTGAACGTGTGTGTATGAATGTTGTATGATGTATATTGAACGTGTGTGTATGAATGTTGTATGATGTATATTGAACGTGTGTGTATGAATGTTGTATGATGTATATTGAACGTGTGTGTATGAATGTTGTATGATGTATATTGAACGTGTGTGTATGAATGTTGTATGATGTATATTGAACGTGTGTGTATGAATGTTGTATGATGTATATTGAACGTGTGTGTATGAATGTTGTATGATGTATATTGAACGTGTGTGTATGAATGTTGTATGATGTATATTGAACGTGTGTGTATGAATGTTGTATGATGTATATTGAACGTGTGTGTATGAATGTTGTATGATGTATAAATGAACGTGTGTGTGATTGAATGCTGTATGATGTATATTGAAACGTGTGTGTATGAATGTTGTATGATGTATATTGAACGTGGGGTGTTAGAATGTATGTTGATTAAATTGAACGTGTGTGTATGAATGATTATATTGGTATATAGAAACGTGTGTAGTATGAATGTTGTATGATGTATATTGAACGTGTGTGTATGAATGTTGTATGATGTATATTGAACGTGTATCAGTTAATAACTGCTGTGGCTGTCCTACGGTAGACATACTAGTGTGGCTGTCCTAGAATAGACGTACTAGTGTGGCTGTCCTACGGTAGACATACTAGTGTGGCTGTCCTAGAATAGACGTACTAGTGTGGCTGTCCTACGGTAGACATACTAGTGGGCTGGCCTAGAAAAGACGTACTAGTGTGGCTGTCCTACGGTAGACATACTAGTGTGGCTGTCCTAGAATAGACGTACTAGTGTGGCTGTCCTACGGTAGACATACTAGTGTGGCTGTCCTAGAATAGACGTACTAGTGTGGCTGTCCTACGGTAGACATACTAGTGTGGCTGTCTTAGAACAGACGTACTAGTGTGCCTGTCCTACGGTAGACATACTAGTGTGGCTGTCCTAGAATAGACGTACTAGTGTGGCTGTCCTAGGATAGACGTACTAGTGTGGCTGTCCTACGGTAGATATACTAGTGTGGCTGTCCTAGAATAGACGTACTAGTGTGGCTGTCCTAGAATAGACGTACTAGTGTGGCTGTCCTAGAATAGACGTACTAGTGTGGCTGTCCTAGGATACATACTAGTGTGGCTGTCCTAGGATAGACATACTAGTGTGGCTGTCCTAGAATAGACGTACTAGTGTGGCTGTCCTACGGTAGATATACTAGTGTGGCTGTCCTAGAATAGACGTACTAGTGTGGCTGTCCTACGGTAGACATACTAGTGTGGCTGTCCTGGAATAGACGTACTAGTGTGGCTGTCCTACGGTAGACATATAGTGTGGCTGTCCTAGAATAGACGTACTAGTGTGGCTGTCCTACGGTAGACATACTAGTGTGGCTGTCCTCGAATAGACGTACTAGTGTGGCTGTCCTACGGTAGACATACTAGTGTGGCTGTCCTAGAATAGACGTACTAGTGTGGCTGTCCTACGGTAGACATACTAGTGTGGCTGTCCTAGAATAGACGTACTAGTGTGGTTGTCCTACGGTAGACAT
The DNA here is from genome assembly GCF_026875155.1 of Cherax quadricarinatus. Taxonomy (NCBI): domain Eukaryota; kingdom Metazoa; phylum Arthropoda; class Malacostraca; order Decapoda; family Parastacidae; genus Cherax; species Cherax quadricarinatus. Next base: position 29,862,447 of record NC_069424.1, read on the forward strand.
ACTAGTGTGGCTGTCCTAGAATAGACGTACTAGTGTGGCTGTCCTAGGATAGACGTACTAGTGTGGCTGTCCTACGGTAGATATACTAGTGTGGCTGTCCTAGAATAGACGTACTAGTGTGGCTGTCCTAGAATAGACGTACTAGTGTGGCTGTCCTAGAATAGACGTACTAGTGTGGCTGTCCTAGGATACATACTAGTGTGGCTGTCCTAGGATAGACATACTAGTGTGGCTGTCCTAGAATAGACGTACTAGTGTGGCTGTCCTACGGTAGATATACTAGTGTGGCTGTCCTAGAATAGACGTACTAGTGTGGCTGTCCTACGGTAGACATACTAGTGTGGCTGTCCTGGAATAGACGTACTAGTGTGGCTGTCCTACGGTAGACATATTAGTGTGGCTGTCCTAGAATAGACGTACTAGTGTGGCTGTCCTACGGTAGACATACTAGTGTGGCTGTCCTCGAATAGACGTACTAGTGTGGCTGTCCTACGGTAGACATACTAGTGTGGCTGTCCTAGAATAGACGTACTAGTGTGGCTGTCCTACGGTAGACATACTAGTGTGGCTGTCCTAGAATAGACGTACTAGTGTGGTTGTCCTACGGTAGACATACTAGTGTGGCTGTCCTAGAATAGACGTACTAGTGTGGCTGTCCTAGGATAGACGTACTAGTGTGGCTGTCCTACGGTAGACATACTAGTGTGGCTGTCCTAGAATAGACGTACTAGTGTGGCTGTCCTAGAATAGACGTACTAGTGTGGCTGTCCTAGAATAGACGTACTAGTGTGGCTGTCCTAGGATAGACATACTAGTGTGGCTGTCCTAGGATAGACATACTAGTGTGGCTGTCCTAGAATATACGTACTAGTGTGGCTGTCCTACGGTAGACATACTAGTGTGGCTGTCCTAGAATAGACGTACTAGTGTGGCTGTCCTACGGTAGACATACTAGTGTGGCTGTCCTAGAATAGACGTACTAGTGTGGCTGTCCTACGGTAGACATACTAGTGTGGCTGTCCTAGAATAGACGTACTAGTGTGGCTGTCCTACGGTAGACATACTAGTGTGGCTGTCCTAGAATAGACGTACTAGTGTGGCTGTCCTACGGTAGACATACTAGTGTGGCTGTCCTAGAATAGACGTACTAGTGTGCCTGTCCTACGGTAGACATACTAGTGTGGCTGTCCTAGAATAGACGTACTAGTGTGGCTGTCCTAGGATAGACGTACTAGTGTGGCTGTCCTACGGTAGACATACTAGTGTGGCTGTCCTAGAATAGACGTACTAGTGTGGCTGTCCTAGAATAGACGTACTAGTGTGGCTGTCCTAGAATAGACGTACTAGTGTGGCTGTCCTAGGATAGACATACTAGTGTGGCTGTCCTAGGATAGACATACTAGTGTGGCTGTCCTAGAATAGACGTACTAGTGTGGCTGTCCTAGAATAGACGTACTAGTATGGCTGTCCTAGGATAGACATACTAGTGTGGCTGTCCTAGAATAGACGTACTATTGTTGCTGTCCTAGAATAGACGTACTAGTGTGGCTGTCCTAGGATAGACGTACTAGTGTGGCTGTCCTACGGTAGACATACTAGTGTGGCTGTCCTAGAATAGACGTACTAGTGTGGCTGTCCTAGAATAGACGTACTAGTGTGGCTGTCCTAGAATAGACGTACTAGTGTGGCTGTCCTAGGATAGACATACTAGTGTGGCTGTCCTAGGATAGACGTACTAGTGTGGCTGTCCTAGGATAGACATACTAGTGTGTCTGTCCTAGGATAGACGTACTAGTGTGGCTGTCCTACGGTAGACATACTAGTGTGGCAGTCCTAGAATAGACGTACTAGTGTGGCCGTCCTAGGATAGACATACTAGTGTGTCTGTCCTAGGATAGACGTACTAGTGTGGCTGTCCTAGGATAGACATACTAGTGTGGCTGTCCTAGGATAGACATACTAGTGTGGCTGTCCGAGGATAGACGTACTAGTGTGGCTGTCCTACGGTAGACATACTAGTGTGGCTGTCCTAGGATAGACATACTAGTGTGTCTGTCCTAGGATAGACGTACTAGTGTGGCTGTCCTAGGATAGACATACTAGTGTGGCTGTCCTAGGATAGACATACTAGTGTGGCTGTCCTAGGATAGACATACTAGTGTGGCTGTCCTAAGATAGACATACTAGTGTGGCTGTCCTAGGATAGACATACTAGTGTGTCTGTCCTAGGATAGACGTACTAGTGTGGCTGTCCTAGGATAGACATACTACTGTGGCTGTCCTAGGATAGACATACTAGTGTGTCTGTCCTAGGATAGACGTACTAGCGTGGCTGTCCTAGGATAGACATACTAGTGTGGCTGTGCTAGGATAGACATACTAGTGTGTCTGTCCTAGGATAGACGTACTAGTGTGGCTGTCCTAGGATAGACATACTAGTGTGGCTGTCCTAGGATAGACATACTAGTGTGGCTGTCCTAGGATAGACATACTAGTGTGGCTGTCCTGGATAGACATACTACTGTACCTGTCCTAGGATAGACATACTAGTGTGGCTGTCCTAGGATAGACATACTAGTGTGGCTGTCCTAGGATAGACGTACTAGTGTTACTGTCCTAGGATAGACGTACTAGTGTGGCTGTCCTAGGATAGACACAATAGTGTGGCTGTCCTAGGATAGACATACTAGTGTGGCTGTCCTAGGATAGACATACTTGTGTGGCTGTCCTAGGATAGACGTACTAGTGTGGCTGTCCTAGGATAGACGTACTAGTGTGGATATCCTAGGATAGACGTACTAGTGTGGCTGTCCTAGGATAGACATACTAGTGTGGCTGTCCTAGGATAGACGTACTAGTGTGGCTGTTTTAGGATAGACATACTAGTGTGGCTGTCCTAGGATAGACATACTAGTGTGGCTGTCCTAGGATAGACGTACTAGTGTGGCTCTCCTAGGATAGACGTACTAGTGTGGCTCTCCTAGGATAGACGTACTAGTGCGGCTGTTCTAGGATAGACGCACTAGTGTGGCTGTCCAAGGATAGACATACTAGTGTGGCTGTCCTAGGATAGACGTACTAGTGTGGCTGTTCTAGGATACACATCTGGTGTGGCTGTCCTAGGATAGACGTACTAGTGTGGCTGTCCTAGGATCTACGTACTAGTGTGGCTGTCCTAGGATAGACGTACTAGTGTGGCTGTCCTAGGATAGACGTACTAGTGTGGCTGTCCTAGGATAGACGTACTAGTGTGGCTGTCCTAGGATAGACGTACTAGTGTGGCTGTCCTAGGATAGACGTACTAGTGCGGCTGTCCTGGGATAGACGTACTAGTGTGGCTGTCCTAGGATAGACGTACTAGTGTGGCTGTCCTAGGATAGACGTACTAGTGTGTCTGTCCTAGGATGGACGTACTAGTGTGGCTGTCCTAGGATAGACGTACTAGTGTGGCTGTCCTAGGATAGACGTACTAGTGTGGCTGTCCTAGGATAGACATACTAGTGTGGCTGTTCTAGGATAGACGTACTAGTGTGGCTGTCCTAGAATAGACGTACTAGTGTGGCTGTCCTAGGATAGACATACTAGTGTGGCTGTCCTAGGATAGACGTACTAGTGTGGCTGTCCTACGATAGACATACTAGTGTGGCTGTTCTAGAATAGACGTACTAGTGTGGCTGTCCTAGAATAGACGTACTATTGTGGCTGTCCTAGGATAGACATACTAGTGTAGCTGTCCTAGGATAGACATACTAGTGTGGCTGTCCTAGGATAGACATACTAGTGTGGCTGTCCTAGGATAGACATACTAGTGTGGCTGTCCTAGGATAGACATACTAGTGTGGCTGTCCTAGGATAGACGTACTAGTGTGGCTGTCCTAGGATAGACATACTAGTGTGGCTGTCCTAGGATAGACATACTAGTGTGGCTTCCTATTATAGACATACTAGTGTGGCTGTCCTAGGATAGACATACTAGTGTGGCTGTCCTAGGATAGACATACTAGTGTGGCTGTCCTAGGATAGACGTACTAGTGTGGCTGTCCTAGGACAGACGTACTAGTGTGGCTGTCCTAGGATAGACGTACTAGTGTGGCTGTCCTAGGATAGACATACTAGTGTGACTGTCCCAGGATATACATACTAGTGTGGCTGTCCTAGGATAGACATACTAGTGTGGTTGCCCTAGGATAGACGTACTAGTGTGGCTGTCCTAGGATAGACATACTAATCTGGCTGTCCTAGAATAGACGTACTAGTGTGGCTGTCCTAGGATAGACATACTAGTGTGGCTGTTCTAGGATAGACGTACTAGTGTGGCTGTCCTAGGATAGACGTACTAGTGTTGCTATCCTAGGATGGACGTACTAGTGTGGCTGTCCTAGGACAGGCGTACTAGTGTGGCTGTCCTAGGATAGACGTACTAGTTTGGCTGTCCTAGGAGAGACGTACTAGTGTGGCTGTACTCACCTAGTTGTACTCACCTAGTTGAGGTTGCGGGGGTCGAGTCCGAGCTCCTGGCCCCGCCTCTTCACTGATCGCTACTAGGTCACTCTCCCTGAGCCGTGAGCTTTATCATACCTCTGCTTAAAGCTATGTATGGATCCTGCCTCCACTACATCGCTTCCCAAACTATTCCACTTACTGACTACTCTGTGGCTGAAGAAATACTTCCTAACATCCCTGTGATTCATCTGTGTCTTCAACTTCCAACTGTGTCCCCTTGTTACTGTGTCCAATCTCTGAAACATCCTGTCTTTGTCCACCTTGTCAATTCCTCTCAGTATTTTGTATGTCGTTATCATGTCCCCCCTATCTCTCCTGTCCTCCAGTGTCGTCAGGTTGATTTCCCTTAACCTCTCCTCGTAGGACATACCTCTTAGCTCTGGGACTAGTCTTGTTGCAAACCTTTGCACTTTCTCTAGTTTCTTTACGTGCTTGGCTAGGTGTGGGTTCCAAACTGGTGCCGCATACTCCAATATGGGCCTAACGTACACGGTGTACAGGGTCCTGAATGATTCCTTATTAAGATGTCGGAATGCTGTTCTGAGGTTTGCTAGGCGCCCATATGCTGCAGCAGTTATTTGGTTGATGTGCGCTTCAGGAGATGTGCCTGGTGTTACACTCACCCCAAGATCTTTTTCCTTGAGTGAGGTTTGTAGTCTCTGGCCCCCTAGACTGTACTCCGTCTGCGGTCTTCTTTGCCCTTCCCCAATCTTCATGACTTTGCACTTGGTGGGATTGAACTCCAGGAGCCAATTGCTGGACCAGGTCTGCAGCCTGTCCAGATCCCTTTGTAGTTCTGCCTGGTCTTCGATCGAGTGAATTCTTCTCATCAACTTCACGTCATCTGCAAACAGGGACACCTCAGAAACAGCACTGGTCCTAGGACTGACCCCAGTGGGACCCCGCTGGTCACAGGTGCCCACTCTGACACCTCGCCACTTACCATGACTCGCTGCTGTCTTCCTGACAAGTATTCCCTGATCCATTGTAGTGCCTTCCCTGTTATCCCTGCTTGGTCCTCCAGTTTTTGCACCAATCTCTTGTGTGGAACTGTGTCAAACGCCTTCTTGCAGTCCAAGAAAATGCAATCCACCCACCCCTCTCTCTCTTGTCTTACTGCTGTCACCATGTCATAGAACTCCAGTAGGTTTGTGACACAGGATTTCCCGTCCCTGAAACCATGTTGGCTGCTGTTGATGAGATCGTTCCTTTCTAGGTGTTCCACCACTCTTCTCCTGATAATCTTCTCCATGATTTTGCATACTATACCTGTCAGTGACACTGGTGTGTAGTTTAATGCTTCATGTCTGTCTCCTTTTTTGAAGATTGGGACTACATTTGCTGTCTTCCATGCCTCAGGCAATCTCCCTGTTTCGATAGATGTATTGAATATTGCTGTTAGGGGTACACATAGTGCCTCTGCTCCCTCTCTCAATACCCATGGGGAGATGTTATCTGGCCCCATTGCCTTTGAGGTATCTAGCTCACTCAGAAGCCTCTTCACTTCTTCCTCGGTTGTGTGCACTGTGTCCAGCACATGGTGTGCCCCACCTCTCCGTCTTTCTGGAGCCCCTTCTGTCTCCTCTGTGAACACTTCTTTGAATCTCTTGTTGAGTTCCTCACATACTTCACGGTCACTTCTTGTTGTCTCTCCTCCTTCCTTCCTTAGCCTGATTACCTGGTCCTTGACTGTTGTTTTCCTCCTGATGTGGCTGTACAACAGTTTCGGGTCAGATTTGGCTTTTGCTGCTATGTCGTTTTCATATTGTCTTTGGGCCTCCCTTCTTATCTGTGCATATTCGTTTCTGGCTCTACGACTGCTCACCTTATTCTCCTGGGTCCTTTGTCTTCTATATTTCTTCCATTCCCTAGCACACTTGGTTTTTGCCTCCCTGCACCTTTGGGTAAACCATGGGCTCATCCTGGCTTTTTCATTATTCCTGTTACCCTTGGGTACAAACCTCTCCTCAGCCTCCTTGCATTTTGTTGCTACATATTCCATCATCTCATTAACTGGCTTCCCTGCCAGTTCTCTGTCCCACTGAACCCCGTTCAGGAAGTTCCTCATTCCTGTGTAGTCCCCTTTCTTGTAGTTTGGCTTCATTCGTCCTGGCCTTCCTGCTTCTCCCTCCACTTGTAGCTCTACTGTGTATTCGAAGCTTAAAACCACATGGTCACTGGCCCCAAGGGGTCTTTCATATGTGATGTCCTCAGTATCTGCACTACTCAAGGTGAATACTAAGTCCAGCCTTGCTGGTTCATCCTCTCCTCTCTCTCTTGTAGTGTCCCTTACGTGTTGGCACATGAAGTTTTCCAGTACCACCTCCATCATCAGTGTGGCTGTCCTAGGATAGGCATACTAGTGTTGCTGCCCTAGGATAGGCATACTAGTGTGGATATCCTGGGATAGGCATACTAGTCTGGATATCCTGGGATAGATATACTGGTATGGACATAGTTCCCAAGCCTTGGAACAAGACTCCTCCCTCCCTCATTATCTCAGAGATCACAATAAGTTTGCCAGGCGTATGTAGCTTATCAGCGGCGTATGGCGCCTCTACGCTGGATATGAACTGATAAGAGATAGAGAGATAAGGGAGAGAGCAAGAAAGATAAGGAAAGGGAGGAATGTCGCCGGAATGATACTTTATTTAGGGAGTCTATGGTGTAATGTTCCCTCCCTTCGTTTCTTCTCTCCCTTCCACCCTTACCTGTCTCTCTCTCTCTTCGTTCCTTCCTTCCTCCCGTCCTCCCTTTCTCCCTTGTCTTCCATCCTTCCTTTCTTGTGTCTCAGATTTCCTCCTAAAATCCTACATCCCTCATACTAGGAATTTCTCATGTTCCTTGGATCTAGTGCCCCTCTCTCGTCTAGCACTTGCGGAAAATCTTTGCCCTAGGATCTAGTATCTCTCTCTCACTCTCTCTCTTTCTCTCTCTCTCTGTCGTCTAACACTCTTGTGGTAAATCTCTAAGATATTTCAAGGATGGTATTCTGTTAGTTCTAAGAACTTCAATAACTATGTTACATTCCTTGTGGATCCCACGAGTCGCTAAAATCCTTTGCATGACTTACCAAAAACTTAATGATTTCTTGCATGACTGCAAGTTGTGGTGATTGTTGTTGTGATGGTGATTGTTGTGGTGATTGTTGTGGTGATTGTTGTGGTGGCGATTGTTGTTGTGGTGATTGTTGTTGTGGTGATTGTTGTGGTGATTGTTATTGTGGTGGTGACTGTTGTGATTGTTGTGGTGGTGATTGTTGTTGTGATTTTTGTGGTGGTGATTGTTGTGGTGGTGATTGTTGTGATTTTTGTGGTGGTGATTGTTGTTGTGGTGATTGTTGTGGTGGTGACTGTTGTGGTGATTGTTGTGATGGTGATTGTTGTGGTGATTGTTGTTGTGGTGATTGTTCTGGTGATTGTTGTGCTGATGGTGATTGCTGTTGTGGCGGTGATTGTTGTGGTGATTGTTGTTGCGGTGATTGTGGTTGTGTTGTGGTGATTGTGGTGATGGTGATTGGTGTTGTGATTGTTGTGATGGTGATTGTGGTGATTGTTGCTGTGGTGATTGTGATGGTGATTGTGGTGGTGACTTGTGATGGTGATTGTTGTGGTGTTTATTGTGGTGATTGTTGTAGACGTGTGGTGACACGCAGACCCTTCGCAGCTTCAGGAACTGGTATGGCAGGGCCCACGGGGACAAGAGCTGAGTTATCCCGGTCACGATCAGCCTAGAGGCAGAGACCAGGAGCTGAGACCCGACCCAGAAAATCCCCGTAATACAAATATATAAGTAAGAATTTATATAAATATATTTAGAATTTATATATTTGTGTTAGCATTAGATGCCGAGGATATAAACTAGTAACATGTTGGTGAAGACGAAAGAAACTAGAAACTTGTTCTTCACAGTGAGTTAGAAAGCTAGAATAGGCGTAATAAGTGTAGTAATTATTAGGAATATTAAATGTACTGTAACCCCAGGAAGGTAATTGTGAACTCAGAGTTACAGTTATGCTCCGGTAGTTACAGCAGCAAAGTTATGACAGCCCTGTCATAACTCTACTGCTGTAACTACCGGAGCATAACTGTGATCTTGTAAACTTAAATATGTAATGGCAGATATGAAGCAATAAGATGACAGACTTGCACGGATGTCTCCTGTCTCTGTCTGTCTGTCTGTCTGTCTGTCTGTCTCTCTCTCTCTCTCTCTCTCTCTCTCTCTCTCTCTCTCTCTCTCTCTCTCTGTTTACCTTCAGAACATGGACAGGAAAAAGTGTTGGAATGGTTTCAAGGAAAGTATCTACCTATCCAGTCAGTCAAACGCCCACCCACCCATCCTCTACCACCCACTCACCCAACCTGCCACCCAATCTCACGCACACAGACAGCCTGCCACCCACCAACGCATTCGTTCACCCATGCAGCCACCCACCCACCCACACACCCACACTTACGTAACATACACAAGCAGATCATGAAACGGGTTGGCGTCAAACCCATGGGCGTTCGTGAGAGAACGTCCGAAGACATATTCGTTCTTAGCAGCGACGTTCTTACGCTACCATTCGCAAACGCCCGTAGGTAGTTAAAAAAAAAAAAAAAGAACGCTCTCGGTAGGGAGTCCCGCCTACGTTCACGGACCAGACGTTCTCAGCGAAACTCGCAACGCGCGAATCAGCTGATCACGGATCAGCTGACAGGAGACGTGACGTCACGCCGCTGGTTAGGCGCGTCGCTGGCTGACACCGGAGCCTAGTCACTAGTGTCGTAACCCTCGCTAAAACGTGGTGCCACTCCCGACGCTAAATTGCCTTGACGTAAGAATTTATATACATTCCCTCCCCCCCCCCCCTCAGTGTTAATCTGTTGCCAAATATCTGTCAATGTTACGCACTGATGCTCACGCCCCGGACCGTCACGTTCCCCGGTAGTGTGTCGTATGTTAGGTATGAATGATAATCACGCATGTATGAATTTTTATCATACATGTATGAATGATTATCACGCATGTATGAATTATATATAAATGTTTATCACGCATGTATGAATGTTTATTATGTATGAATGATAATCACGCATGTATGAATTTTTATCATGCATGTATGAATGATTATCACGCATGTATGAATGATTATATATAAATGTTTGTCACGCATGTATGTTTATTATGCACGTATGAATGTTTATTATACATGAATGATTATCACGCGTGTATGAACGCTTATGTATGAATGAATATGTATGAATGATTATCACGCATGAATGATTATGTATGAATGATTATCACGCATGCATGAATGATTATCACGCATGTATGAATTATTATGCATGAATGATTATCATGCATGTATGAAAGATTATGTATGAATGATTATCATGCATGTATGAAAGATTATGTATGAATGATTATCACGCATGTATGAATGATTATCACGCATGTATGAATGATTATCACGCATGTATGAATGATTATCATGCATGTATGAATGATTATCACGCATGTATGAATGATTATCACGCATGTATGAAAGATTATGTATGAATGATTATCACGCATGTATGAATGATTATCACGCATGTATGAATGATTATGTATGAATGATCATCACGCATGTATGAATGATTATGTAAGAATGATTATCACGCATGTATGAATGATTATCACGCAAGTATGAATGATTATCACGCATGTATGAATGATTATCACGCAAGTATGAATGATTATCACGCATGTATGAATGATTATCACGCAAGTATGAATGATTATCACGCATGTATGAATGATTATCAAGCAAGTATGAATGATTATCACCCAAGTATGAATGATTATCACGCATGTATGAATGATTATCAAGCAAGTATGAATGATTATCACGCATGTATGAATGATTATCACGCATGTATGAATGATTATCAAGCAAGTATGAATGATTATCACGCATGTATGTGTAGTTGAGACGTTTGTCTAGTGCTTAAGTAAAATGGAATTAAGTTTGTGTATTGTAACGCATGAGAGAGAGAGTGTCCGTGGATCCAGCGTCCGTGAATCCAGTGTCCGTGGATCCAGCGTCCCTGCATCAAGTGTCCGTGGATCCAGTGTCCGTGGATCCAGTGTCCGTGGATCCAATGTCCGTAGATCCAGCGTCCGTGGATCCAGCGTCCGTGGATCCAGCGTCCGTGGATCCAGTGTCCGTAGATCCAGCGTCCGTGGATCCAGCGTCCGTAGATCCAGCGTCCGTGGATCCAGTGTCCGTGGATCCAGTGTCCGTGGATCCAGTGTCCGTAGATCCAGCGTCCGTGGATCCAGTGTCCGTGGATCCAGTGTCCGTGGATCCAATGTCCGTAGATCCAGCGTCCGTGGATCCAGCGTCCGTGGATCCAGCGTCCGTGGATCCAGTGTCCGTAGATCCAGCGTCCGTGGATCAAGCGTCCGTAGATCCAGCGTCCGTGGATCCAGTGTCCGTGGATCCAGTGTCCGTGGATCCAGTGTCCGTGGATCCAGCGTCCGTGGATCCAATGTCCGTAGATCCAGCGTCCGTAGATCCAGCGTCCGTGGATCCAGCGTCCGTGGATCCAGTGTCCGTGAATCCAGTGTCCGTGGATCCAGGAGTGCAGGGTACAGAGCACATCCACCACTGGAACTAACCAATTCACTTTCACTCTTTGGATAGATTCTGGCACCGCAGTGCCAAAGAAAATAGTCAAGAATAGATCTGGGTTGCCAAAGGAGCTTTCATTGGGACAAGATCTTGAGCAGTGTCAAGCTTCATCACTTCTATATAGGAGCTAAACGTTTCCTTGCCCGAAACGTGTTGAGTAACGTGTGTTTTTTTTTTACCTTCTTGACGGTGTGCGGGAGTCATGTTTACTTCCTCGAGACAAGCTGCAGTTTTTGTAGTCTTGTTCCACAGTTACTGACGTTATGCACGTCCAAACAATTTATTTTTAATTTCATCCGGCCAAGAATAGGTCCCAAGTGGCCCTAGTCATCCATATTAACAATAGTAGGAGTGATTGAAGGGGAGGGAGGGAGGGAGGGAGGGGAGGGAGGGGGAGAGAGAGAGAGAGAGAGAGAGAGAGGAGAGAGAGAGAGATAGAGAGAGAGAGAGAGAGACAGAGAGACAGAGAGACAGAGAGACAGAGAGAGTGTGTGTGTGCTGATGTAGGTAACAGCTCTTAGCTTGTCAATAAAGTTATGAATCCTTAACCTGTAAATAGCTTGTCAATAAAGCTAGGGATCCTTAACCTTGTAAAACCCTGTGTAAAAGAGAGAGAGAGAGATATCAGACTCGGGGGTAACATGACCTAGAAATTGGTACCCACAATTCTGTGAAATGAAATTATTTTGACTTAAAAGCCATTTTGACAACCAAATAAATTGTCTAAAGAATTTTTAGGTCTTTATTAAATAAATTTATCGTATTTTATACCTCACACAACCAGCCGTATGTTGGTACAACATACGATTTTCTCAAGTCCAGTTATTCTTACAGCTACGTAAAGGGAGGAAAAGATAACAGAGCTGAAAAAGGTACAGAGATAGTTCTCTTCTCATCTACAGGAACAAAACAGAGTTGTGGATGAGTGGAACAAACTCCCGAGTACCGTCATAGACGCTAAGACGTTGTATAGTTTTAAAAATATGTTGGATAAATACATGAGTGGGTGTGGGTGGGTGTGAGTTGGACCTGACTAGCTGGTGCTACTAGGTCGGATGCGGTGCTCTGACCTCACTAGGTCAAGGAGTGTGAGGTAATCAGCAGTCCCTCAGCCTTGATGGACTGAACACATCGACTCTAGATCAACCAGGCTGTCATGGACATGTGGGCCAGCCGGCCACCAACAGCGACAGCCTGGTTGAAAACGCAATCAACAAGGAAGGCTGGTTAACAGCCGGACGGAGTGGATACATAAACTCTTGAAACAGGTCACAGGTATACTCCCATATGTTAAAAAATAATCTTATATGAACGTAATAGCATGAATATATTAATTGGGAAGCGCTAAAGCCATACGGGTCATTCGGAGTATTGGAGATAATTAACCTTGACTCGAGGAAGGACAGGATAGCTCCAGTTTCTTGAATTAAGAGCCTTCATCAGCATCAAAGAGCACTAATTGACGGGTCTCAACCTAACAAGTGTGGACGAGCGTTCGTTGTGCTGTCAGTGATATACCTGTGAGGAATTTCCAGCAGTTTAAATGCTGTATTGGCTTTACACTGGCAGTAAACGATTTCTGCATTTTTTTCAGTTATATCTCTCCTTCCTTGAAGAGAGACGTCAACACCGAGCCATACTCTAAACCAGAGAGCACAAATGATATGAATGGTGTCACCACTGGCATTATTTCTTTGGTTCTGAAAGCTATAATTATCCACCCTGTCATTTTCTAGCCTTCGTGGCACTGGCCTTATTGCCAGTCATATTACAGGTCATCTGACACGCAGTCTTACAGTATTATAACCAAGTATTTTATATCTTCCATTCATTCTATGTAATAGTCATCCTGTAAAGGATGAGACGAAACTAGTGGTTATCAGTGCGTCTGATATATGGATGAGAAATACTAAAGGTGACAGGGTACAGATCGTACCATGACTACTGACCTTATTACTTTGCAAAGGCTAGATTTTTGCTTTGTTTACTAATGTTCTTTTGCGTTCTCTTCGTTGGAAAATTTAATATCTATTTTCTTTATTCTTTTCATACCAATTGATCTTAATTTACGGGCTATCACTCCATGATTACCTTTATCAACTCAGTTCCATTGCTTCGATGGCTGCTATAAAGCTGAATACACACACCGAGGCTGAGGGATAATCACCCCAGACGTACTTTTTGAAGGTTAGATCAGGTAAGGTTTGTGTTTCCTGACGCGGGTCTTAGTCATAAGATGACCCGCAGTTCGAGCTTCTGGTCATTGGAGACGATGATGATAATGATAATAATAATAATAACAATAATAATAATAATATTTATTTGTACAAGTACATGTACAAGGTATACAGTCCTAGCTGACATCAATGACTTACTACTATATATAAAGCCGCTTGTTATGCTGAGCATTTCGGGCAAATTAGGTCAGTTTTGTCCCAGGATGCGACCCACACCAGTAGACTAACACCCAGGTACCCATTTTACTTATGGGTGAACACTGGACAGCAGATATCTTTAGGAAACACGTCCTAATGTTTCCAACCGTACCGGGGATCGACCCCCGAACCACAGTGTGTGAGCTGAGTGCGCTAGCACTCGGGGATACCTAACACAGTATATTGTCATAAAAGGTCCAGCGAGACTGAATAAGGAAGACTTCCTAGTACTTACACTGAGGACAACAAATGATACAGTTGAAACAAGAGGAAGGAATACAGCGAAAAATATGTTAGTAATGTTTTTCACAGAGTGGACGGCGCCGTATGACCCTTGTAGGTTTAGCGCTTCTTTTTTTATTAAAATAATAATTTCACAGAGTGAAGAAACACTGACATGCATTAAGAGAGAGGAACACTGGAATGCATTAAGAGAGAGGAACACTGGAATGCATTAAGAGAGGAACACTGGAATGCATTAAGAGAGAGGAACACTGGAATGCATTAAGAGAGGAACACTGGAATGCATTAAGAGGAACACTGGAATGCATTGAGAGAGGAACTGGAATGCTTTAAGAGAGGGGAACACTGGAATGCTTTAAGAGAGAGGAACACTGGAATGCTTTAAGAGAGAGGAACACTGGAATTCTTTAAGAAAGAGGAACACTGGAATTCTTTAAGAGAGAGGAACACTGGAATGCTTTAAGAGAGGGGGACAATGGAATGCATTAAGAGAGAGGAACACTGGAATGCATTAAGAGAGGAACACTGGAATGCTTTAAGAGAGAGGAACACTTTAATGTAATAAGAGAGGAACATTGGAATGCTTTAAGAGAGAGGAACACTAGAATGCATTAAGAGAGAGGAACACTGGAATGCATTAAGAGAGGAACACTGGAATGCTTTAAGAGAGAGGAACACTTTAATGTAATAAGAGAGGAACATTGGAATGCTTTAAGAGAGAGAAACACTGGAATGCATTAAGAGAGAGGAACACGGGAATGCATTAAGAGGAACACTGGAATGCATTGAGAGAGGAACTGGAATGCTTTAAGAGAGGGGAACACTGGAATGCTTTAAGAGAGAGGAACACTGGAATGTTTTAAGAGAGAGGTACACTGGAATTCTTTGAGAGAGGAACACTGGAATGCTTTAAGAGAGAGGAACACTGGAATGCTTTAAGAGAGAGGAACACTGGAATGCTTTAAGAGGGGGACAATGGAATGCTTTAAGAGCGGAACATTGGAATGCATTAAGAGAGAGGAACACTGGAATGCATTAAGAGAGGAACACTGGAATGCTTTAAGAGAGAGGAACACTTTAATGTAATAAGAGAGGAACATTGGAATGCTTTAAGAGAGAGGAACACTGGAATGCATTAAGAGAGAGGAACACTGGAATGCATTAAGAGAGGAACACTGGAATGCTTTAAGAGAGAGGAACACTTTAATGTAATAAGAGAGGAACATTGGAATGCTTTAAGAGAGAGGAACACTGGAATGCATTAAGAGAGAGGAACACGGGAATGCTTTAAGAGAGAGGAACACTGGAATGCTTTAAGAGAGAGGAACACTGGAATACTTTAAGAGAGAGGAATACTGGAATGCTTTAAGAGAGAGGAACACTGGAATGCTTTAAGAGAGAGGAACACTGGAATGCTTTAAGAGAGAGGAACACTGGAATGCATTAAGAGAGGAACACTGGAATGCTTTAAGAGAGAGGAACACTGGAATGCTTTAAGAGGAACGATAGAATGCATTAAGAGAGGAACACTGGAAAGCTTTAAGAGAGGAACACTGGAATGTTTTAAGAGAGGGGAACACTGGAATGCTTTAAGAGAGGGGAACATTGGAATGCATTAAGATAGGAACATTGGAATGCATTAAGAGAGGAACACTGGATGGCTTTAAGAGGAACGATAGAATGCATTAAGAGAGGACCACTGGAAAGCTTTAAGAGAGGAACACTGGAATGTTTTAAGAGAGAGGAACACTTTAATGTAATAAGAGAGGAACATTGGAATGCTTTAAGAGGAACACTAGAATGCATTAAGAGATGAACACTGGAATGCTTTAAGAGAGGAACACTGGAATGCTTTAAGAGAGGGGAACACTGGAATGCTTTAAGAGAGGTGAACATTGGAATGCATTAAGATAGAAACATTGGAATGCATTAAGAGAGGAACACTGGATGGCTTTAAGAGAGGAACACTGGAATGCTTTAAGAGAGGAACACTAGAATGCATTAAGAGAGGAATACTGGAATGCTGTAAGAGAGAGGAACACTGGAATGCATTAAGAGGAACACTGAAATGCATTAAGAGAGGAATACTTGAATGCTTTAAGAGAGAGGAACATTGGAATGCATTGAGAGAGGAACACTGGAATGCTTTAAGAGGAACACTAGAATGCATTAAGAGATGAACACTGGAATGCTTTAAGAGAGGAACACTGGAAAGCTTTAAGAGAGGAACACTGGAATGCTTTAAGAGAGGGGAACACTGGAATGCATTAAGAGAGGAACAATGGAATGTATTAAGAGAGAGAGGAACACTGGAATGCATTAAGAAAGAGAGGAACACTGGAATGCATTAAGGAAGAGAAATATTCCAATACAATTATAGATGAACACTGGAATGCATTAAGAGGGGGGGGGGGGTGCGGGTAGGCAGCATGTGCAACCACTGGGAATTAGAACTATATGTGATGTGAAGACAAAACACCAGACGCACATCACTGCTGTTGATATTACAGATTCTGTTGGTAACAGCAAAATACGGCAGTTCTTCCTAGATGAACTAGGGCATAATATAGAGAGAAGAAAGAAGAAATAGAAGAATCAGGAAAAGAAAGGAGGAGAAGAAGACAATTCTAAGAAGTAGGAAAGTAAGTTGAAGAAGGAATCAACGACCCTGTCACAACCTAGCAACAATAGCGTTCCACACAACATTATATTCAGGTCACACTGTCATCAACATCACTCAAACTTTCTGCCTACATCAAACACTCGATCCTGCCATGACCCCCTTGTCCTTCCCTACTCCTCTTTCTTTATCTCGTTTCCTTTTGCCCTCTCTTCCCCATCCCCCCCCCCCCCGCCCTTCACCTTTTCTCTACCCCTGAGTAGCAAAGGAGGGGCAAGATATCCGCATGAAGGGTTAGGGACGCTAGAAGGTAGGCACAGCAGCATCCTCTTGTGTGTGGGAGATGAGGAACACAGATGCAGCCTCAGGTGTCTTGGCTACCCCATCCCAACACCTGTACACCGCGTACCATAATATTCTCTTTCTTCCTGTCTCTCTCGTTCTCTCTGCCTGTCTGTCTGTCTCTCTCTCTCTCTCTCTCTCTCTCTCTCCTCTCTCTCTCTCTCTCTCATGCACCATCGCATTCCTGCCAGAAGTGGTTCAGGAAAGGAAATAAATTTACAGTCACTTGTTCCTATTTTTCATGAATAACGCTAATGAATGACAATATCTCTCAAGAATGACACTATCACGAATGACTATCTTTCACGAAAGTCACTACGTTTCACGAATGACGGAGAGACGATAGCTGAGGGACGCCCCTCAGATCCGCACCCTCATCAGACTCACGAACTCTGTACTTCCCACCATCAAAGTGCAAGCTTCACTAGCAGGTTTTCCACCCCTTGAAGCCCTTCACATATAATACCAATGTTCACACTCCAACAACCCGGCAAATCCGCCCCCACACCATGAATCCAGTTAATCTCTCCTCGATATTACACACACACACACACACACACACACACACACTGTACACCGTGTACGTTAGGCCCATATTGGAGTATGCAGCACCAGTTTGGAACCCACACCTAGCCAAGCACGTAAAGAAACTAGAGAAAGTGCAAAGGTTTGCAACAAGACTAGTCCCAGAGCTAAGAGGTATGTCCTATGAGGAGAGGTTAAGGGAAATCAACCTGACGACACTGGAGGACAGGAGAGATAGGGGGGACATGATAATGACATACAAAACTGAGGGGAAATTTGACAAGTGGACAAAGACAGGATGTTCCAAGATTGGACACAGCAACAAGGGGACACAGTTTGGGAAATTGAAGGCACAGATGAATCACAGGGATGTTAGGAAGTAAATTTTTCAGCCACAGAGTAGTCCCCGTAAGTGGAATAGTTTGGAGGCGATGTAGTGGAGGCAGGATCCATACATAGCTTTAAGCAGAGGTATGATAAAGCTCACGGCTCAGGAGAGTGACCTATACGATCAGTGAAGAGGCGGGGCCAGGAGCTCGGACTCGACCCCTGCAACCTCAACAAGGTGAGTACAACGAGGTGAGTACACACACACACACACACACACACACACACACACACACACACACACACACACACACACACACACACACACACAAAAAGCTTCACACCCAAATAAAAGGTATTACTGGGATAAATTCACCTTCTAGCCTTCCTTTCGAAAAGATTTCTTTGAAATTTTATTGATAGATTTTATATATATATATATATATAATATATATATATAATAATATATATATATATATATATAAATATAATTTAAAATATATATGCAAGACAAGGGACGGGGGGTTGGGAAAACTTTAGCTTCTAAAGATTTCCAACCCCCCCTGGCTTGTTAAACATATATAATATAATATAATATATTAATATATAAAAATATATAAATATATTTTTAATTATTTTTATTATCACACTGGCCGATTCCCACCAAGGCAGGGTGGCCCGAAAAAGAAAAACTTTCACCATCATTCACTCCATCACTGCTTTCCAGAAGGGTGCTTTACACTACAGTTTTTAAACTGCAACATTAACACCCCTCCTTCAAGGCAGGGACTGTACTTCCCATCTCCAGGGCTCAAGTCCGGCCTGCCGGGTTTCCCTGAATCCCTTCATAAATGTTACTTTGCTCACACTCCAACAGCACGTCATGTATTAAAAAACCCTTTGTCTCCATTCACTCCTATCAAACACGCTCATGCATGCCTCCTGGAAGTCCAAGCCCCTCGCACACAAAACCTCCTTTACCCCCTCCCCCAACCTTTCCTAGGCCGACCCCATCCCCCCCTTCCACTACAACTGATACCTCTTGAATCATTCGTTTTTGCTCCATTCTCTCTACATTTTCCAAACCAAAATGCCACAAAGACCTCTTTACCTTTATCAAAAACTTTTTACTTAATGTTTCACTGTAAACACCTGTCCACACACCCCCTACCTTTCCTAAAGCCTCCTGTTCATCTGCTATCCTTTTCTCAACCCCCACGCTTCACACCCAATAAGAGGTTGGTAAAACAAAACCCTCTAACTTTCCCCTTTTTGCCTCCAAGGACAAAGTTCTTTGTCTCCACAGACTCCTAAGTGCACCATCACTTTTTTTTCCCTCATCAATTCTAGATTCACCTCATTTTTCAAGACCCATCCGGCACTCCACCCCCCAAATATCTGAAACGTTCACCTCCTCCATACTCTCTCCCTCCAATCGATTTTCAACTTTTCATCACCTAATCTTTTTGTTATCCTCATAACCTTACCTTTCCGTTTTCCCACCTTTTTAATTTTTCCCTTTTTTTGCACACCCACCAAATTCCCCACCAATCTCTGCAACTTCTCTTGGGAATCTCCCAAAGCACAGGTCACCCAAAAAGAGCCGGAAAACTCCCACTTTGTGTGTATTCTTTATCTTTTAACTCCACGCCTTTTTCCAAACCCCCCCTTTACTTCTCTTACAACCCCATTATAAATTATAAACAACCACGGTGACCACAAATCCTGTCTAAGGCCTACTTTTACGGGGAAAAAAATTTCCCTCTTTCCTCAACTCTAATTTGAGCCTCATACCTCGTAAAAACTTTTCACTGCTTCAGTAACCTACCCCCTACACCAACATTGAAACACTGCACATTGCCCCCCCCATCCACCCGTCTACCCTTTTCCAAACCAAAAATGCCACAAAGACCTCTTTACCTTATCAAAATACTGTTCACTTATATGTTTCCTTAAACCCCTGTCCACAACCCCCTACCTTTCCTAAAGCCCCTTGTTCACTGCTATCCTTTTTCTCCGTCTTACTCTTAATTTTTCAATTAAACTCTCCCATACACTTTACCAGGTAACCAACAGATTTATCCCCCTAAAATTTTGCCTCTTTTACCCCTTTGCCTTTATACAAAGGAACTATGCTGCCTCTACGCCAATCCCTAGGTACCTACCCTCTTCCATACATTTATTAAATAATTGCACCATCCACTCAAAACTATATCCCCACCTGCATTTAAACATTTCTATCTTTTATCCCATCATCCCGGCTGCACCTTAACCCCTATTCATTTTAACTACTGCCTCACGAACTTCCCCCCAACCTCAACAACTGGCTCTTTTCCCACTTTTACAAGATGTTATTCTCCTTGCCCTATGACACGAAATCACAGCACACAGCTTCCCTATCTTTCCCAAAAAAATCCAACATTTAAACAATTCCTCAAAATATACCCGCCAGCTCCAATACCTCTAACTCTCCATTTAATAACTCTTCCTCTCCCCTTTTTTCTAACTGACAAATCCAGTTTTCTCTAGAGGCTTGCCTTAACTTGTTACATCTCACTCCAAAACTGTGTCTGTATTGTGCAACAAAATTTGTTGATTAAAATCTCACCCACTCCTCGCATTTCTCACTTTTTTACATTGCTTCACCACTCTCCTTAACCTGTCTGCTCTTTTCTCCATAATACTCTTCCCCTCCTTGCATCACTTCTACTTTGTAAAAAAACTTCTCATAATACAGAACTTTTTCACCTTACGACGCTCTTCGTCATCATGTCCACCAATCGCTCCTCTCTCCCTCCCGCACCCACCCTCCTGGGTGAACCACAACTTCTGCTAACACTCTAACACTATCACTACATTTTTAATCACGACCCCATACCTCTTCGAGCCCCATTGCCTATGCTCTCATTGTCCATCTATCCTCCAATAGCATTTTATATCTTACCTAACTGCCATCCTCTTTTAGTTATAAACTTCACCTCTCTCTTCCCCTGATGCTTCTATTCGTCCTTGTATCCCATCTACCTTTTACTTAACTCTCAGTGTAGCTACAACTAGAAGTGATCTGATATATCTGTGGCCCCTCTAACACATGTACATCCTGAAGTCTACCTCACAGTTCTTTTATCTACCAAACCTAAAATCCTAACAAACTACTGTCAGTTCGCCCTACATCCTGATCCTTGTATACTTATTTATCCTCTTTTCTTAAAATAATGGTATTTACCTATAACTAAAACCCCTTCTATACAAAGTTCAATCAAAGGCTCCCATTTAAGCATTCACACTCCCGCACCCGAAACATACCACCACAGCCCTCTCTAAAAGTTTTCCTACTTTAAGCATTCAGGTCCCCTACCACAATTACTCTCTCACTTGGTCAAAGGCGCTATACATTCAATTAACATCTCCCAAAATCTCTCTCTTCTCCTCTGTCAGTCCTCTCTTACACCCAGTGCAACACGCTTATTATGACCCACTTCTCGCATCCAAAACCTATGACTTTAATTCCACAAGAATTCTATGAAATTACACATTCATCTATTCTCTTTTCCTCTCCTGCCAAACTAGATCATTCAAGTCATTAACTGCTACCCCGTCCTTTGCTCTAACTCTCTCAGATACTCCAGATTTAAGGTCCCCTTATCTTTCCCCCCACAAACTCTCCTACCCCTTCAGCTTATGTTTCGCTAGGGCCTAGGACATGCAACTCTCTTCATTCATAACATCAGCCAAATCACTGTTTCTTGGTCATCCGCACTACATCCACCACATTAAGCGACCCGGTTTTATAAAGTTTTTCTTTCTTCTCCTTTTTTAGTTAGTAAATGTATACAGGAGAAGGGTTACTAGCCCCTATGCCTCTCCCGGCATTTTAGTCGCCTCATACGACACGCATGGCGTACGGAGGAAAGAATTCTTTTCCCAACTTCCTCCATAGGACAATAGAAAAAATAAAAAAGGACAAGAGCTATTTAGAAAAAGAGAAAAACCTAGATGTATGTATATATATAATATGCAGTCCCGGTCTGTGAAGTGTGACCAAAGTGGAAGATAGGAAGTAGCAAGATATCCCTGTTATCTAGCGTAGGGGGGTGGAGGGTGGGTGGTGGGGGGGACAGAAAAAGAAAACGCAGCAAGATCCCTACCATCATGCAAAACAGTTACAGTTTTTGTTTCACAGTCATCTGGCAGGACGGCAGTACTTCCCAGGGTGTTGCTGTCAAACCAACCTACAACCAACATATATATAAATATAATATATATATATATATCTAATATATAATTTATAATATATATAATCTATATATATAAATATATATATATGCGTGTGTGTGGTGTGTTGTGTGTGTGTGTGGTGTGTGTGTGATCTAGATATAACGGAAGTCCGAGTAATGACATCCATTGCCAGTGTGGTAATACACAGGTACAGAAACCAACAAAGGCCTAAGTAATGAATATGATGGTGTTGTTACAGTGTGTGTGAATGAGATCTGCCGGTGTTGGGGCAGTGTTTGTATGGGGGGTGGTAGTGCAGGTGTTGTGGTAGGGATAGCACTCGAGTTTGCAATATATTATTCGCTCCTGACTTATTATCTTTAATTATAGGCTTAAAAAGTTTGTGTAATGCTGCAGTTTCTCTCTTCTTTTTCTCTCTCTTCTCTCTCTTCCCGTTATTCTTTTTTTTCTTCCCCTAGAGTGGGTAAACAGCGCCACTTTAATTTTGTTCTCCTCTCTTTTTAAAACACGCTGCTGTCTTCCTGACTGAACATTATTTCATTGAATGTCGACAAAGACGTTAACTATTGTCTTTAAAACTTCAAACAAGAATTATTTTTTTTTTTTTGAGATCCCAGTAAGTAATAGAAACTGGGGGTTTTATTTCGACTTTTTCGTCAGTATGGGGCAAACCTCGCCTAGTGTGTCTCGCTTTTTAAAGTTTCCTTTAATTCAGATTTATAAACTTGAAAACCAATAAACCTAAGATCTTTAAACCTGTGACCCTCAAATAAAAAATTTAAAAACCCGGGAAACCAACAAATAAAAACTTTTAAACCTATAAACAACAAATATAGATCTTTAAACCTGGTAAAAAAAACAAACAAAACCTGATAAACCAACAAATAAAAGATAATTAAACCTTATAAACCAACAAATAAAAGATCTCTAAACCTGATAAACCAACGAACCATAAATCTTTAAATCAAACAAACCAACAAACCAAACATCTCTAACCTAATAAACCATCCATCTCAGATCCTTCTTCACCAATGATTTTCAAATATAGATAAAAAAAAAATAGCGAGTCAAAAATAGTTAGCCAAAAATAGTCAAAAATAAACAAACAAAAATAAACAAACAAAAATAGCCAAAAATAATCGATAACAGTCAGTCAAAACAGTCAAAAATAAACAAAAATAGCCAAAAATAATCGATAACAGTCAGTCAAAACAGTCAAAAATAAACAAACAAAAATAAACAAACAAAAATAGCCAAAAATAATCGATAACAGTCAGTCAAAACAGTCAAAAATAATCGAAAATAGTAAAAAATAGTCGAAAATAATTAAAAAATAGTCGAAAATAGTCGAAAAGAGTTAAAAATAGTCAGTCAAATTTGTAGTTTAAAAATAGTCAGCCATAAATTATTACGATAAGCTTTATAAATAATAGGCGATGTCAGTCTAGGGGATTTTCATAAATAATGATAATCCAGTTATATTGTAATTAGCATTGATTTCTGATATAATTTTATCTTGTATATAGATTAGTAAGGAGATAAAAAAACTCTGTAAAACGTATTTTTAATATAACGTAGATAACGTTATTGACTTAAGGTATTTTACTTATACCTTTAGTTATTATATATAAACACGGACTTTATACATAACTTATAAATTAGCATGACCTTCATTCTAGCTGAATGGACCTTTAATATAATTATGATCAACAAAGTTACAGCGTCACTATTTTCTGAGATAATTAGGTTGTTAACTAGAATATTTGAAGTCTCTTAACACATGAGAACTTCTATACAATGGAAATTGCACAAGATCTCACAATTTCTGGTGACTTTAGAGAATAAAACTCTAGACCAATAGTTTCCCAATTTAAGTTAAAATGAGTGAGCAACGAAGACCTATATACCCAGAGAAGTGCTGTACTGATTACTCTACTCCACTCACCTCTGATGTAAGCTGGCGTCAGGCTAGTGGTAATCAGAGGTCAAGTCATACAAACATTAAATAGTTACCACTGGTAAATGATCTGTGACTCAGTGGGTTAGCCAAGCAGTGTGTCAGAAGATCAATCAGTTTATCTCAGTCAGTGGATAAGTCAATCACTGCCTGTCAATCAGTGGGTCAATCAACCTGTCTATCATATGGTCGTTTCAACCAGTCTCAGTCGGAAGGGGGGAGGGGGAGGTCATTGACAGAGTCAGTCTGTATTTCAGTGAGTCAGTCAACCAGGATCATTATTGGGGCCCTCAAGGATCAGTGTAGCCCCAGTTCCTAGGATCAAGAGAACTTCATCTGCATGAGATGCCCCTTAACTGAAACAGGTGTGAGATTTTTTGACTGATCATTTATGCTATGCTGAGATGCAGTTCCTCTATATGTCTTGCATTTTTGTTCATCTGTTTAATATTACAATGCGATCATCATCGTTATTAGCTAAAGCGATGTTACTCAGCTTTATATTACATATTCATTTTCATCTTTCTCATGTTTTCATTATATATATATATATATTATATATATATATGCAAACAATCGCAGATGGGTGATCTTAACTATACAGGACAAGCCACGGGGGGATGGAAATCATTAGCTCAAGTACTTTTACACTTCTCAGTGCGTCATCAGGAGCTGTGCAATGTTGAAAGGGGAGCAAAAAGAGGGAGAAGGTCTCGAGTAGCGTGGTTCACTGTCCCTTTTACCTTTAGATGTCTAAGGGAACCTGGACAGGCCCCACGCTTTGAGCCCTCCCCCTGTTTTGGGTTGCCCCTTTTGCAACTTGCAAGCCCCTGTGACGCACTGGAAGTGTGAAAGTACTTGAGCTAATGATTTCCACCCCCCCCGTGTTGCCCTGTATATTTTAAGATCCCCCAGCGATTTTTTGCATTTATATATATATATAAATAATTATTTATTAAAAATTTATATATATATTAATATATATTTTTTAAAATGAAACATGGGGAAAGTGAAAATGAAATGAAATTAAAGCTGGTAACATCGTTTTTAGCTAAAAAAGATGAGACGCTTTGTAAAAATTAAAAAAAAAAAAAAAAAAAAAGCAAGACATAAGGGGACTGCTTCAGCATGCAAAAAGATCAGTCAAAAAATCTCACCCTGTTTTTATTTAAGGGCATCTCATGCAGATAAGTTCTCTTGATCCTGGGAAGGGGGCTACACTGAAAAATTGGGGTCCCCATGATGATAAGGTTGACTGACTCACTGACATTAGACTGATCCCTCACTACCCCCCCTCCCCTTCCGACGAGACTGGTTGAAACGACCATATGACAAAAATGGTTGATGTCATGCTGACAGGCAGTGATGATGATCCCCTGACGACAGAATTGATTTTATCTTCTAACAGATGCTTTGGGTAACCCCCTGAGTCACAGACTACATTTGACCCCTTGACTGAAGACAGCTGCTGATGTTGTCCGAAAAAACAGATGGCTGACTGTCACTGACTGAAAAACTAGTTAATGAACCCCTCTTGTGAGAAAAACTGGGTTGACTGACCCCTTGACCCTTATTGATGGCCCCGATTGACCCATTGACCGATTGGTTGACTGACCCCCGACAGACTGGCTGACCCATGACAACGGTTTAAATGACCTATTTACAAATGGTGACGACCCCCTGAATGATTGCCCCCCTGACAGATGGGTTTACGACCCCCTGACTGATTGATGCCTGCTGATGACTCCCCCTGCAGACTGGTTGATGCCACTAACGCAGGGTGGTTATGATCCACTGCTGGCTCTTTGCAGAGTCCTAATAGCTTCACCCCGATTTTCCGTTGGCTTTTTTTCAAGGGGAGACCCAACTTCTTTTTTTAGCACCAAAAACACAAAAACCTACGAAACCCCAAAACCACAATCAAACCCGATAAAAAATTTTTGTGAACAAATAAAATGTAGAAAATCCCCAAAAATAATCCCCCCAAAAAAAGAGAAATATTGACACCCAAGACTTCACAAACAACAAATTAAAGTATTAAAATAAAAATTTAAAAAACCCCCAAAAACGTCCCCACAACACCACAACCCACCCCAATACCTTTTCAACACCGAATGCCTTCAATACCACAATATTCCCCACACCCAAACCTTTACAACCACCACAAACTTCAAAAACCCCCACAAAACCTTCACAACACCACCCCAATACCTTCACAAAACCCCAATACCTTACAACAACAATCCTTCACAAACCCAAAACCCCA
>NC_069424.1:29889064-29939064 GCF_026875155.1 Cherax quadricarinatus
ATAAAATTCCCCTACCAACACTACTCTACTACTTCTAGTACTACTACTACTACTACTACTGCAAATACTACTACTCCCCACTTCTACTACACTAATACTTCCACTACTACTAGCACTACTACTACTACTACTACTACTTCTGCTACTACTACTACTACTACTACTATTCTTCTATTACTACTACTACTATTACTATTACTACTACTGCTTCTATTCTACTACTACTACTACTACTGCTACTACTACTACTACTACTTCTTCTACTATACTAATACCTCTACTACTACTACTAATACTTCTACTACTACTACTAATACTTCTACTACTACCAAATACTTCTACTACTACTAACTAATACTTCTACTACAACTTACTAATACTTCTACTACAACTACTAATACTTTCTACCTACTACTACTAATACGTTCTTCTACTACTACAACTACTACAACTACAAACAACTAATACAGACTACTACTACTACTAATACTTTCAACTACAACTACTACTACAAAAACTATACTGACAACAACCTACTAATACTTCTACTACTAACTACTAATACTATTCTACTACTACAAACTAATACTTCTACTACTACTACAACTAATACTTCTACTACTACTATCAGGTCCGGCCCCAACATCCTCCAGAATCATTTCTATACTACTACTAATACTTCTACTTCATACTACTAATACTTTCTTACAACTACCACTACAACTAATACTTCTACAACTACTACTTAATACCTTCTACTACTACAACTACTACTAATACTTTTCTACACTACTACTAATACTTCTACTACTACTACAAAATAACTTCAACTACTACTACTATAACTTCTACTACTACTACTAATACTTCAACTACAACTACTAAAACTTCACCCTACTAAAATTTCTACTACTACTACTAATACATCTACTACTACTACTAATACTTCAACTACTACTACTACTACTAATACTCTACACTACTACTTAATTATTTCTACTACTCTAACAATACTTCCTACTACTAACTACAAAATACTTCTACCTACTACACTAATACGTCTACTACTACTACTATAGATAAAATCTATCTAATACTAATACTTCTACGACTACTACTAATACTTCTACTACTACCTACCTAATACTTCTACGTACTACTACAATACTTCACTACTAATACTAATACTTCTACTACTCTACTAATACTTATACTATTTCTACCTACTACTAAAATACTTCTACTACTACTACTAATAACTTCACACTACTAACTAATACTGTCTACTAACTACAACTAATACATCTACTACTTACTACTACTAATACTTCTACTACTACTACTAATACTTCTACTACTACTAATATTTCTACTACTACTACTAATACTTCTACTACTACTACTAATACTTCTACTACTACTACTAATACTTCTACTACTACTACTAATACTTCTACTACTACTACTAATACTTCTACTAATACTACAAATACTTTCTACTACTACTACTAATTACTTCTACTTACTACTTACTCTACTAATACTTCTACTACTACTACTAATACTTCTAACTACTAACTACTAAACTTCTACTACTACTTACAATACTTCTACTACTACTACTAATACTTCTACTACTACTACTATACTTCCACTACTACTACTACTACTATGCTATACTACTACTAATACTTCTACTACTATACTACTACTACTACTAATACTTCTACTACTACTACTTAATACTTCTACTACTACTACTACTACTAATACTTCTACTACTACTACTAATACTTCTACTACTACTACTAATACTTCTACTACTACTACTAATACTTCTACTACTACTACTAATACTTCTACTACAGCTACTAATACTTCTAATACTACTAAAATTTCTACTACTACTACTAATACTTCCTACTAACTACGACTAATACTTCTACTACTACTACTACTACTAAACTTCTACTACACACTAATATTTCTACTACTACATACTAATACTTTTCTACTACTACTACTAAGTACTTCTACTACTTACTACTAATACTTTTACTACTCCTACTAAAATTTCCTACTACTACTACTACTACTTCTACTACTACTACTAATACATCTACTACTACACTAATACTTCTACTACTACTACAAACCAGATACTTTTACTACTACTACTAAACTTCTACTACTACTACTAATACTTCCTACTACTACTACTAATACGTTCTACTACTACTACTATACTTCCTACTACTACTACCTATACTTCTACTACTACTTACTAATACTTCTACTACTAACTAATAATACTTCTACTACTACTACTAATACTTCTACTACTACTAATATTTCTACTACTACTACTAATACTTCTACTACTACTACTAATACTTCTACTACTCCTACTAATACTTCTACTACTACTACTAATACTTCACTACTACTACTAATACTTCACTACTACTACTAAATACTTCTACCTACTACTACAAATACTTCTTACTACTAATACTAATACTTCTACTAACTACGACTAAAACTTCTACTACTAAACTACTTAAATACTTTCTACACTACTACTAATACTTCAACAACTACTACAAAATACTTCTACTAACTACTACTATACTTCTACTACTACTAATATTTCTACTACAACTAACTAATACTTCTACTACTACTACTAATACTCTACTACAACTACTAAATACTTCTACAACTTACTACTATACTTCTACTACTACAATATTTCTACTACTACTACCAAATACTTCTACAACTACTACTAATACTTCTACTACAACACTACTACTAATACTTCTTACTACTACTACTAATATTATCACTACTACTACTAATAATCTTCTACTACTACACTTAATACGTCTACTACTACTACTAATACTTCTACTACTATACTAATATTCTACTACTACTACTAAAACTTCACTACTACTACAAATACTTTCTACTACTACACTAAACTTCTACACTACTACTAATACAACTTCAACTACTACTACTAATACTTCTCTACTACTACTAATACTCTACTACTACTACTAATACTTCTACTACTACTACTCATACTTCTACACTACTTTACAAATACTTTCTACTACTACTACTAATACTTCTACTAACTAACACTAAATACTTCTACTACTTACACTAAAACTTCTACTACTACTACAATACTTTTACTACCACTACTAATACTTCTACACTACTACTAAAACTTTCTACTACTACTCACTAATACATTCTACTACTACTACAATACTCTACTACTACTAACTAATACATTCTACTACTACTACTAATAACTTTCACTACAACAACTAAACTTCTCTACTACTACTAATACTTTCTACTACTACTACTAATACTTCTACTACTACTACTAATACTTCTACTACTACAACTAATACATCAACTACAACTACTAAATACTTCAACTACAACTATTAATACTTCTACTACTACTACTAATACTTACTACTACGACTACTAATCCTTCAACTACAACAAATATTTCTACACTACTACTAATAACTTCAACAACTACTACAAAAACTTCAACAACTACTACTAATACATCTACTACACTACTATACATCTACTACGTACTACTAATACTTCTACTACAACTACTAATACTTCACAACTACTAATAATTCCTACTACTACTACAATACAATCTACTACACTAACTAATACTTTCTACTACTACTACTAATAATTCTACTACTACACTATACGTCTACTACTACTACTAATACTTCTACTACTACTACTAAAACATCTAACTACAACTATATTTTCTACTACTACTAATAAAACTTCTACTACACTACTAATACTTCTACTACAAACTACTTACTAATACATTCTACTACTACAACTAATACTTCTACTACTACTACTAATACTTCTACTACTACTACTATACTTCTACTACTACTACTAATACTTCTACTACTACTACTAATACATCTACTAACTACTACAATACTTCTACTACTACAACTAAACTTCTACTACTACTACTACTACTTCTACTATCTACTTACTAATACTTCTACAACAACTACTAATACTTCTACTACTACTACTAATACTTTCTACTACTACTACTAAATACTACACTACTACAACTAATACTTCTACTACTACTACTAATACTTCTACTACTACTACTAATACTTCTACTACTACTACTAATTTCTACAACAACTACTAAACATTCTACTACTACTACTAAAACTTCTACTACTACTACTAATACTTCTACTACTACTACTAATACTTCTACTACTACTACTAATACTTCTAATACTTACTACTATCTTCTACTACTACAACTAATACTTCTACTGACAACTACTAATACTTCCTACTACTACTACTACTTACTAATACTTCTACTACTACTACTAAAACTTCTACAAACTACTCTATACTTCTACTACTACTACTAAAACTTCTACTACTACTACTAATAACTTCTACTACTACTACTAATACTTCCTACTACTACTACTAATACATCTTCTACTACTACTAAAGACTTCTACTACTACTACTACTACTAATCATTCTACAACGTACTACTAATACTATCAACTACTACTACTACTACTAATACTTCTACTACTACTACTACACAAATAACTTCTACTACTCACAACTACTAACTTCTACTACACAACTAAAACTTCTACTACTTACTACTAATACTCCTACTACAACTACTAATACTTCTACTAAACACTAAATTTCACTACTACTACAAATACTGTCTAACTACTACAACTAATACATTCTACTACAACTACTAAACTTCTACTACTACAACAAATACTTCTACTACTAAACTACACTAATACTTCTACTACTACTACTAAAACCTCTACCTACTACTACTAATACTTCTACAACTACTAACTAATACTCTAAACTGGGGGGGGATACAACAACAACTACTAATACTTCCTACTACTACTACTAAATACTTCACTACTACACTACTACAAATAATTCTACTACATACAACAAATACTTCTACTACTACACTAATACTTCTACTACTACTACTAATACACTACTACTACTACTAATTCTTCTACTACTACTACAAATACCTTCTACTACAACTACTATACTTCTACTATTTCTACTACTAATACTCTAGCGTACTACTACTACTACTAATACTTCTACTACTACTACTAATACTTCAACTCTACTACTAATACTTCTACTACTACTACTACTACTAATAATCTACTACTACACTAAATACTTCTACGACAACTTACTAATACTTCTACTACTACTACTATAAACTTCTACTACTACTACTACTACTAATACTTCTACTACTACTACTACTACTAATACTTCTACTACTACTACTACTACTAATACTTCTACTACTACTACTATACTTCTAACTAACTACTACAAATACTTCTACTACTACTACTAATACTTCTAGTACTACTACTAATACTACTACTACTACTACTAATACTTCTCTACTACAACTAATACTTCTCCGTACTACTACTAATACTTCTACTACTACTAACAACTACTACTACTTTTAATACTACACTAATACTTCTACTACTACTACAAAACTTCAACTACTACTCTTAATACATCTATCTACAACTACTACAGTAACATCTACTACTACTACTAATACTTCTCTACCTACTACTAATACTTCCTACTACTACTACTAATACTTCTACTACTACTACTAATACTTCTAACTACTACTACTAATACTTCTACTACTACTACTAATACTTCTACTACTACTACTAATCCTTCTAATACTACTACTAATACCTTTCTACTACTACTACTAATACTCTACTACACTACTAATATTCTACAAACTATCCTAATACTTCTACTACTACTAACTAATACTTCTACTACTACTACTAATAACGTTCAACTACTACTAACTAATACTTCTACAACTACTAATATTTTTTTGTTTTTCCCTACTACTACTACTAATACTTCTTCTACTACTACTAATACTTCTACTACTACTACTACTAATACTTCCTCTACTACTACTAAATACTTCTACTACTATCTACTACTAATACTTCTACTACTACTATACTACTACTAATACTTCCTACTACTACTACCTAATACTTCTACTACTCTACTAATATTTTCTACTACTACTACTAATACTTCTACACATCTACTAATACTTTCTACTACACTACTAAATACGTCTACTACTACTACTAATACTTCTACTACAACTACTAATACTTCTTACTACTACTACTAATCCTTCTACATACTACTACTATCACTTCTACTACCTACTACTAATACTTCTACTACTACTACTTAAACATCTAACTACTACTACTAATACTTCTACTACTACTACTAATACTTCTACTACTACTAATATTTTCTGTTCCTACTACTACTACTAATACTTTCTACTACTACTACCAATTACTTTCTACTACTATTACTAATACTTCAACTACTACTAATATTTCTACTACTACTACTAATACTTCTACTACTACTACTAATACTTCTACTACTACTACTAATACTTCTACTACTACTACTAATACTTCTACTACTACTACAATACTTCTACTACACTACTAATACTTCACTACACTAATACTAATACTTCTACTAACTTACTACTAATACTTCTACTACTACTACTAATACTTCTACTACTACTACTAAATTACTTCTACTACTACTACAAATACTATCAACTACTACTACTAATACTTCTACTACTACTACTAATACTTCTACTACTACTACTAATACTTCTACTACTACTACTAATACTTCTACTACTACTAATATTTCTACTACTACTACTAATACTTCTACTACTACTACTAATACTTCTACTACTACTCTAAAACTTCTACTACTACTACTAATACTTTCTACTACTACTACTATTACTTCTAACTACTACTACTAATACTTCTACTACTACTACTAATACTCAAACTACTACTACTACTACTAACTAATACTTCTACTACTACTAATAATACATCTCTACTACTACTAATACTTCTACTACTACTACTAAAACTTCCTACTACTACTACTAATACTATCTACTACACTACTAATACTTCTACTACTACAACAAATACTTCTACTACTACTACAAATACTTTCCTAACTACTACTAAAATTTCTACTACTACTACTATACTTCTTACTCTTACTACTAAAACTTCTACTACTACTACTAATACGTCTACTACTACTACTAATACTACTTACTACTAACTACTAATACTTCTACTACTACTACTAATACTTCTAACTACTACTAATATTTCTACTACTACTACTAATACTTCTACTACTACTACTAATACTTCTACTACTACTACTAATACTTCTACTACTACTACTAATACTTTCTACTACCTAATACTAAACTTTAACTACTACTACTAATACTTCTACTCTACTACTAATACGTCTACTAACTACTACTAATACTTCTACTACTACTACTAATACACTACTACTAACTACTAATACTTCTTACTACTACTACTAATACTTCTACTCTACTACTAATCTTCTTACTACTAACTACTAATACTATTACTTCTACTACTTTTTTACTCCTAATACTCTACTACTACTACTATACTTCTACTACTACTACTATTACTTCTACTACTACTACTAATACTTCTACTACTAATACTACTATTTCTACTACTTCTACTAATACTTCTACTACTACTACTAATACTTCTACTACTACTACTAATACTACTACCTACTACTACTAATACGTCTACTACAACTACTAATACTTCTACTACTACTACTAAAACTCTACTATTACTTACAAATACTTCTACTACTACTTCTAATACTTCTTACTTACTACTACTACTACTAATACTTCTACTACTACTCTAATACTTCTACTACTACTACTAATACTTCTAATACTACTACTAATACTCTACTACTACACTAATACTTCTCTACTACTAACTAATACTTCTACTACTACTACTAATATCTACGACTACTACTAATACTTCTACTACTACTACTACTATAATACTTCTACTACTACGACTAATACTTCTACTACTACTACGACGACTAATACTTTCTACACTACTACTAATACTTCTACTACTACTATAATACTTCTACTACTACTACTAAAACATACTACTACATACTAATACAACTACTACTACTACTAATACCTTCTAACTACTACTAATATTTCTACTACTACTACTAATACTTCCTACTACTACGTACTAATACTTCTATAACTACTACCTAATACTTCTACTACTACTACTAATACTTCTACTACTACTACTAATACTTCTACTACTACTACTAATACTTCTACTACTACTACTAATTACTTCTTACTACTAACTACTAATACTTCTACTGACTACTACTACTACTACTAATACGTCTACTACTACTACTAAACTTCTACTACTACTACTCTACTACTAATACTTCTACAACTACTACTAAAACTTCTACAACTACTACAAATACTTACTACTACTACTAATACTTCACTACTACACTACTATACATCTACTACTACTACAAATACTAATACTACACTAACTAAATACTTCTACTACTACTACTAATACTATCACTACTACTACTACTACTAAGACTTCTACTAATACTACTAAACATCTACTACTACTACTAATACTTCCAACTACTACTACACTACTAATACCTCTACTACCAACTACTAATACTTCTAACTACAACTACTAACTACTTCTACTATACTACTACAATACTTCTACTACTACTACTACTACTAATACTTTCTACTATACTACTAAACACTTCCTACTACTACTACACTACATACTACTAGTCTACTACTACAATACTAATCCTTCTACTACTACTACTAATACTTCTACAACTTCTACTAATACTTCTAATACTACTACAATACTTCTATTTCTACAACTACTATACTTCTACTACTACAACTAATACTTTCAACACTACTATAAATACTTCTAACTACTACTAACTACTACTAATACTTTTTACTACTACTACTACTAATACTTCTATTACTACTACTACTAATACTTCTACTACTACTACAAATACTTCCAACTACTACTACTAATATCTTTCAACTACACAAATAATACTTTCTACTACTACTACTAATACTTCTACTACTACTACTAATACTTCTACTACTACTACAACTAATACTTCTACTACTACTACTAATACTCCAACTACTACTACTACTACTTCTATACTACTACTAATAACTTCTACTACTAAACTAATACTCTAACTACTACTACTAATACTTCTACTACTACTACTAATACTTCTACTACTACTACTAATACTTCTACTACTACTACTAATACTTCTACTACTACTACTAATACTTCTACTACTACTACTAATACTTCTACTACTACTAATATTTCTACTACTACTACTAATACTTCTACTACTACTACTATTACTTCTACTACTACTACTAATACTTCTACTACTACTACTAATACTTCTACTACTACTACTAATACTTCTACTACTACTACTAATGTCTGCTTCTACAACTACTACTAATATCTTCTACTACTACTAATATTTTCTACTACTACTACTAATACTTCTACTACTACAACTAATACTTTCTACACTACTACTATACTTCTACTACTACTACAAAACTTCTACTAATACTACTACTAAACTTCTACTACTACTACTAATACTTCTACTACTACTACTAATACTTCTACTACTACTACTAATACTTCTACTACTACTACTAATACTTCTACTACTACTACTAATACTTCTACTACTACTACTAATACTTCTACTACTACTAATATTTCTACTACTACTACTAATACTTCTACTACTACTACTAATACTTCTACTACTACTACTAATACTTCTACTACTACTAATATTTCTACTACTACTACTAATACTTCTACTACTACTACTAATACTTCTACTACTACTACTAATACTTCTACTACTACTATCGAATACTTCTACTACAACTATAATACTTCTACTACTACTACTAAGATACTTCTACTACGTACTATCTAATACTTCTACTACTACTACTAATACATCACTTACTACTACTAATACTTCTACTACACAATAATACTACTACTACTACTACTAATACTTCTATACTACAACTAAATACTCTACTACTACTTACTAATACTTCTACTACTTACTACTACTAATACTTCAACTTACTACTAACTAATACTTCTACAACTACTAATATTTCTACTACTACTACTAATACTTCTACTACTAATACTACTATTTCTACTACTTCTACTAATACTTCTACTACTACTACTAATACTTCTACTACTACTACTAATACTTCTACTACTACTACTAATCCTTCTACACTAGTGGCGTACTAAACTTCTACTCTACTCTACTACTATACTTCTACTACTACTTACTAATACTTCTACTACTACTTACTAATACTTCTACTACTACAACTCATCCTTCTACATCCACTACTAATACTTCCTACACTACTACTAATACTATCTACTAGCTACTACAATACCTTCTTACTTCTACTACAAATACTTCACTACTACTACTAATACTTCTACAACTACTACTAATAATTCTACTACTACTACTAATATTCTTCTACTACTACAAATACTTCAACTACTACTACTAATACTTCTACTTACTACTACTAATACTTTCTACTACTACTACTAATGACTCCACAACTACTAATATTTCTACTACTACTACTAATACTTCCTACTACTACTACTAATACTGTGCTACTACTACTACTAATACTTCTACTTACTACTACAAAAACTTCTAACTACTACTATACCAATACTCTATACTACAACTAGATACTTCACAACTACTACTAATACTTCTACAACTACTACAACTACTTCTAACTACTACTACTAATACTTCTACACTACTACTAATACTCTACTACGTACTACTACTAATACTTCTACTACTACGACTGAATACTTCTTCTACTACTACTAATACTTCCTACTACTACTACTAATACTTCTACTACTACTACTAATAACTTTCTACTACTACTATAATACTTCTACTACTACTACTAATACTTCTACTACTACTACTATACTTCTACTACTACCAAATATTTCTACTACTACTACTATACTTCTACTACTACTACTAAAACTTCTACTACAACTACAATACATCTACTACATCACATAATACTTCACTACTACTAATAATACTCCTACACAACTAAATTATTTCTACTACTACTACAAATACTTCTACTACTACTACTAATACTTCGACTACTACTACTAAAACTTCTACTACTACTACTACTACTAAAACTTCTACTAACTACTACTACAAACTAATACTCTACTACTACTACAACTACTAATACTCTACTACTACTCTACTACTAATACTTCTCCTACTACTACTACTACTCACTAAAACTTTCTACTACAACTACAACTACTACTACTAATACTTTCTACTACTACTACTACTACTAATACTTCTACTACAAATACTAATACTTCTACTACTACAAATATTTCTACTACTACACTAATACTTCTACTACTACTACTAAAACTTCTACTACTACTACTAATACTTCCTACTACTAATACTACAAAACTAATACTTCTACTACTACTACTACTACTAATACTTCTACTACTACTAAACTACTACTACTAATACTTCTACTACTACTAACTACTACAAACATACTTTCTACTAACTACTACTACTACTAATACTTCTACTACTACTTACTACTACTATACTTCTACTACTATACTAACTACTACTAATACTTCTACTACTACTACTACTACTAATACTTCTACTACTACTACTAACTACTAAATACATCTACTACTACTATACTACTAATACTTTCTACTACTACTTCAATACTCTACTACTACTACAATACTTCTACTACTACTATAAAACTTCTACTACTACTACTAATACTTCTACTAATCTACTACTAATACTTCTACTACTACACTAAAACTTCTACTACTACTACTAACACTTCTACACTACTACTAATAACTTCTACAACTATACTAATACTTCTTCTACTACTACTACTAATTCTTCTACACTACTCACTATATACTTCTACTACTACTACTACTACTAATACTTCTAACTACTACTACTAATACTTCTACTACAACTACACTACAATACTTCTACTACTACTACTCACTACTAATACTTCTACTACTACTTACTCATACATCTACTACTACTACTACTACTAATACTTCTACTACTACTACTAATACTTCTACTACTACAACTACTACTAATACTTCTACTACTATAACTACTACTCTACTAATACTTCACTACTACTACTACACAAAATACTTCTACTACTACTACTACTACTAATACTTTCTACTACTACTACTACTACTACTACTACTACTACTAATAACCTTTTTCTCTACTACTAATACTACTACTAATTTCTACTACTACTACTACTACTACTACAACTACTATTAACTTCTACTACTACTACTACTACAAACTTCTACTACTACACTAATACTTCTACACTACTACTACTACTAATACTTCTACTACTACTACTACTACTACTAAAACTTCTACAACTATACTACATACAAATACTTTCTACTACTACTAATAACTACTAATACATCTACAACTACTACTAATACTTTCTACTACTACTCTAATACTTCTACTACTACGACTAATACTAATACTTCTACTACACTACTACTCACTACTACTAATACTTCTACTACTACTACTACTACTAATACTTCTAACTACTACTACTACTACTATAATACTTCTACTCTACTACTACTACTACTAAAACTTCTACTACTACTACTACTACTACTACTAATACTTCTACTACTACTACTACTTCTAATACTTTCTACTTCTACTACTACTACTACTACTAATACTTCTACTAACTACTACTACTACTACTAATACTTCTACTACTACTACTACTACTAATACTTCTAACTTACTACTACTACTCTACTAATACTTCTACTACACTAATACTACTAATACTTCTACTACTACTAACTAATCTTCTACTACTACTACTACTACTAATACTTCTAATACTACAACTACTAATTATTAGTTGCAGGAGTAGTATTATTAAATTATTTGTATTAGAAGTAGTATTAGTTTTTTTGGGGTTATTTTTTTTTAGTAGTTTTATTATTTTTATGAGTATTATTATTAGTATGATTTTTAGTGATAAGTATAAGAATAATATATTATTTTAATTATAATACTAATAATAAATAATAATTATAATAATAATTAATAATTATAATAATTACTAATACTACTACTAATAATCTAATAAGACTAATAATACTTCTACTAAAATAAGATTAAATTTACTATACTACACTAATACTTCTACTTCTACTAATAATACTTCTACTACTACTACTATACCTTTCTACTACTAATAATATTACTTCTACTACTACGCGACATACTTATACTACTACTACTAATACTTCTACTACTACTACTAATACTTCTACTGATTCTACAACTAACTTCTCTACTACTACGAATACTGTTATCTACTACACTACGAATACTCTACTACTACTACTAATACTTCTACATACTACTACTTATACTTCTTCTACTACTACTAAACTTCTACTACTACACTAATACTTCTACTACTACTACTAATACTTCACTACTAACTAATTATAGATACTATTAGAACCTTGTAGTTTCATTCACTCCCTAGATTAGTTAAATAATAATATGTTTATTTACTACAAGAACATGTACAAGGTATACAGTCCTAGCTGACAACACTGACATACTACATAAGAACCTACTCCCAATGTATGGCTCAGCATTTCGGGCAAATTAGGGTTTCATGTCCCCAGGATGCGACCCACACCAGTCCACTAACACCCAGGATGCGACCCACACCAGTCCACTAACACCCAGGATTCGACCCAACCAGTCCACTAACATCCCAGGGATGCGACCCACACCATTCCCACTAACACCCAGGAAGCGACCCACACAAGTCCACGTAACCCCAGGTACACATTTACTGAATGGGGAACAAATAGACAACAGTGAAAGGAACGACGTCCAAATGTTTCTACTCTGGCTGGGATCGAACCCAGGCCCACGCCGTGTGAAGCGAGAGCGTATAACATCCAGCCACCTATAGACCTAGTAGCTCACTCTGACTGTAATCACTCTGTATCACTCTGACTGTATCACTCTCTAAAACATACAACTACAACTAACTACTACAACTTCGGCTACTCTCCTCCAAATCCTTCTACTACACACACAAAACCTCCAACAGACAACTACTAATACTTCTACTACTACAACTAAACTTCGACTACTACTACTAATACTCAACTACAACTACTATTACTTCTACTACTACTACTAATACTTCTACTACTACTACTAATACATCTACTACTACTACTAATACTTCTACTACTACTACTAATACATCTACAACTACTACTAATACTTCCTACTACAACTACTAATACATACTACAACTACTAACTAATACTTCCTACTAATAACTAAAACTTCTACTACTACTACTAATACTGTCTACTACTACTACTAATACTTCTACTACTACTACTAATACTTCTACACTACTAATAATACTTTTCTACTATACAACTAATATTTCTACTACTACTACTAATACTTCTACTACTACTACTAAACTTCTACTACTACAACTAATACAACTACTACTACTACTAATACTTCCTACTACTACTACAAATACTTCTACTACTACTACTAAACTTCTACTACTACTAATATTTCCTACTACTACACAAATAACTTCTACTACTACTACTAAATACTTCTACTACTACTCTAAAACTTCTACTAATCCACTACTAATACTTCTACTACTACTACTAATACTTCTACTACTACTACTAATACTTCTACTACTAGTATAATAAATTCTACTACTACTACTAATACTTCTACTACTACTACTAATACAATCTACACAACTACTAATACTTCTAACTATACTACTACTAATACTTCTACTAACTACTACAAATACTTCTACTACTATACTAAAACTTCTACTACAACTAATATTTCTACTAGTTTTTTACTACTACAAATACTTCTACTACTAACTACTATACTTCTACTACTACTACTAATACTTTCTACTACTACTACTAAACTTCTATTTTTTTGCTACTACTACAATAACTTCTACTACGACTCACTAAAACTTCTACGAAATTTCGGGGAAAAACATAGACAACAGGTGGAAAGAAAGACGTCCAATGTTTCTACTCTGGCTGGGAATCGAACCCAGGCCCTCGCCGTGTGAAGCGAGAGCGTTAACAACCAGGCCACCATAGCCTAGTAGCTCACTCTGACTGTATCACTCTGTATCACTCTGACTGTATCACTCTGTATCACACTGACTGTATCAGTCTGACTGTATTACTCTGTATCACACTGACTGTATCACTCTGACTGTATCACTTTGACTGTATCACTGTGTATCACTCTTACTGTATCACTCTGTATCACTCTGACTGTATCACTTTGACTGTATCACTCTGACTGTATCATTCTGACTGTATCACTCTGACTGTATCACTCTGACTGTATCACTTTGACTGTATCACTCTGTATCACTCTGACTGTATCACTCCGACTATCACTCTGACTGTATCACTCTGTATCACTCTGACTGTATCACTCTGCATCACTCTGACTGTATCACTCTGTATCACTCTGACTGTATCACTCTGTATCACTCTGACTGTATCACTCTGACTGTATCACTCTGCATCACTCTGACTGTATCACTCTGCATCACTCTGACTGTATCACTCTGTATCACTCTGACTGTATCACTCTGTATCACTCTGTATCACTCTGACTGTATCACTCTGACTGTATCACTCTGTATCACTCTGACTGTATCACTCTGACTGCATCACGCTGACTGTATCACTCTGACTGTAT
Organism: Cherax quadricarinatus; assembly: GCF_026875155.1. NCBI lineage: Eukaryota > Metazoa > Arthropoda > Malacostraca > Decapoda > Parastacidae > Cherax > Cherax quadricarinatus. The sequence goes on from NC_069424.1 coordinate 29,905,280, forward strand.
CACTCTGTATCACTCTGACTGTATCACTCTGACTGTATCACTCTGTATCACTCTGACTGTATCACTCTATATCACTCTGACTGTATCACTCTATATCACTTTGACTGTGCCACTTTGACTGGCTGTGTCCCTTTGACTGACTGTATCACTCTGACTGTATCACTTTGACTGTATCACTTTGTCTGACTGTGTCACTTGACTGGCTGTGTCAATTGACTGACCGTGTCACTTTGACTGACTGTATCACTTTGACTCCATCACTTTGACTGACTGTGTCACTTTGACTGTATCATTTTGACTGGCGGTGTCACTTTAACTGACTGTGTCACTTTGACTGACTGTATCACTTTAACTGTGTCACTTTGACTGACAGTGTCACTTTGACTGTGTCACTTTAACTGACTGTGTCACTTTGACTGTGTCACTTTGAATGACTGTCACTTGACTGACTGTGTCACTTTGACTGTGTCACTTTGAATGACTGTGTCACTTGACTGACTGTGTCACTTTGACTGTGTCACTTTGAATGACTGTGTCACTTGACTGTGTCACTTTGACTGTGTCACTTTGAATGACTGTGTCACTTGACTGACTGTGTCACTTTGACTGTGTCACTTTGAATGACTGTGTCACTTGACTGACTGTGTCACTTTGACTGTGTCACTTTGAATGACTGTGTCACTTGACTGACTGTGTCACTTTGACTGTGTCACTTTGAATGACTGTGTCACTTGACTGACTGTGTCACTTTGACTGTGTCACTTTGAATGACTGTGTCACTTGACTGACTGTGTCACTTTGACTGTGTCACTTTGAATGACTGTGTCACTTGACTGACTGTGTCATTTTGATATTTTTGGGTTATCCATGTAATTTGCACATATGTTAAACTGTGTACTTATATATAGCTGTTCCTAAATAAACTCACTTATTGTAGAATTCTCGAGGTCACAGTGTTCAGTGCTCGAGGTCACAGTGTTCAGTCCCGGATGGCTTCTTCAGCGCTCGGGGTCACAGTGTTCAGTCCCGGATGGCTTCTTCAGCGCTCGGGGTCACAGTGTTAAAGTCCCGGATGGCGTCTTCAGTGCTCGGGGTCACAGTGTTCTGTCTCGGATGGCGTCTTCAGTGCTCGGGGTCACAGTGTTCAGTCCCGAATGGCTTCTTCAGTGCTCGGGGTCACAGTGTTCAGTCCCGGATGGCTTCTTCAGTGCTCGGGGTCACAGTGTTCAGTCCCGGATGGCTTCTTCAGCGCTCGGGGTCACAGTGTTCAGTCCCTGATGGTGTCTTCAGTGCTCAGGGTCACAGTGATCAGTCCCGGATGGCTTCTTCAGTGCTCGGGGTCACAGTGTTAAAGTCCCGGATGGCGTCTTCAGTGCTCGGGGTCACAGTGTTCTGTCTCGGATGGCGTCTTCAGTGCTCGGGGTCACAGTGTTCAGTCCCGGATGGCTTCTTCAGCGCTCGGGGTCACAGTGTTCAGTCCCTGATGGTGTCTTCAGTGCTCGGGGTCACAGTGTTCAGTCCCGGATGGCTTCTTCAGTGCTCGGGGTCACAGTGTTCTGTCTCGGATGGCGTCTTCAGTGCTCGGGGTCACAGTGTTCAGTCCCGGATGGCTTCTTCAGCGCTCGGGGTCACAGTGTTCAGTCCCTGATGGTGTCTTCAGTGCTCGGGGTCACAGTGTTAAAGTCCCGGATGGCGTCTTCAGTGCTCGGGGTCACAGTGTTAAAGTCCCGGATGGCGTCTTCAGTGCTCGGGGTCACGGTGTTCAGTCCCGGATGGCTTCTTCAGCGCTCGGGGTCACAGTGTTAAGTCCCTGATGATGTCTTCAGTGCTCGGGGTCACAGTGTTCAGTCCCTGATGGTGTCTTCAGTGCTCGGGGTCACAGTATTAAGTCCCTGATGGCGTCTTCAGTGCTCGGGGTCACAGTTTTCAGTCCTGGATGGCGTCTTCAGTGCTCGGGGTCACAGTGTTTAGTCCCGGATGGCGTCTTCAGTGCTCGGGGTCACAGTGTTTAGTCCCGGATGGCGTCTTCAGTGCTCGGGGTCACAGTATTTAGTCCAGGATGGCGTCTTCTAACACCTGCTGCCCATGTTCCTCTAGCAGTTAACCCGTAAACGTTAAGTAGGTACCCAGGCGTTAGCTGGGGCAGCTTGTGGGTTGCATCCTGGGCGAGAACATATGAGGAACCCAGCGGAAATTTACCACTGCGTAGTCTTATTCTTCTTGCTATTGTCCGTCTTTCTTCTTCTTCTTCTTCTTCTTCTTCTTCTTCTTCTTCTTCTTCTTCTTCTTCTTCTTCTTCTTCTTCTTCTCCTTCGTCTATGGGTGTTGTTCATCTTGTTGCTGTTGTTGTTGTTCATCTTTTTGTTGTTCTTCTTTTTGTTGTTGTTCCTCTTCTTTTTCTTCAACATTCGAAGAAAGTTTCCCAAATTCCTTTTGGGTCGGTCCTATCTCCCTCCTTCCAGTTACTACCCAGCCTCCATCTCTGCTTCCCTCCCTGGAGTTACTGTCTCCCTCTTCCAAATTATTGTTCGACTTCTCTCTTCCTCTTCTACGTATTTCACCACCTGTCTCTTTTTTTAAGTTATTACTACATTTGTCTTTCCAAGTTATTTCTCTCCTCTCTCTCTCTCTCCTTTCTCTCTCTCTCTCTCTCCTCTCTCCCTCTCTCTCTCTTCTCTCTCTCTCTCTCTCTCTCTCTCTCTCCTCTCTCTCTCTCTCTCTCTCTCTCTCTCTCTCTCTCTCTCTCTCTCTCTCTCTCTTTCCTTCACGTTCTTACTCTACTTCTCTTTTCTTGCTTTTCAGCTCTGCTTTAATTTCCTCTTCAGATGCAGCAAGTCATCAGCCAGTCAGCCACATGTCAGACCAGCCAGCCAGATGTCATTTCAGTCAGCTATATGTCAGATCAGCTAACTAGTTGAGCCACCACTAACCTGCAACCAGAGAGAGTACGCCAACCAACCACCCAGTCAGCTAACCCGCTAACCGGCTAAGAAGCCAGTCAGACAGTCAGGCAGTCAAACAACCGGATAAACACTAAGCCAGCCGATGACAGCCAGGCCGAGACTGGCCAGCTGTCAGATATATCTCGCCTCCACGGGAAAGGGACCAAGACTCCTTGCAGTGTTGCTTCCTTCCTCAGGTGGGCCGAGCGAGTCCAGTTAATAACATCACATCCCCAGCCTCTCCCTCCGAAGACAACAACAGTGTTCCCAGAACCTACAGTTTTCCTAGACTCTTACACCACTTTTATTTCTAACCCGTGACGCTATGAAGCTCTAAATATGCTGAAGCTTGTGTAGGGTATACTGAAGCTTGTGTAGGGCATACTGAAGCTTGTGTAGGGTATACTGAAGCTTGTGTAGAGTATACTGAAGCTTGTGTAGGGTATACTGAAGCTTGTGTAGGGCATACTGAAGCTTGTGTAGGGTATACTGAAGCTTGTGTAGGGTATACTGAAGCTTGTGTAGGGTATACTGAAGCTTGTGTAGGGTATACTGAAGCTTGTGTAGGGTATACTGAAGCTTGTGTAGGGTATACTGAAGCTTGTGTAGGGTATACTGAAGCTTGTGTAGGGTATACTGAAGCTTGTGTAGGGTATACTGAAGCTTGTGTAGGGTATACTGAAGCTTGTGTAGGGCATACTGAAGCTTGTGTAGGGCATACTGAAGCTTGTGTAGGGCATACTGAAGCTTGTGTAGGGCATACTGAAGCTTGTGTAGGGTATACTGAAGCTTGTGTAGGGTATACTGAAGCTTGTGTAGAGTATACTGAAGCTTGTGTAGGGTATACTGAAGCTTGTGTAGGGCATACTGAAGCTTGTGTAGGGTATACTGAAGCTTGTGTAGGGTATACTGAAGCTTGTGTAGGGTATACTGAAGCTTGTGTAGGGTATACTGAAGCTTGTGTAGGGTATACTGAAGCTTGTGTAGGGTATACTGAAGCTTGTGTAGGGTATACTGAAGCTTGTGTAGGGCATACTGAAGCTTGTGTAGGGTATACTGAAGCTTGTGTAGGGTATACTGAAGCTTGTGTAGGGTATACTGAAGCTTGTGTAGGGTATACTGAAGCTTGTGTAGGATATACTGAAGCTTGTGTAGGGTATACTGAAGCTTGTGTAGGGCATACTGAAGCTTGTGTAGGGCATACTGAAGCTTGTGTAGGGCATACTGAAGCTTGTGTAGGGCATACTGAAGCTTGTGTAGGGTATACTGAAGCTTGTGTAGGGTATACTGAAGCTTGTGTAGGGTATACTGAAGCTTGTGTAAGCTTGTGTAGGGCATACTGAAGCTTGTGTAGGGTATACTGAAGCTTGTGTAGGGTATACTGAAGCTTGTGTAGGGTATACTGAAGCTTGTGTAGGGTATACTGAAGCTTGTGTAGGGCATACTGAAGCTTGTGTAGGGTATACTGAAGCTTGTGTAGGGTATACTGAAGCTTGTGTAGGGCATACTGAAGCTTGTGTAGGGCATACTGAAGCTTGTGTAGGGTATACTGAAGCTTGTGTAGGGCATACTGAAGCTTGTGTAGAGTATGCTGAAGCTTGTGTAGGGTATACTGAAGCTTGTGTAGGGTATACTGAAGCTTGTGTAGGGTATACTGAAGCTTGTGTAGGGTATACTGAAGCTTGTGTAGGGTATACTGAAGCTTGTGTAGGGTATACTGAAGCTTGTGTAGGGTATACTGAAGCTTGTGTAGGGTATACTGAAGCTTGTGTAGGGCATACTGAAGCTTGTGTAAGGCATACTGAAGCTTGTGTAGGGTATACTGAAGCTTGTGTAGGGCATACTGAAGCTTGTGTAGAGTATGCTGAAGCTTGTGTAGGGTATACTGAAGCTTGTTTAGGGTATACTGAAGCTTGTGTAGGGTATACTGAAGCTTGTGTAGGGTATACTGAAGCTTGTGTAGGGCATACTGAAGCTTGTGTAGGGTATACTGAAGCTTGTGTAGGGCATACTGAAGCTTGTGTAGAGTATGCTGAAGCTTGTGTAGGGTATACTGAAGCTTGTGTAGGGTATACTGAAGCTTGTGTAGGGTATACTGAAGCTTGTGTAGGGTATACTGAAGCTTGTGTAGGGCATACTGAAGCTTGTGTAGGGTATACTGAAGCTTGTGTAGGGCATACTGAAGCTTGTGTAGAGTATGCTGAAGCTTGCGTAGGGTATACTGAAGCTTGTGTAGGGTATACTGAAGCTTGTGTAGGGTATACTGAAGCTTGTGTAGGGCATACTGAAGCTTGTGTAGGGTATACTGAAGCTTGTGTAGGGTATACTGAAGCTTGTGTAGGGTATACTGAAGCTTGTGCAGGGTATACTGAAGCTTGTGTAGAGTATACTGAAACTTGTGTAGAGTATGCAGAAGCTTGTGTGGAGTATGCTGAAGCTTGTGTAGAGTATACTGAAACTTGTGTAGAGTATGCTGAAGCTTGTGTAGAGCATACTGAAGCTTGTGTAGAGTATACTGAAGCTTGTGTAGAGTATACTGAAACTTGTGTAGAGTATGCAGAAGCTTGTGTGGAGTATGCTGAAGCTTGTGTAGAGTATACTGAAACTTGTGTAGAGTATGCTGAAGCTTGTGTGGAGTATACTGAAGCTTGTGTAGAGTATACTGAGGCCTGTGTAGAGTATGCTGAAGCTTGTGTGGAGTATACTGAAGCTTGTGTAAAGTATACTGAAGCTTGTGTAGAGTATACTGAAGCTTGTGTAGAGTACACTGAAGCTTGTGTAAAGTATACTGAAGCTTGTGTAGAGTATATTTGTGGTTGGTGACTCTCAGGTAAGATATATTGACCGTGCTTTTTGTAATAGGAATAAGATGAGAGATAGAGTGTGCTTCCCTGGAGCTGGTGTTGGGGACATAGTTAACAGGCTGGATAATATCATGTCAGGTAATGGGAACAAGCCCATTATTTGTCTCAGTGCTGGTGGAAATGATATTGGGAAGGGTAGGAGAGAAGAGCTGCTAGGTAAGTACAGGTCAGCTATAGATTTCATTAAGTCTAAGGGAGGGGTCCCAATCATATGTAGCATCTTGCCTAGAAGGGGAGTAGGAAATGAATGGTTGTCTAGGGCAATTGGTGTAAATTGCTGGCTAGACAGATACTGCAAGGAACTTGCAATCCCATTCATTGACAACTGGAACAACTTTTATGGCAAACATGATATGTATGCAAGGGATGGGGTACATCTCTCTGGGGCTGGGGTAGTAGCACTTGTAAACTCAATTGAGAAGGCCATTGGTGAAATGCCTATGATTTTAAACTGATAGAAGATAGAGGTATGGGTGTGTGTGGGAAACAAGCAGGTTGCAACACTAGGGTTGGAAACAGTAAATGTATAAAAGGCATTCAGCATGAAGTTATAAATAAAGACAATAGATAAAGGTCAGCAAACAAAGGGGGACAGCAGAGGACAGCAAGGGACTAGCTCCCTTAAGGTTTACTATACTAATAGCAGGAGTGTAAGAAATAAGATAGATGAGCTAAGATTAATTGCAAGTGCAGGAAACATAGATATTATTGCTATAAGAGAGACCTGGCTCAATCTGAAAGATAGAGAGATGCCCTCTGAATGTCATATACAAGGCTATAAATTATTCTACACTGACAGGGTCAACAGGAAGGGTGGTGGAGTAGCGATATATGTAAGAGACAATTTAAATTGTTGTGTTAGACAAGATATAAAAGTAGAAGCGTCAGCCACTGAATCTGTTTGGTTACAGCTTCTCGAGGGCCGAGAAAAACTAATTTTGGGTGTGATTTACAGGGCCCCAAATCTTGATAGGGAGTGCAGTAAATTTCTATGGGACGAAATTTGTAAGGCATCTACATACGAAAATGTGCTAATGGGAGATTTCAACTATAGACAGATTGACTGGAGCAATTTGACAGGAAATTTAGAGTCAGGTGACTTTCTTGATACGATCCAGGATTGTTTTTTAAAACAGTTTGTGACAGAGCCAACTAGGTTCTTGCCAGTAGGGAAACACTAATTAATAATCTTGAGGTTAATGATGAGCTTGGGGAAAGTGATCACAAATCACTCAGTTTTAATATATCATGGAATTCCCCTAATAATGGCAATCAAGTCTCCGTCCCTGACTTTCGCTTGGCTGATTTCATAGGACTGAAAAATTACTTAGGTGGGCTGAACTGGAATGACCTGACTAAGGGTCAGGTAGGTGGTGATGGTTGCCGATATGATGCTTTCCAGGGCATAGTTCTAGCTGCTCAGTCAAATTATGTTCCAAATAGGGAAATCAGATCAAACAAAAATGATCCTAAATGGATGAACAATAGATTAAAATATCTGATTGGTCAAAAGAGAGGCATATATAGGCAAATCAAAAGAGGAGAGGGGCAATTAAGAAATCGATATATTCAGTTAAAGAGAGAAATAAAAAAGGGAATTAGAAAAGCAAAAACAGATTATGAGGTTAAAGTTGCAAGAGAATCGAAGACTAACCCAATAAGATTCTTTCAGGTATACAGAAGTAAGATCAGGGACAAGATAGGCCCACTCAAAAGTTCCTCGGGTCAGCTCACTGACAGTGATAAGGAAATGTGTAGAATTTTTAGCACATACTTCCTCTCAGTTTTTACACAGGAGGATACCAGCGATATTCCAGAAATGATAAATTATGTAGAACAGGACCATAATAAACTGTGCACGATTAGGGTCACAAGTGACATGGTCCTTAGGCAAATAGATAAATTAAAACCTAACAAATCCCAAGGCCCTGATGAACTGTATGCAAGGGTTCTAAAGGAATGTAAAGAGAAGCTTAGCAAATCTTTGGCTAATCTTTTCAACATATCACTACAAACTGGCATGGTGCCAGATAAGTGGAAAATGACAAATGTGATACCTATTTTTAAAGCAGGTGACAGGTCCTTAGCTTCGAACTATAGACCAATAAGCCTAACCTCCATAGTGGGAAAATTTATGGAATCAATAATTGCCGAGGCAGTTCGTAGCCACCTTGAAAAGCATAAATTAATCAACGAATCTCAGCATGGTTTTACAAAGGGGCGTTCCTGCCTTAAGAATTTATTAACTTTTTTCACTAAGGTGTTTGAGGAGGTAGATCATGGTAATGAATATGATATTGTGTATATGGACTTAAGGCTTTTGACAGGGTCCCACATTAGAGACTATTGAGGAAAATTAAGGCACATGGAATAGAAGGAGAAATTTTTTCCTGGATAGAGGCATGGTTGACAAATAGGCAGCAGAGAGTTTGCATAAATGGGGAGAAATCAGAGTGGGGAAGCGTCACGAGCGGTGTTCCACAGGGGTCAGTGTTGGGCCCCCTGCTGTTCACAATCTACATAAACGACATAGATGAGGGCATAAAGAGCGACATCGGCAAGTTTGCCGATGACACCAAAATAGGCCGTCAAATTCATTCTGACGAGGACATTCGAGCACTCCAGGAAGATTTGAATAGACTGATGCAGTGGTCGGAGAAGTGGCAGTTGCAGTTTAATATAGACAAATGCAAAGTTCTAAATGATGGACAGGACAATAACCATGCCACATACAAACTAAATAATGTAGATCTTAATATTACGGATTGCGAAAAAGATTTAGGAGTTCTGGTTAGCAGTAATCTGAAACCAAGACAACAGTGCATAAGTGTTCGCAATAAAGCTAATAGAATCCTTGGCTTTATATCAAGAAGCATAAATAATAGGAGACCTCAGGTTGTTCTTCAACTCTATACATCCTTGGTTAGGCCTCATTTAGATTATGCTGCACAGTTTTGGTCACCGTATTACAGAATGGATATAAATGCTCTGGAAAATGTACAAAGGAGGATGACAAAGTTGATCCCATGTATCAGAAACCTTCCCTATGAGGATAGACTAAGGGCCCTGAATCTGCACTCTCTAGAAAGACTTAGAATTAGGGGGGATATGATTGAGGTGTATAAATGGAAGACAGGAATAAATAAAGGGGATGCAAATAGTGTGCTGAAAATATCTAGCCTAGACAGGACTCGCAGCAATGGTTTTAAGTTGGAAAAATTCAGATTCAGGGAGGATATAGGAAAGCACTGGTTTGGTAATAGAGTTGTGGATGAGTGGAACAAACTCCCAAGTACAGTTATTGAGGCTAAAACGCTGTGTAGTTTTAAAAATAGGCTAGATAAATACATGAGTGGGTGTGGGTTGGACCTGACTAGCTTGTGCTACTAGGTCAGTTGTCGTGTTCCTTCCTTAAGTGAACGTGACCTGCCCTGACTAGGTTGGGGCATTGGCTTAAGCCGGTAGGAGACTTGGACCTGCCTCGCATGGACCAGTAGTCCTGTTGCAGTGTTCCTTCTTTCTTATGTACTTATGTTCTTATTTCGGGTATTTCGCCCACCAGTGACTTAAAGTCCCTGGTGGGCGAAACGTGTATAATTTCATAAATAACATATTGTATATTACCTTTGATATACCTTTGATGAATTCTTAGAGTTTTCCTACTCTCGGATCCAGGTCATTGACCAGGCTCGTCTGGTGCTAGCCTGGTCAACCAGGTGCCAGATCAACCAGCCTGGTTGATCTGGCACCTGGTGAAGCTTAAATAAGTGATTTGCAGCTTCTACCTCAGAAAATAAGACAATACGTCCTAGCAGTGAACTTCTCAGTTCTGACATTTGCTAATTTTTTTTTTTCCAAGATTTATCAAAGGTGGAGCCCAAGGTGCTTCACAACTTCCACACTTCTCTCAGTGCTCCCAAGTATGCTCCTGGAGCACTCACACTTCTCTCAGTGCTCCCAAGTATGCTCCTGGAGCACCTACACTTCTCTCAGTGCTCCCAAGTATACTCCTGGAGCACTCAAACTTCTCTCAGTGCTCCCAAGTATGCTCCTGGAGCACTCACACTTCTCTCAGTGCTCCCAAGTATGCTCCTGGAGCACTCACACTTCTCTCAGTGCTCCTAAGTATGCTCCTGGAGCACTCACACTTCTCTCAGTGCTCCCAAGTATGCTCCTGGAGCACTCACGCTTCTCTCAGTGCTCCCAAGTATACTCCTGGAGCACTCACACTTCTCTCAGTGCTCCCAAGTATGCTCCTGGAGCACCTACACTTCTCTCAGTGCTCCCAAGTATACTCCTGGAGCACTCAAACTTCTCTCAGTGCTCCCAAGTATGCTCCTGGAGCACTCACACTTCTCTCAGTGCTCCTAAGTATGCTCCTGGAGCACTCACACTTCTCTCAGTGCTCCCAAGTATGCTCCTGGAGCACTCACGCTTCTCTCAGTGCTCCCAAGTATACTCCTGGAGCACTCACACTTCTCTCAGTGCTCCCAAGTATGCTCCTGGAGCACTCACACTTCTCTCAGTGCTCCCAAGTATACTCCTGGAGCACCTACACTTCTCTCAGTGCTCCCAAGTATACTCCTGGTGCACTCAAACTTCTCTCAGTGCTCCCAAGTATGCTCCTGGAGCACTCACACTTCTCTCAGTGCTCCCAAGTATGCTCCTGGAGCACTCACACTTCTCTCAGTGCTCCCAAGTATGCTCCTGGAGCACCCACACTTCTCTCAGTGCTCCCAAGTATGCTCCTGGAGCACCCACACTTCTCTCAGTTCTCCCAAGAATGCTCCTGGAGCACTCGCACTTCTCTCACTGCTCCCAAGTATGCTTCTGGAGCACTCACACTTCTCTCAGTGCTCCTAAGTATGCTGCTGGAGCACCCACACTTCTCTAAGCGCTCCCAAGTATACTGGAGCACTCACACTTCTCTCAGCGCTCCCAAGTATGCTCCTGGAGCACTCATACTTCTCTCAGTGCTCCCAAGTATGATCCTGGAGCACTCACACTTCTCTCAGTGCTCCCAAGTATGCTCTGGAGCCTCACACTTCTCTCAGTGCTCCCAAGTATGCTCCTGGAGCACTCGCACTTCTCTCAGTGCTCCCAAGTATACTCCTGGAGCACCTACACTTCTCTCAGTGCTCCCAAGTATACTCCTGGAGCACTCAAACTTCTCTCAGTGCTCCCAAGTATGCTCCTGAAGCACTCACACTTCTCTCAGTGCTCCCAAGTATGCTCCTGGAGCACTCACACTTCTCTCAGTGCTCCCAAGTATGCTCCTGGAGCACCCACACTTCTCTCAGTGCTCCCAAGTATGCTCCTGGAGCACCCACACTTCTCTCAGTTCTCCCAAGAATGCTCCTGGAGCACTCGCACTTCTCTCACTGCTCCCAAGTATGCTTCTGGAGCACTCACACTTCTCTCAGTGCTCCCAAGTATGCTCCTGGAGCACCCACACTTCTCTAAGCGCTCCCAAGTATACTGGAGCACTCACACTTCTCTCAGCGCTCCCAAGTATGCTCCTGGAGCACTCACACTTCTCTCAGTGCTCCCAAGTATGATCCTGGAGCACTCACACTTCTCTCAGTGCTCCCAAGTATGCTCCTGGAGCACTCACACTTCTCTCAGTGCTCACAAGTATACTCCTGGAGCACTTACACTTCTCTCAGTGCACCCAAGTATACTCCTGGAGCACTCACACTTCTCTCAGTGCTCCCAAGTATGCTCCTGGAGCACTCACGCTTCTCTCAGTGCTCCCAAGTATACTCCTGGAGCACTCACACTTCTTTCAGTGCTCCCAAGTATGCTCCTGGAGCACTCACACTTCTCTCAGTGCGCCCAGGTATGCTTCTGGAGCACTCACACTTCTCTGTGCTCCCAGGTATACTCCTGGAGCACTCACACTTCTCTCAGTGCTCCCAAGTATGCTCCTGGAGCACTCACACTTCTCTCAGTGCTCCCAGGTATGCTTCTGGAGCACTCACACTTCTCTGTGCTCCCAGGTATACTCCTGGAGCACTCACACTTCTCTCAGTGCTCCCAAGTATGCTCCTGGAGCATCTACACTCCTCTCAGTGCTCCCAAGTATGCTCCTGGAGCACCCGCTCCCTCTTGTTACTAGAAGAAGTTCAGAATGGAAATAAATGGTATAAAATACCGACACAATGGAAAAATAAACACATAAGCAGTATAATGTGATCCCTTTGAGTGGTGACGTGTACTTAGCTCTGTGAAGACCTGTTTGTGTGCTCTCTGTGAATCTGAACCAGGATGCCCTCTCTTGAGCAACTTTACCAGCAGCTGAGAGAAGAGCTCAGAGTTGCTAAGATGGAGATACGGCGATTAACGGAGGAGAACAAGAGGATTCGTAGTAATCCTCCTGTTGTGAGTCCCCAGGTTAAGAGGGGAGCTTGGTCAGTGGCCGGGCAACATGGAACCAAGCTGAAGATCAAGAAAACGGTTGGAGAGGCAGAAACAACGAGAAACCAGAAGACTACCTTGGAAACTTCCAACCCATTCTCGGTGCTACCTGACGAATGTGAGTGTTCTACTGGGAATGCCACAACGAGCACCAAAGAAGCATTGGCAGACGTGAGTGAGACATCCCTAGAAACCCCCAACGAAGACCATCGAGAACGTCTTGACGAATTCTACAAGTGGTGTAATGCTACCTGGCGAATGTGAGTCGACTACTCGGAGCATCACGACGGACGACGCCAAGGAAGGTAAAAACATTGTTGTTGTTGGGGATAGCCAGATTAGGTACATGGATAGGGCATTCTGCTTGAAGGATAGGAGTAGGAGGCAGAGAGTGTGTTTTCCTGGGGCTGGGATGAAGGATATTGTTAGCCGTCTGGATGACATCATGAGAGGTAATGGGAGCAATCCTATTATCTGATTATCTGTCTCAGTGCTGGAGGCAACGATGTTGGCAGACGTAGGAGTGAGGACCTGATTAGCAGGTATAGGTCAGCAATAGAGATAATTAGGAGGAAGGGTGGGAAACCTGTCATATGTGGCATTTTGCCAAGGAGAGGAGTTGGAAATGAATGGTTGTCCAGAGCAATTGGTGTCAATTGCTGGCTGGACAAATACTGTAAGGAAAATGCGGTAACATTCATTGACAACTGGGACCTCTTCTATGGCAGAAATGACATGTATGCCAGGGATAGGGTTCACTTATCTAGGTGTGGGGTGGGAGCACTGGCCAACACAGTGGAGGGAGCTGTTAGGTCTTTAAACTAGGAATAGTTAGTGGTATGGGTTTTTGCGGGAAAACTGTGAAGTCTCAGGGTAGTAATATGAGTACTAGGAGAACTAGTAATAGGCAAAATGAGGTGGATATTGGAAAGCCAGTGGCACTAATTGACAAGGACAGTAATAGGTTTAGTGGAATAACAGAAAGGAGCAGGAAGGGTAAAGAGAGAGGAGGGTCTTTAAGTATTTATTACACAAATAGTCGCAGTGCTAGGAATAAGATGGACGAGTTGAGACTAGTTGCTAGTGCAGGTAACATAGATGTATTTGCCATTACTGAGACGTGGTTTAATTCAAAAAGTCGGGACATGCCTGCAGAATGTCACATTCAGGGTTTTAAATTGTTCCAAGTAGATAGAAGTATCGGGAAGGGGGGTGGGGTGGCATTGTATGTCCGAGATCACTTGAACTGTTACCTAAAAACGGGTATTAAGTCTGAAGTAACACATACAGAGTCTTTTTGGATAGAATTTTCAGAGGAGCATGAAAAATTAATTTTAGGTGTGATATACCGTCCCCCAAATTTAGATAGGGACCAGGGGAGACTACTATGGGAGGAAATTGTTAGGGCCACAAGGCACGATAATGTAGTAATTCTAGGAGACTTTAACTTTAGTCATATTGATTGGAATTTCTTGACTGGGAATTTAGAATCATACGACTTCTTAGAAGTAGTTCAGGATTGTTTTTTTGAAGCAGTTTGTGACAGAACCTACAAGGGGTAATAACCTGCTTGACTTAGTTATGGCAAGCAATGAATCCCTTGTTAATAATTTAGAAGTTTCAGAGGAACTGGGTGCTAGCGACCACAAATCAATTACATTTAGAATTGAATGGAAGTATGATAGTAGGGATAACTCAGTAACAGTCCCAGATTTTCGCTTAGCAGATTACGATGGGCTTAGAGAACACTTATCATCTGTTGACTGGGGTAACGAAGAGAGCTATCAATATGACAGTTTTCTGAACACAATACATGCTGCTCAAAGAACGTTTATCCCTTATAAAGAAATTAGATCAAATAGAAATGACCCAAATGGATGAATAATAGGCTGAAATATCTACTAGGGCATAAGAAAGGAATTTATAGGCGTATCAAAAGAGGTGAGGGTCATCTTATGAATCAATATATTGACATTAAGAGGGACATTAAAAAGGGGATAAGAAAAGCTAAAAGGGACTATGAAATTAAAGTTGCTAGGGATTCTAAAACTAACCCAAAAAGTTTTTTCCAAGTATATAGAACAAAAGTCAGAGATAAGATAGGTCCCCTTAAAAATAACTATGGGCATCTTACTGACAAAGAGAATGAAATGTGCTCGATTTTAAATAATTATTTTCTCTCGGTTTTTACACAGGAAGACACTAATGATATTCCGGTAATTAATTTTTATAGTGGGCCAGAAGAAGATAAATTATGTAACATCACAGTCACTAGTGAAATGGTTGTGAAGCAGATAGACCGACTGAAGCAAAATAAGTCACCGGGTCCTGATGAGGTTTTTTCAAGGGTTCTAAAGGAATGCAAAATGGAAGTCTGTGAACCATTAACTAATATTTTTAATTTATCTCTTCAAACAGGTGTAGTGTCTGATATGTGGAAGATGGCTAATGTAATTCCTATTTTTAAAACAGGGGACAAGTCGTTACCATCAAATTACCGCCCAATAAGCCTGACCTCAATTGTAGGCAAATTACTAGAGTCAATTATAGCTCAAATTATAAGAAGCCATCTCGATAAGCATAGCTTGATTAATGATACTCAGCATGGATTCACAAGAGGCCGGTCTTTTTTAACTAATTTATTAACTTTCTTCAGTAAAGCTTTTGAGGCTGTTGACCACGATAAAGAATTTGATATTATTTACTTAGATTTTAGTAAGGCATTTGATAGAGTTCCGCACCAAAGACTATTGAAGAAAGTAGCAGCTCATGGCATTGGGGGAAGGGTGCTCTCGTGGATCGAATCATGGCTCACAGACAGGAAGCAGAGAGTGTCCATAAATGGGGTTAAATCCGAGTGGGGATCAGTAACAAGTGGCGTTCCACAGGGATCAGTCTTGGGCCCGTTGTTGTTTATAATATATATTAATGATCTTGATGAAGGAATTACTAGTGATATGAGCAAATTCGCCGATGACACGAAGATAGGTAGGATAATTGATTCAAACGTAGATGTTAGGGAACTTCAGGAGGATTTAGACAAACTCTACTCTTGGTCAGAAAAGTGGCAGATGCAGTTCAATGTAGATAAATGCAAGGTTCTGAAGCTCGGGAGTGTCCATAACCCTAGCACTTATAAGTTAAATAATGTAGAACTTAGCCATACAGATTGCGAAAAGGACTTGGGGGTTATGGTAAGCAGCAACCTTAAACCAAGACAGCAATGCCTAAGCGTACGTAATAAGGCAAATAGATTACTGGGATTTATATCAAGAAGTGTAAGCAACAGAAGTCCAGAGGTCATACTGCAGCTTTATACATCATTAGTAAGGCCTCACCTAGATTATGCAGCTCAATTCTGGTCTCCATATTACAGAATGGACATAAATTCGTTAGAAAACATTCAGCGTAGGATGACTAAATTAATACATAGCATTAGAAATCTTCCTTATGAAGAAAGATTGAAGACTCTTAAGTTACATTCACTTGTTAGACGAAGAATGAGGGGAGACCTGATCGAAGTGTATAAGTGGAAGATAGGTATTAATAAAGGGGATATTAACAAGGTCTTGAGGATATCTCTCCAAGAGAGAACCCGCAGTAATGGATTTAAATTAGATAAGTTTAGATTTAGAAAGGACATAGGAAAGTATTGGTTTGGAAATAGGGTAGTTGATGAGTGGAACAGTCTACCTAGTTGGGTTATTGAGTGGGAGGGGTTGGATTTGAGTGGGACTTGCACATCGGAGCTTGTTTCTTGGGTGGCATTGAAAATAGGGTTGGTCAAATGTTTATTACTGGGATGAATTGTAAAGGACCTGCCTAGTATGGGCCAACAGGCCTGCTGCAGTGTTCCTTCTTTCTTATGTTCTTATGTTCTTATTGACAACGTTTCGCCCACACAGTGGACTTTATCAAGATCTGTTTGTGACTTGATAAAGTCCACTGCGTGAGCAAAACGTTGTCAATAAAGGATAATATTATATTATTTATATGTTTATATTTCCAAGGAGCTCGGAATAAAGCACCTCAGAGATTAGTGAGATTTATTTCCACAGAGATAGTGAGTTTAGGCTGGCTCACAACACCTGAGTTTAGGCTGGCTCACAACACCTGAGTTTAGGCTGGCTCACAACACCTGAGTTTAGGCTGGCTCACAACACCTGAGTTTAGGCTGGCTCACAACACCTGAGTTTAGGCTGGCTCACAACACCTGAGTTTAGGCTGGCTCACAACACCTGAGTTTAGGCTGGCTTTACAACACCTGGTTAGGCTGGCTCACAACACCTGAGTTTAGGCTGGCTCACAACACCTAGTTTAGGCTGGCTCACAACACCGAGTTTAGGCTGGCTCACAACACCTGGTTTAGGCTGGCTCACAACACCTGAGTTAGGCTGGCTCACAAACCTGAGTTTAGGGTGGCTCACAACACCTGAGTTTAGGCTGGCTCACAACACCTGAGTTTAGGCTGGCTCACAAACCTGAGTTTAGGCTGGCTCAAACAAACCCGAGTTTTAGGCTGGGCTCACAACCCTGAGTTTAGGCTGGCTCACAACACCTGAGTTAGGCTGGCTCACAACACCTGAGTTTAGGCTGGCTCACAACACCTGAGTTAGGCTGGCTCACAACACCTGAGTTTAGGCTGGCTCACAACACCTGAGTTTAGGCTGGCTCACAACACCTGAGTTAGGCTGGCTCACAACACCTGAGTTTAGGCTGGCTCACAACACCTGAGTTTAGGCTGGCTCACAACACCTTGAGTTAGGCTGGCTCACAAAACCTGAGTTAGGTGGCTCACAACACCTGAGTTTAGGCTGGCTCACAACACCTGAGTTTAGGCTGGCTCACAACACCTGAGTTTAGGCTGGCTCACAACACCTGAGTTTAGGCTGGCTCACAACACCTGAGTTTAGGCTGGCTCACAACACCTGAGTTTAGGCTGGGTCACAACACCTGAAATTTAGGCTGGCTCACAACACCTGAGTTAGGCAGCTCACAACACCTGAGTTTAGGCTGGCTCACAACACCTGAGTTTAGGCTGGCTCACAACACCTGAGTTAGGCTGGCTCACAACACCTGAGTTTAGGCTGGCTCACAACACCTGAGTCAACCCTAAACCTCAACTCACACCAAGTTACGAATCATCTTACACCTTCAACACGGCATCACAACTTCATTAATACATATCAAATCAAATAATTTCAACATATTTCTTCTTACATTTCAAAACAGTCAATATAAAATATGTTAAATATAAGAAAAAAATATTAAAAATAGCAAAGAAATAAGCATCTCTGGAGAAGTGTTTTGCATACAAGAGTTTGTTGACATCTACACTCAACTATTATATTCCTATGTATAACCATGTATCACGTCAAAATAAATTTATTATTATTATTATTATTATTATTATTATTATTATTATTATTATTATTATTATTATTATTATTATTATTATTATAGCTCGACGACAAACTCAAAATCACAACACGTAAGACTAGATGATATATGCCTGAGTTTGTCACCACCTGCAGCTCACAAGACTGCCATCCCCACGAGCCCCTTTGAGGCGGGGCAGATGGCAGACCAGAGAGGCCTAGCTTCTCCCTACGAGCCCCGTGAGGGCGGGGAATGTGGCTAGGCCTGGGGACAGTTGGTCCCGAAGATGAGGGGGTACTTGTACCTCCTCCCATGGGAGACTTACGTCTCGAGATACTCCCCAGATAGGGAGCCAAGGCCGGGTCACCACTACTTGGAAAAGACCCGGGCCGGGAGAATACCGGCGAATAAAAAAAAATTATATATTTTATTAAATTTCAAATAAAATTATGTTTTCTGAACAAAATATGTTTAATTATTTTCCACTTTCTTGAAGAAAGAGGCTTTTCTTGTCTTGAGATGCACCTACACACAACTGTCTCACAACTTGTTAAAACTCACTACAGTCAGTTTGAACACTACAACCAGAGGACAACACAGGAGAGCCACCATACATGTAATATGGTGTGGCCTCACTACCATTTCCTCTTAAAACTAGAGACCTCAACTCTAGATGACTACTGTTTCTCTTTGCTAGTTATAGGACACCAGGACTTCAATGACCTTCCCTCGCTAATTAACTGATGGGACCCAGTCACCTGAGTTGGACTCTGTTAACTTTGGTGGGTGGGTCTTGAGTTTTCTTACTCTCATAACCCAGCCCTAGGCCAGGCTTATCTTGTGTTTGCCTAGTCAACCAGGCTGTTGTTGCTGGCTGGCGAGAGAAAATGCTTAGAATGGACAGCATTTCTTCAAGGTTCCAGACATCTGGACAGCTTCACAACACCAAGTCGCATTTCTTGGTTATCACGATGTCACAGACATCAACCAGATTCTATCCCAGCCATCAACCAGGTTCCATCACAGCCATCAACCAGGTTCCATCCCATCCATCAACCAGGTTCCATCCCATCCACCAACCAGGGTCCACCACAGACATCAACCAGGTTCCATCACAGACATCAACCAGGTTCCATCCCAGCCATCAACCAGGTTCCATCCCAGCCATCAACCAGGTTCCATCACAGACATCAACCAGGTCCCATCACAGACATCAACCAGGTCCCATCACAGACATCAACCAGGTTCCATCCCAGACACTGCTGAAACAGGATAAAGTCGGGGACTGCAACAGCAGGCCACACAGTCACATTATCACATCTTGGACAACTGGACAAGTGACACAATACAGCCTGGACAACTCTACTAGTAGTACCTCAGGGCACCCTGGACAAATGGACCAGTAACTCAAGGAAGCCTGGACAACTGGACTAGTGACTCAAGACAGCCTGGACAACTGGACCAGTTACTCTGGGCAATCTGGACAACTGGATCAGTGACTCAAGGCAGCCTGGACAACTGGACCAGTGACTCAAGACAGCCTGGACAACTAGAACAGTGACTCGGGGCAGCCTGGACAACTGGATCAGTAACACAAGGCAGCCTGGAGAACTGGACTAGTATCCCAGGACACTTCTTAACACAGGTAGCTGACATACTTCCACTCTGGTAGGTCAAAACAGCTGGGGACATCATTCTTACTTTAAGGGTCCGAACTCCGGTCAAAAAGCCAGTCAGCCAAACAAGGTGACAGCTAGCAAGCTAGTCCGAGAATCAGCCAGCTAGTAGTCCGAGAATCAGCCAGCTAGTAGTCCACTCGTCTAGCCAGTCAGCATACCAAGCAGTCAATCAGACAGCTAGCCAGCTACACAGCCGCTTATCTGGATAGGCAGGCAAGCAAGCAAGCAGGCAAGCAGGCAGGCAGATAAGCAGGCAAGAAGGTATGCAAACACGTAGACAGGAAGGCAGGTAGGCATATAGGCAGAAAGGCAGGCAAATATTCAATCAGGCAGTCAGGCAAGCTAGTAAGCAAGTAGGAAAGCACGTAAGTAAACAGACAAATATGGAATTAGGCAGGCACGCAGGAAAGCAGACAGGCAGACAACCGGGCAAACAACCATAGCCATCAGACAAGAGGGAGGCAGACAGTGGCAGGAGGTATGCCGACAGCGGCAGAAGGCAGGTAACCAGCGGCAGAAGGCACTCAGACTGCGGCAGGCAGACAGCGGCAGGAGGCAGGCGCCCCCAGGACAAAGGAGAGCAGGATGAGAAGCGAGGGAGGGAGGCAGGCGTCCCACAGTATTGACCGGAGTGGTGGAGGTGGTGTCCTGTACGGCCCCCACCCACTCTGGCTACATCCCTACACCCCAACTCACACCCCAACACCCCAACCCACTCCCCTACACCTCAAGCTACTCCCCTACAACCCACCCCAACACCTCTACCCACGCATGCACACCCCCAACCAACACCATCTCTTCACCCACAGCTTAACACCCCAGCTCACACGCCTGCACCCCCAACCTATATAAGCATTAAGAGACGGGGCCAGGAGCTGTGAACCGACCCCTTTGTTTGTCAGGTGGTGTTGGAGAACTTAAACATCGCATTGTACCATGTTATATGATGTGGCAGTACCTACCAGCTCTGGCACAATGCCTACCAATTAAGTCACAGTGCCTACCAGCACTGGTACAATGCCTGCCAGCTCTGGCACAGTGCCTACCGGCTCTGGCACAGTGCCTACCATCTCAGCCACAGTGCCTATCAACTCAGTCACAGTGCCTAAAAGTTCTGGCACAGTGCCTACCAGCTCTGGTACAGTGCCTACCAGCTTCGGCACAGTGCCTACTAATTAATTCACAGTGCCTACGAGTTCTGCATAGTGCCTGCCAACTAATTCACATTGACTATCAGCTTAGGCACAGTGCCCACCAGCTCAGACTCAGTGCTTGTCACGTCAGGCACAGTGTCTACCACGACAGTCACAGTGTCTACCACGACAGTCACAGTGTCTACCACGACAGCCACAGTATCTACCACGACAGTCACAGTGTCTACCATGACAGTCACAGTGTCTACCACGACAGTCACAGTGTCTACCACGACAGTCACAGTGTCTACCACGACAGTCACAGTACCAGCCACGACAGTCACAGTGTCTACCACGACAGTCACAGTGTCTACCACGACAGCCACAGTATCTACCACGACAGTCACAGTGTCTACCATGACAGTCACAGTGTCTACCACGACAGTCACAGTGTCTACCACGACAGTCACAGTGTCTACCACGACAGTCATAGTACCAGCCACGACAGTCACAGTGTCTACCACGACAGTCACAGTGTCTACCACGACAGTCACAGTGTCTACCATGACAGTCACAGTGTCTACCACGACAGTCACAGTGTCTACCATGACAGTCACAGTGTCTACCACGACAGTCACAGTGCCTACCACGAGAGTCACAGTGTCTACCACGACAGTCACAGTGTCTACCACGACAGTCACAGTGCCTACCACGACAGTCACAGTGTCTACCACGACAGTCACAGTGTCTACCACGACAGTCACAGTGCCTACCATGAGAGTCACAGTGTCTACCACGACAGTCACAGTGTCTACCACGACAGTCACAGTACCTACCACACAGGCACAGTACCAACCACGACAGTTACAGAGCCTAACACGACAGTCGCAGTGTCTACCACGACAGTCACAGTGTCTACAACGACAGTCACAGTGTCTACCATGAAAATCACAGTGTCTACCACGACAATCACAGTGTCTACCACTACAGTCACAGTGTCTACCATGATAATCACAGTGTCTACCACGACAGTCACAGTGTCTACCACGACAGTCACAGTGTCTACCATGATAATCACAGTGTCTATCACGACAGTCACAGTGTCTACCATGATAATCACAGTGTCTACCAAGACAGTCACAGTGTCTACCATGATAATCACAGTGTCTACCACGACAGTCACAGTGTCTACCACGATTGTCACAGTATGTACCACGACAGTCACAGTGTCTACCACGACAGTCACAGTGTCTACCATGATAATCACAGTGTCTACCACGACAGTCACAGTGTCTACCACGACAGTCACAGTGTCTACCATGATAATCACAGTGTCTACCACGACAGTCACAGTGTCTACCACGACAGTCACAGTGTCTACCACGACAGTCACAGTGTCTACCACGACAGTTACAGTGCCTACCACGACAGTCACAGTGTCTACCACGACAGTCACAGTGTCTACCACGACAGTCACAGTGTCTACCACGACAGTCACAGTGCTTATCCCGACAGTCACAATGCCTACCACGACAGTCACAGTGTCTACCATGATAGTCACAGTGCCTACCATGACAGTCACAGTGCCTACCACGACAGTCACAGTACCTACTACACAGTCACAGTACCAACCACGACAGTTACAGAGGATTACACGACAGTCACAGTGTCTACCACGACAGTCACAGTATCTACCACGACAGTCACAGTGTCTACCACGACAGTCACAGTATCTACCACGACAGTCACAATGCCTACCACGACATAGTGTCTACCATGACAGTCACAGTGTCTACCACGACAGTCACAGTGTCTACCACGACAGTCACAGTGTCTACCACGGCAGTCACAGTGTCTACCACGACAGTCACAGTGTCTACCACGACAGTCACAGTGTCTACCACGACAATCACAGTGTCTACCACGACAGTCACAGTGTCTACCACGACAGTCACAGTGTCTACCACGACAGTCACAGTATCTACCACGACAGTCACAATGCCTACCACGACATAGTGACTACCATGACAGTCACAGTACCTACTACACACTCACAATAGCAACCACGACAGTTACAGAGCCTAACACGACAGTCACAGTGTCTACCACGACAATCACAGTGTCTACCACGACAGTCACAGTGTCTACCATGACAATCACAGTGTCTACCACGACAGTCACAGTGTCTACCACGGCAGTCACAGTGTCTACCACGACAGTCACAGTGTCTACCACGACAATCACAGTGTCTACCACGACAGTCACAGTGTCTACCACGGCAGTCACAGTGTCTACCACGACAGTCACAGTGTCTACCACGACAGTCACAGTGTCTACCACGGCAGTCACAGTGTCTACCACGACAGTCACAGTGTCTACCACGACAGTCACAGTGTCTACCACGACAGTCACAGTGTCTACCACGACAGTCACAGTGTCTACCACGACAATCACAGTGTCTACCACGACAGTCACAGTGTCTACCACGACAGTCACAGTGTCTACCACGACAATCACAGTGTCTACCACGACAGTCACAGTGTCTACCACGACAGTCACAGTGTCTACCACGACAATCACAGTGTCTACCACGACAGTCACAGTGTCTACCACGACAGTCACAGTGTCTACCACGACAATCACAGTGTCTACCACGACAGTCACAGTGTCTACCACGGCAGTCACAGTGTCTACCACGACAGTCACAGTGTCTACCACGACAATCACAGTGCTTACCCCGACAGGCACAGTGCCTACCAGCTCGGGCTGAGAAGACGGTATGTCTGGGACTCATATAGTGCCACGTACACTATTTTTGTTCATCGTGGCACTGTTCCTCTCACCGTCACTCTCCTCCTCCACAACAAAGACAGATTACAAAGTGCCCAAAATACGGAGGTGACATTAATGGTGAAGCTGAGTCCATGGTAACAGGTAGCCCATGGTAACAGGTAGTCCATGGTAACAGGTAGTCCATGGTAACAGGTAGTCCATGATAACAGGTAGTCCGTTGTAACAGGTAGTCCATGGTAACAGGTAGTCCATGGTAACAGGTAGTCCATGGTAACAGGTAGTCCATGGTAACAGGTAGTCCATGACAACAGGTAGTCCATGGTAACAGGTAGTCCATGGTAACAGGTAGTCCATGATAACAGGTAGTCCGTTGTAACAGGTAGTCCATGGTAACAGGTAGTCCATGGTAACAGGTAGTCCATGGTAACAGGTAGTCCATGGTAACAGGTAGTCCATGATAACAGGTAGTCCATGGTAACAGGTAGTCCATGGTAACAGGTAGTCCATGGTAACAGGTAGTCCATGACAACAGGTAGTCCGTTGTAACAGGTAGTCCATGGTAACAGGTAGTCCATGGTAACAGGTAGTCCATGGTAACAGGTATTCAGTTGTAACAGGTAGTCCATGGTAACAGGTAGTCCATGGTAACAGGTAGTCCATGGTAGCAGGTAGTCCGTTGTAACAGGTAGTCCATGGTAACATGTAGTCAATGGTAACAGGTAGTCCATGGTAACAGGTAGTCCGTTGTAACAGGTAGTCCATGGTAACAGGTAGTCTATGGTAACAGGTAGTCCGTTGTAACAGGTAGTCCATGGTAACAGGTAGTCCATGGTAACAGGTAGTCCGTTGTAACAGGTAGTCCATGGTAACAGGTAGTCCGTTATAGCAGGTAGTCCGTTATAACAGGTAGTCCATGGTAACAGGTAATCCATGGTAACAGGTAGTCCGTTGTAACAGGTAGTCCATGGTAACAGGTAGTCCATGGTAACAGGTAGTCCGTTGTAACAGGTAGTCCATGGTAACAGGTAGTCCATGGTAACAGGTAGTCCGTTGTAACAGGTAGGCCATGGTAACAAGTAGTCTATGGTAACAGGTAGTCCGTTTTAACAGGTAGTCCATGGTAACAGGTAGTCCATGGTAACAGGTTGTCCGTTGTAACAAGTAGTCCATGGTAACAAGTAGTCCATGGTAACAGGTAGTCCATTGTAACAGGTAGTCCATGGTAACAGGTAGTCCATGGTAACAGGTAGTCCGTTGTAACAGGTAGTCCATGGTAGCTGGTAGTCCATTGTATCAGGTAGTCCGTTGTAACAGGTAGTCCATGGTAACAGGAAGTCCATGGTAACAGGTAGTCCGTTGTAACAGGTAGTCCATGGTAACAGGTAGTCCATTGTAACAGGTAGTCCATGGTAACAGGTAGTCCATGGTAACAGGTAGTCCATGGTAACAGGTAGGCCAAAATAACAGGTAGTCCATGGTAACAGGTAGTCCATGGTAACAGGTAGTCCATGGTAACAGGTAGGCCAGGATAACAGGTCGTCCATGGTAACAGGTAGGCCAGGATAACAGGTAGTCCATGGTAACAGGTAGTCCATGGTAACAGGTAGGCCAGGATAACAGGTAGTCCATGGTAACAGGTAGTCCATGGTAACAGGTAGGCCAGGATAACAGGTAGTCCATGGTAACAGGTAGGCCATGGTAACAGGTAGTCCATGGTAACAGGTAGGCCAGGATAAACTGTACAGGCTCGACGTAAGTAATGTGGCAGACATAACAGAACAAGTGACACTAAAGCGTATATTCTAGACTGCTAATAACCAGTGTCCTGAATATACTGCTTCAAATTTTGTAAATATTGGGAAGAGAAGACAGGATTGTAGAAGGTTTATTGTAACTACAGTTCGTTAATAGCTACAGTCAGCTAAGAACTAATAGTTAGTTAACACCGATCAACTGTATGTTTCTCCTCTCATCCAGACACTGGGTAAGTATGGACGCCTAGCCGAAGCTAGAAGGTCACTCACCATACTGCAGGATACTAGGCTAGTGAAAGTTATTTTGTCAAATATTGCCACATGCAGTGAACGACGAAAGAGATTTGAAATACTTAACAATTCAGAAACAGGCGAACTAGCTTCGGCTACTTGAGATCTGACTGAGTGGAGAAAGTCCTGTGTATTTTGATAAAGAATACGAGAATACGTAGGTTCGAATCCTTATGTGGACTGAGAGATAACGTTTGTTAAAAGTTTAAGCATTTATATATATATATATATATATATATATATATATTATATATATATAATATATATATATATATATATATATATATATATATATATATATATATATATATATATATATATGTGTGTGTGTGTGTACTCACCTAATTGTACTCACCTAATTGTGGTTGCAGGGGTCGAGACTCAGCTCCTGGCCCCGCCTCTTCACTGATCGCTACTGGGTCCTCTCTCTCTCTGCTTCCTGAGCTTTGTCATACCTCTTCTTAAAACTATGTATGGTTCCTGCCTCCACTACTTCACTTGCTAGGCTATTCTACTTGCTGACAACTCTATGACTGAAGAAATACTTCCTAACGTCCCTGTGACTCGTCTGAGTCTTCAGCTTCCAGTTGTGACCCCTTGTCCCTGTGTCCCCTCTCTGGAACATCCTATCTCTGTCCACCTTGTCTATTCCCCACAGTATCTTGTATGTCGTTATCATGTCTCCCCTGACCCTTCTGTCCTCCAGTGTCGTCAGTCCGATTTCCCTTAACCTTTCCTCGTACGACATTCCCTTGAGCTCTGGGACTAACCTTGTTGCAAACTTTTGTACTTTCTCTAACTTCTTGACGTGCTTGACCAGGTGTGGGTTCCAGACTGGTGCTGCATACTCCAGTATGGGCCTAACATACACAGTGTACAGTGTCTTGAACGATTCCTTATTAAGGTATCGGAACGCTATTCTCAGGTTGCCAGGCGCCCGTATGCTGCAGCAGTTATTTGGTTGATGTGTGCCTC
The DNA here is from genome assembly GCF_026875155.1 of Cherax quadricarinatus. Taxonomy (NCBI): domain Eukaryota; kingdom Metazoa; phylum Arthropoda; class Malacostraca; order Decapoda; family Parastacidae; genus Cherax; species Cherax quadricarinatus. The sequence goes on from NC_069424.1 coordinate 29,931,507, forward strand.
CGGTGATGTGCTCGGTGTTATGGTCACCCCAAGGTCTTTCTCCCCTGAGTGAGGTCTGTAGTCTTTGTCCACCTAGCCTATACTCTGTCTGCGGTCTTCTTTGCCCCTCCCCAATCTTCATGACTTTGCATTTGGCTGGATTGAATTCGAGAAGCCAGTTACTGGACCACATGTCCAGCCTCTCCAGGTCTCTTTGCAGTCCTGCCTCATCCTCGTCCGATTTAATTCTTCTCATCAACTTCACGTCATCTGCGAACAGGGACACTTCAGAGTCTATTCCTTCCATCATGTCGTTCACATATATCAAAAATAGCACTGGTCCTAGAACTGACCCCTGTGGGATCCCGCTCGTAACAGGCGCCCACTGTGATACCTCTTCACGTACCATTCTCAGTAGTAGTAACCAGTTACCAGTAACCAGTGTACCGTTGACTCAACGACCAACCGTCTCTGCCTGAGTCACTGTCTATTCATATTGCGCTGACCTGGCATTATTCAAAGACCCTCTATGGGTACGTGGGCGGCCAGTCAGTTAGTTGACGAGAGTGAGCGAGGAGACAAGGTAACGGCTGTCAGGGCTCTCTCCACATATCTGTAATTATACGTACTACCAGCCTACGTGAGTATTTCTATACCTAATTCCACGTGTCGAACTCCCACATGATAAATGGTGGCAGCGGTGGGATTGAACTCTTGGATAGTCAAGGTCCATCTAGCTAACCTTCCAGTAGGTTGTTTGTTCTGGAATAAGGGTATCAGTGGAGCATGGTCTGTCAAGACATGAACAGAGTACTGATAAATAATGTCTCGGAAGTGCTTTAAAGACCATACTATTGCTAGAGCTTCTTGCTCAGTTACTGTATAATTATGTTCAGCCTTCGTAAGGACTCGGCTAGCAAATGCAACTGCGTTGTACTTGCCATCGGTCTTCTGAGCTAGTACGGCACCTATGCCAATTGAACTAGCATCAGTTGTCAGATAGAAGGGCTTAGAAAAATCTGGAAATTTCAAAATTGGAGCAGAAGTTAGCTTTTCTTTTAGAGTTTGGAATGCTCTTTCTTGACGGAAGGTCCAAACAAAAGGAGCATCTTTCTTAAGCAACTCAGTTAAGAGGAGCAGCTATGGAAGAAAAATTGGCAATGAAAGATCTATAAAAACCTGCTAAGCCCACAAAGGATCTTACAGCATCAGCAGTTTTGGGAGTTGGAAAATTTAGTACTGCAGTTACTTTACTTTGGTCAGTCGTAACCCCTCTAGGAGTGACTACGTGACCAAGAAACTTAATTTCTGATCTGAAAAATTGACATTTAGACAGTTTGATCTTTAAATTGGCTTCTTCAAGCTTACCAAGTACTACATCAAGTCTTTTCAAGTGTGTATCCACGTCTTTAGACATGACGATTACGTCATCTAAGTACACCATAAGTGCATTACCTATGAGACCTCTAAAGATATTAGTCATGAGCCTTGAGAACGTGATAGGGGAAGATCGTAATCCAAACGCCATACGGAGGAAGTGATAATGACCTGTAGGAGTGGAGAATGCAGTTAGCTCTTGGCTGTCCTCGTGAAGAGGGACTTGCCAAAACCCTTGTAACAAATCTAGGGTTGAAAAGACTTTGTTATCTCCGATATTACGTAAAAGATCACCCAGTACAGGGAGTGGAAAGCGACAGTCAGTGTACCGTTGACTCAACGACCAACCGTCTCTGCCTGAGTCACTGTCTATTCATATTGCGCTGACCTGGCATTATTCAAAGACCCTCTATGGGTACGTGGGCGGCCAGTCAGTTAGTTGACGAGAGTGAGCGAGGAGACAAGGTAACGGCTGTCAGGGCTCTCTCCACATATCTGTAATTATACGTACTACCAGCCTACGTGAGTATTTCTATACCTAATTCCACGTGTCGAACTCCCACATGATACCATGACTCGTTGCTGCCTCCTTGTCAGGTATTCCCTTATCGATTGCAGTGCCCTTCCTTTTACGTGTGCCTGATCCTCCAGCTTCTGCACTAATCTCTTGTGGGGAACTGTGTCAAAGGCCTTCCTGCAGTCTAGGAAAACGCAATCTACCCACCCCTCTCTCTCGTGTCTTACTTCTGTTACCTTGTCATAAAACTCCAGGAGGTTTGTGATACAAGATTTGCCTTCCATGAACCCATGCTGGTTTTTATTTATAATCTTGTTCCTTTCCAGGTGTTCGACCACTCTCCTCCTGATAATCTTCTCCATGACTTTGCACACAATACATGTCAGAGACACAGGTCTGTAGTTTAGTGCCTCGTTTCTGTTTCCTTTCTTAAATATGGGGACTACATTAGCTGTCTTCCATTTCTCAGGTAGTTGCCCAGTTTCAAGGGATGTGTTGAAGATTGTGGTTAGAGGCACACACAGCATCTCTGCTCCTTCTCTAAGGACCCATGGGGAGATGTTGTCCGGTCCCATCGCCTTTGAGGTGTCAAGGTCACTTAAGAGCTTCTTCACCTCCTCCTCAGTTGTTCGTATGTCATCCAACACTTGTTGGCATATTCCCTCTTGATGTTCCCTTCTGTGCTGTCTTCCCACAGCCCTTCCTGTCTCTACTGTAAAAACTTCCTTAAATCTCCTGTTCAGTGTGTGTGTGTGTGTGTGTGTGTGTGTGTGTGTGTGTGTGTGTGTGTGTGTGTGTGTGTGTGTGTTTGTGTGTGTGTGTGTGTGTGTGTGTGTGTGTGTGTGCACTCACCTAGTTGAGGTTGCATGGGTCGACTCCTAGCTCCTGGCCCTGCCTCTTCACTGGTCGCTAGTAGATCACTCTAACTGAACCGTGAGCTTTATCATACCTCTGCTTAAAGCTATGTATGGATCCTGCCTCCACTACATCGCTTCCCAAACTATTCCACTTACTGACTACTCTGTGGCTGAAGAAATACTTCCTAACATCCCTGTGATTCATCTGTGTCTTCAACTTCCAATTGTGTCCCATTGTTGCTGTGTCCCATCTCTGGAACATCCTGTCTTTGTCTGCCTTGTCAATTCCTCTCAGTATTTTGTATGTCGTTATCATGTCCCCTCTATCTCTCCTGTCCTCCAGTGTCGTCAGGTCATTTTCCCTTAACCTCTCCTAGTAGGACATACCCCTTAGCTCTGGGACTAGTATTGTTGCAAACCTTCGCCCTTTCTCTAGTTTCTTTACGTGCTTGGCTAGGTGTGGTTTCCAAACTGGTGCTGCATACTCCAATATGGGCCTAACGTAAACGGTGTACAGGGTCCTGAACGATTCCTTATTAAGATGTCAGAATGCTGTTCTGAGGTTTGCTAGGCGCCCATATGCTGCAGCAGTTATTTGGTTGATGTGCGCCTCAGGAGATGTGCCTGGTGTTATACTCACCCCAAGATCTTTTTCCTTGAGTGAGGTTTGTAGTCTCTGGCCCCCTAGACTGTACTCCGTCTGCTGTCTTCTTTGCCCTTCCCCAATCTTCATGACTTTGCACTTGGTGGGGTTGAAGTCCAGGAACCAATTGCTGGACCAGGTCTGCAGCCTGTCCAGATCCCTTTGAAGTTCTGCCTGGTCTGCGATCGAATGAATTCTTCTCATCAACTTCATGTCATGTGCAAACAGGGACACTTCGGAGTCTATTTCTTCCGTCATGTCGTTCACAAATACCAGAAACAGCACTGGTCCTAGGACTGACCCCCGTGGGGCCCCGCTGGCCACAGGCGCCCACTCTGACACCTCGCTGCTGACTCGCTGCTGTCTTCCTGACAAATATTCCCTAATCCATTGTAGTGCCTTCCCTGTTATCCCTGCTTGGTCCTCCAGTTTTTGCACTAATCTCTTGTGTGGAACTGTGTCAAACGCCTTCTTGCAGTCCAAGAAAATGCAATCCACCCACCCCTCTCTCTCTTGTCTTACTGCTGTTACCCTGTCATAGAACTCCAGTAGGTTTGTGACGCAGGATTTCCCGTCCCTGAAACCATGTTGGCTGCTGTTGATGAGATCATTCCTTTCTAGGTGTTCCACCACTCTTCTCCTGATAATCTTCTCCATGACTTTGCATGCTATACATGTCAGTGACACTGGTCTGTAGTTTAGTGCTTCATGCCTGTCTCCTTTTTTAAAAATTGGGACTACATTTGCTGTCTTCCATGCCTCAGGCAATCTCCCTGTTTTGATAGATGTATTGAATATTGTTGTTAGGGGTACACATAGTGCCTCTGCTCCCTCTCTCAGGACCCATGAAAAGATTTTATCTAGCTCACTCACAAGCCTCTTCACTTCTTCCTCGGTTGTGTGTACTGTGTCCAGCACTTGGTGGTGTACCCCACCTCTCCGTCTTTCTGGAGCCCCTTCTGTCTCCTCTGTGAACACTTCTTTGAATCTCATGTTGAGTTCCTCACATATTTCACGGTCATTTCTTGTTGTCGTTCCTCCTTCCTTCCTTAGCCTGATTACCTGGTCCTTGACTGTTGTTTTCCTTTTGATGTGGCTGTATAAGAGCTTCGGGTCAGATTTGGCTTTTGCTGCTATGTCGTTTTCATATTGTCGTTGGGCCTTCCTTCTTATCTGTGCATATTCATTTCTGGCTCTACGACTGCTCTCCTTATTCTCCTGGGTCCTTTGCCTTCTATACTTCTTTCATTTCCTAGCACTCTTGGTTTTTGCCTCCCTGCACCTTTGGGTGAACCATGGGCTCATCCTGGCTTTTTCATTATTCCTGTTACCCTTGAGTACAAACCTCTCCTCAGCTTCCTTGCATATTGTTGTTACATATTCCATCATCTCATTTACTGGCTTCCCTCCCACTGAACCCCATTCAGGAAGTTCCTCATTCCCGTGTAGTCCCCTTTCTTGTAGTTTGGCTTCATTCGTCCTGGCCTTCCTGCTTTCCCCTCCACTTGTAGCTCTACTGTGTATTCAAAGCTTAAAACCACATGATCGCTGGCCCCAAGGGGTCTTTCATATGTGATGTCCACAATATCTGCGCTACTCAAGGTGAATACTAGGTCCAGTCTTGCTGATTCATCCTCTCCTCTCTCTCTTGTAGTGTCCCTTACGTGCTAGTACATGAAGTTTTCCAGTACCACCTCCATCATCTTAGCCTTCCATGTACCTTGGCCCCCATGTGGCTGCAAGTTCTCCCAATTGATTTCCTTGTGGTTAAAGTCTCCCATGATCAGTAGCTTTGCCCTGCATGCATGAGCCCTTCTGGCCACTGCAGCCAGTGTGTCAACCATCGCTCTATTGCTCTCATCATACTCTTGCCTTGGCCTCCTGCTGTTCTGTGGTGGGTTATACATCACTGCAATTACCTCTTTAGGACCTCCAGACTGAAGCGTTCCCGCTGTGTAATCATTTGCTTCTCCACTGTCTCCTCTCTCCAGCTCATCAAAATTCCATTGGCTTTTAATCAGCAGTGCCACTCCTCCATCCCCCCGTTCCCTCTGTCTTTCCTCAGGATCTGGTACCCCGTTGGAAAGATGGCATCTATTATCATACCTGGAAGCTTGGTTTCTGTGAGAGCTATGATGTCCAGTGATGCCTCTTTGACTCTTTTGTGCCACTCCTCCCACTTATTTGTTATTCCATCAGTGTTTGGGTACCATACCTTCAGTTTCCTCTCCAACACTGTGGTTTTGGGGGGTCTGTGAGGGTGGGGGACCTGGTAGTGTACTGTGGGATTCTTTAGCTGAGTGTTGGGTGGGAGGTATGAGTATGGATTGTAGTTTGTGTTGGGATGGTGTGATAGGTTGTGGGGTTCTGGGGATGGTTCTATGTGTGCTTGCTCTTGTTGCTCTGCCCTGCTCTAATTGATCTCTGCTGGTTCCACCCTTGTCTCTCTTCCTAGCTCCTTTCGCTTTTGTGTCCTCTCCCTCAGCTGCTGTCATTCTGTTTGTGTTCTGTCTCTGTCTAGGAACACTCTTGTACTCTGCCAAGTACTTCAACCATGGTTTCTCTTGGAGGATCCTGTTCCACACTGTTTCTGTCCTGAAAATCAGCTTGATCAGTCATTTTTTTCCCTTCAGGTACCTCCCTATTCTCTGAAAATTTACAATCTCGTCCATGTCTTCTTCACCTATTTCTGTGATGTTCTCAATCTCCTTTCTTTCTGCCTGCCATCTTTCAGTGTGTGTTCTTCCCTGTCTCTCCTGAAGCCCATGAATAAACACTGAGTTTGCCCTTTCCTCCTCCCATTGCCTTTCCCTCTGTGACTCTGGTTCCTGTCTGTACATGGTCATTTTCTCCCTTGTTTTTTCCAGTAGCTCTTGGTAGCATGGTTGTGCCTCTATCACCCTCTCCATCTACACCCAGCTGCTCTCCCCTTTCACTCCAGGACCCTGCTTGGCAGGCTGATATGACCTTAGCATAATTCATATCTCCTTCCTGTTTGGCCTCTCAGCTTCATATGCTGTGTCTTCTCTGGTCATTACCCCTGCAACTCGCTTCAGCCTGTTTACCTCATCTTCTAGGACCCTTATCCTGGCTACTGCAGTTTCGACTTGTGCCTCCCAATTCTTCTTCTTCTCCAACCTCTTTTCCAATTTCACAGAAAGCTCTGTCTCCATTTTTGCAGAAAGCTCTCCTAATTTTCTCTTCCACTCTTGTTCCATCCTTTTCCACTGCTCCTCCATCCACTCCTCCCTACCAGAACCATTCTCATCTGATCCCTGGTTCCTTCGAGTCTCCATTTTTTTTTTAGAGAGAAAAGAGTGAGAGAGAGAAAGAGAGAGAGAGAGAGACAGAGAGAGAGAGAGAGAGAGAGAGAGAGAGAGAGAGAGAGAGAGAGAGAGAGAGAGAGAGAGAGAGAGAGGAGGGAAAGAGAGAGAAGGGAAAGGTAGGAGAGAGAGGGGGGGAGAGTGAGAAGGGAAAAAAGGAGAGAGAGAGAGAGAGAGAGAGAGAGAGAGAGAGAGAGAGAGAGAGAGAGAGAGAGAGAATGAGAGAGAGAGAGAAAGAAAGAGAGAGAGAGGAGAGGAGAGAGAGAAGGGGCAAAGAGAGGGGAGAGAGAGGGGAGAGACAGGGGAGAAGGGAGGAGATGGGAGAGAGAGAGGGGAGTGGATAGTGGAGTGTGAGAGGGAGGGAGGGGGGGTTTATCAGGTCAGTTTTCAGGAAGGTGTGAAATCCTGTGTATTGTGTGTGTACTCACCTAGTTGTACTCACCTAGTTGAGGTTGCAGGGGTCGAGTCCAAGCTCCTGGCCCCGCCTCTTCACTGGTCGCTACTAGGTCACTCTCCCTGAACCGTGAGCTTTATCATACCTCTGCTGAAAGCTATGTATGGATCCTGCCTCCACTACATCGCTTCCCAAACTATTCCACTTCCTGACTACTCTGCGGCTGAAGAAATACTTCCTAACATCCCTGTGATTCATCTGTGTCTTCAACTTCCAACTGTGTCCCCTTGTTGCTGTGTCCCATCTCTGGAACATCCTGTCTTTGTCCACCTTGTCAATTTCTCTCAGTATTTTGTATGTCGTTATCATGTCCCCCCTACCTCTCCTGTCCTCCAGTGTCGTCAGGTTGATTTCCCTTAACCTCTCCTCGTAGGACTTACCTCTTAGCTCTGGAACTAGTCTTGTTGC